>RDPX01000172.1:664357-680401 GCA_003991215.1 Morbakka virulenta
AAGCGCTTGGAGCGCAGTTTGAAAGAGTTGGGCATCCCTGATGTCTTGGGTGGCCTCCAAACATCTACCATCATTGGAACCACCAACATATTGAGGAAGGTGCTTAACCTCTAAAGCTGCTGATTAGTAGCCCGGGTTAAGTTTTCTTGTCTTGCAGGTGAATATCATCTCCCTGCGCGGGCTGTCATGCTGGACATGAACTTTGTTTTTATTCATGTTTTGCTCACTAATTGTCCGTGTTCAAGGAGTTTGGGATCAACAAGATTTCTCAAATCCGAGGACCTTCCACATAATCCTGGAAAAATGCAATATGACAGTTTTCTGCAACTTAGCAACCCATGTCTCTATTCCGGTGTCCTGCAATCTCTTCTTTGGTTTCTTTGCTGTTGTTCCAAGTATTTCTATGACTATTGGGATGATTGTCACCCTCATTCCCCGTAGCTTCTGTATCTCTCATGCAAGGTTGATTTTGCTTCATTGTCATCACAAACATACCAAGACATCTTGCTTCAATCACAGTCTGGATGTTAAAATCCCACAATATCTTACATCTCGCAGTTTCTTGTACTGTTTCTGATTGATGTTGTTTTATAATTATTATTGTTATTATTATTATTATTATTGTTATTATTATATTTAATGTTTCACTTCTCGACTTTAGTTTTTGATGTCGGTAAATTAACTTGAAAGCAGGCAGCAACAAGCCACCAGAGGTTTCAAGTTTACTTTCCCAGTGTCTTACGAAAACAATACCTTTCTTAGGATACGTACTGATCCTGACAATGCTGTTTTTTGTACAACGTCCATTTTGACGTTTTCATCGCAATCCTTCAAATGTGATTCCAGCTTCTTACTAACCATTCCCAACGCACCTATAACAACAGGAATCACTTTAACCTTCTTTAGCTTCCATAACCGGGCAATTTTTCATTGACTGGAATATAGGAGACTTGGCAAGCATTGATATGAAAACGAGAAAGATTTTGACTTGTAATGCCATGCTCCACTCTTGAGCTAATGTAGCACGATTCTATTGAAAAGGAAGGACGGTGGAAGAGGTCTCATTTCGGTAGAGCAGTGTGTAAAAAGTGAGGAGAATAGCCTTTGGGAATACGTTCAACTAGTCAAGAACGACTATTGAAAATGGTGGTAAAAGAGAATTTCCTTATAGAAAAAACTGGAAGAGAAGAATATTTGAAACAACACACTGAAAAGTTGAGACAAAATTACCACGGAAAAGCTCTGTGTGGTAGATTTACCGAAGCTATAGCAGAATAAGCAGATTTAAACAAAACGTGGTTGTGGTTAGAGAGCAATTACGTCAAAAAGGCAACTGAAGCCTTAATTACAGCTGCTCAGGACCAAGCACTTACAACTAACTGGGTTAAAATTAACATTGATAAAACTGAGATAAGTTCTGTGTGTCGAATTTGTCACGAGAAAGAGGAGACAGTGTCTCTTACTGTTAGCGGTTAGCAGGCTGTAGGACTGTCTACAGTTTTTATCAATTTTATGTTTAATATAGTTTGTCTTAATTGCCTATTCCTGTGCGGCACATATCAGAGCCCCTGTCTCAATTTTCAAGGGTCTTTTTGCAAGTTATTCCAGGTCTTTTCTCTATCTACTATATCAGCAGTTTCTCTCACAAACTGGCCATGCATATTTTTTACAACCATTGTTGATGACACTCCTCCATCTGTTGAGCGATGGCGTTTAGACTTCTCTATACACTGCTCTCATCTAATCACATAATTTTTGCCTAGTTTTTGAATGTATCTTTCTTCTCTGCACTGTTCGCATCCAAGCTTCAATTAAATGTTACTTTTCTGCTTGTGTAGCTAAGAAAACTTCATTACTCAACTGTTTCCACAAATTTCTATCTTGAGCAATATTTATCATTTTTTGGAGATCGTCATTTGATTTAAAGGATAATATATCATGAAATGTTAAAGTACCGCATGTAACAGCACGAACAATATATTTATCAATCATCAAAGGTAACATAATTCTTTGTCTGCCTGAAAATTTTGAAGCATCTGATTTTGAGAAATTGTGAGTCATAGACATTCTAGCAGGTGTTTGACTATCTAGACGTAAAATATGTCCTAGAAGACGCCATCTATGATTTAAGATCTGCAGAGATAGATGTTGTTCACTTGTGATTTCATATAATTCATAGTTTTTATAATGTTAGAGTATTTTATATGGAGTACCTCTCGCAACTGTCTCCTGTGAAAACTGTCCAGATTATCCTCATCTGATTTTGTTAAGTCCAATGTCCCACAGTTATACAAAAGAACTGATCTAACATAGGCATTATACAGCTTTAAACGTACAGCACGAGATATCTTGTGGTGTCTTATCCAAACTTTTGTGAGTTTCTTCATTGCAGATGTTGCGAGTTGTTTTCTGCAAGTAACATCCTCTTTATCGCCTAATAGTGATGATCCTTGCTTTTTCGTGTGTCTCCACAGTTCATTTTCCTTGCTATCTCTTTTTAGCGTGGTATGCTCTGTTTTTGTTTCTTTCACCAAAAGATTGTCTTTTGCTAAAGATTCTTTGGCACTGTTGATGATTTGCAATCTTCTTTGATTTGTTGTGCTTATGAAATCTGCATTATCAGCATAGATTGATTCTTCAGGATACGTCGAGTTATACTGTTTCGCATAAGAGTGTTCGTTCAAGATTGTACTTGTGTTGATCTGATTTCGAAATTTACGTAAAGATGCTTCGAAATAAAAAGTGAATGGACAGTCACTTAAAGCATCTCCTTGGGGTGATTCGATATTTGTTGAGGAGGGTTTAGATTCTACATTTCGAGGAGCTTTTACTTCTATTGATTTACTACTTAGTAAGTATTGAATCATCCTAGTTTCGTCTTCATCAAGGAATGTTTTGAGAATGTCTAATAATTCTTTTCTTTTGATTGTATCCAAATCTGCACTCATATCTATTCCGGTTATGTAAAACTCTTCCTTGTATTTCTGAATTCTCGAACATAAATAGCGATGAGACCAAACAATGTCAGAAGTACTTCTGTTAAGTCGGTAAGTTGCTTGGGAATGAGATGGATATCCTTCTACTTTGGGTAGTATTCTGTTTAGAATGATGTTTGACATAACTTTTCTGATAATTGGTAAGAGAATTACTGCTCGTAGATTTTTGATTGGTCCTTTCTCTTTTCCTATTTTTTGTAAGGCTGCCAGGAGTCCTTTATTCGTTACTACTAATTCGCGTTTCTCAAAGATATTGTTTATGACTTGAGCAATAAGTTCAATGAGAAAATCTGGGCCATATTTTAAAAGTTCTGCAGATATGTTGTCGTATCCGGGAGATCTATTATTATTACGTTTACTAATAGCTTTTCTTGTTTCTGCTAATGTCACTGGTTTTGTAAGTGGTTTAGGGGGTTCATCAAAAGTTTTAAAGTTTGTAGCATTTGGATCATTGAAATATTTTTCGAAAAATGTACTGATAGCATTATATACGTCTTGAAGTTTGGTTATATTTTTACCATTTTAATCATTTACAACTGGGGTTTTTAAGGGTTTCCTATCCATTTGTTGGAGTGCTTTAAACATTTTAGCATTGTCTTTGTACTTTTCAATGTCCTCAGCAAGTTTATCAAGTTCAGCTGTCTTTAGTTCGTTAAGACGATTTTCAGTGTGATGAAGTATTATATTACGTTGATGTTTTAATTCTTGAATTTTGTTAGTATCATTGATGGTGGAAACTTGCAAACGTAAAGATTTTTGTTCTTTCGATAGTGCCTCTATCTCAGGATAAAAAGTCTTTCTCTTCTTTTCACGAGGTTTGTAAGCAATCACTTCTTCAGCTACTTGTTTAATTTCACTAGAAATGATTTCCCATGTGGGTTTCTCAATATCAAACAGTTTTTGTGTAAGTTTCTCACAATAGTTTTGTTGTTTCTCACTGGAAAGTATTAACTCTTCTGCATTAAAGTGTTTGGAACTGATGCATTGTTTCGGTTTGTACATTTTACATGGTTCGACTAACATTTGGCATACTACTAGTTTGTGATCACTGGTAGTTTCAGTTCCAGCATAACTACGTGAATTTACTAAAATGAATGTATAATGAATGTATCGATTACAATGTTATATCAATCGACTCGTCATCGCACAAGGACTTTACTGGGAAATGTTTCGGTTCAGTCTTCGATATTTTTGGCCATCAATTTGTGGTTTGCAGTTTCTTTGGAAAGGAACTTCAAAAAAGTGGTTACAGGAAAACATTTGCAATCCCAGTGGGGAAATCAATATGCAATTAATTAGGGAAAACAATAACGACAAATATACCGCTCATGTGATAGCATGTTAAATGTTCATGCGGCAAAGTTGTGTGAAGGATTGAAAGAATTCATCAACGGAAATAAACAGTAATAAGAAGGCCTTGAGAAAGCCATGTGCGAGGAAATATCTGAAGAGATTTTAGACAATAGTGAATCAACAAGAGTATTGTCAAGTGGGGAACGGTTTGAAATTAAAGAGGGAATACGTTTTCTGAGGTCATGTTAACAATGGCAAACTGCGAACAGCTATTTTCTATCTATTTTTGCATCTGTTGAGTAAAAACCTTCGACAATTGATTCCGTGATTAGATTATAAATTGATTCCGTGATTAGATTATAAATTGATTCCGTGATTAGATTATAAACAATTCAGTTTATGAACACTTTAAAGATACATGCTGAGCTACAAATACGAACTTCAACGAAGGAGTCCAAAGAAAATATCCAGACCATAAAGTAAACATATTAAAAAAGACAAAATATCTTTAAGAAAAGTAACTGTCCAGTCAATAAAATCAAATACCTTTCCCATTTGCTTCACCAAAATCTGACTTCTTCCTATAACAATCACACTCTATCTAACAACGATAACCTCATCTCTAAAAATGTCTGGGTCTACGTCAAACGTGTGCTGCAAAAGAGCTCTACAATACTACCAATCTTCTCCAAAGTCTGTTGTACCCAATACTTTTCAAAAATGCTTACACCGATAATTCCCAACAAACACTTTACAACTCCATCATGGATACCGTCTTATAACGAACCTGAGTACCCTTTTAAGACTAACACTCCATCATATAAAAAAATCACATCAATTATTCGTCGTATGAGGTCATCTGCCTCACCATGCCCACAAGATAAAAACTATATGATTTGCTTTACATGATGTCCCTATCTACGGTCTTTCCTCACAGAAATAATTAAAATCATATGAATTTCTGGCAAGGTTCCTCCTGAATGGAAAAAGACGATTTTAAAACATGAGGGGTAACACCGATGATCCTTCTAACTTTCGGGCAATTACTCTTGAAACCGCTCTATTATAAGTTCCTGTTTGTTAGATTATACGTTTGAATACCAACATCAAATTCAAAAATGTTTCATGTCTAAAGTGATAAGCAAGGCTTGCACAAATCAACGCTTCCTAGTCATTACCCTTTTAGACCAAAAAATGCTTTGGTGAAGTTTACCATGACTTGATAACATCTGTTCTAGAACGTCATTACATTCCTGTCAAAATTTAGTCTTTAATTACCAGTCTTTACACTGGATTTACAACAACGTTTATCCCTGATCATTTTACAACTGAAGCCATAACAATTGGCAGTAAGCTTTTGCAAGGTGGTTATCTTAGTCCACTACTTTTTCATACGTCTTTAACACATTCATTCAATATATTAGGGCTGAAAAATACAACCAAATTGCTTTTTCACCTCAAGATAAAAACGACCGCATGTTCAATCCTGTACACTGGTTTCAGTTCGCGGATGACGCTGCGGTCATTACAAGTAGGGAAAGAGAAAACCAGTTCCTTTTAAACTGTTTTGCTTGATAGTGTCAATAGGGAAACATGATCACAAGGGTTGATAAATGTCCCACATTTACTATCAGAATATTCACAAGAAGATATTTTCAATTTCATCCCAAGCTTTTTGTTAATAATGAAACTGTACCTCCTGTAATAATAGGAGATGCCTTAAAGTATTTCGAACGTTACTATGGTTGTAAAATGACCATTCAATCTCAAAAGTCCAAGATTCTGTCTATTTTATTAGATCTTCTTAAACAAATTTATTCTTTACCTATCCACCCAAAACACAAACTGCACCTCTGTAGTAAATTTGCTCTGCCAAAGGTTTCCTGTCAGTTTACTGTTTTAAATGTTTCTGAAACTTGGGTGGCAGAAAATCTCGACAACCTGGCCTATAAATACATACGCCAGTGGCTTGACCTACCTATAAGTGCCACTCTTAGTTCCATTATTCTTTCCAAACATCAATTTGGAGTCAACTTGCAGCTATCTACCACAAAAACTCTACAATGCCAGACTGTCATTCGTAATGCTATTATGATTTCAAGGTCTCGAGATTGATCTTTTTTCTCGGTAATTTTATATCTGATCACCTACAACAACAAGTTGTATGGGCAACCACACATTCCTTCTCCTTTGGATTTAGCAGTCAAGTACAAGTCTTAATGTCCGCGCTGTTCCTAACAAAGCTCTTTTCTGTGCGTGTTCAATTTTCATGTAGATCCCTATTTCTCTTACAAATTTTTCAAAGTTTTTACTGACAGCACCCAACGCTCCTACCACAATTGGGATCACAGTAACTTGTTTCATCTCCCATAATCTTGCTATTTCATCCTTCAACATTCTGTACTTTTCGATCTTTTCTCTTTCTTTTTCATTTACCCTCACATCTCCTGGTATTGCTACATCAATTATTTTCACTTCCCGTGTGATTTTATCTATCACTACAATATCAGGTCTTCTTGCTTCGATATGCCTGTCGCACTGGATGGTAAAATCCCACAAGATCTTGGACACTTCATTTTCAGTTGCACCTTCAGGCATGTGTTCATACCATTTATCTGCTGTATCGAGGCCAAACTTTCTACTTAGTCTCCAGTGGACATATCTTGCAACATTGTCGTGGCGACGCTTATATTCTCTTTGAGCCAGCATCTTACATTCACTAACAATATGTGAAACAGTTTCACTTTTCTCATTGCATAAACGGCACAAAGGAGATTCAGTAGTCCTATCTATATGGAATTTAACACTGTTTGTCCTGAGGGCTTGTTCCTGGGCACTGAAAATAAGAGCCTCTGTACAGCCTTTCAAGTCCCCATTTCTAAGCCAACTCCAAGATTTTGTTACATCTTTTCCTTCCATGTCTCTCAGGTACTGTCCATGCATCGCCTTCTCCTTCCATAAATTAACTGTGTTGTCAGCTCCCGTCTTTTTGTAGTTTGCTTACTCAATGGATTCCTTGACATCCGTCGCATTCTGATTTCGCACAGCAATAATCATCGGTTCTTTATGGTGTTTTATATACCACCAAAGGGCATTTTCCTCAGTTTTGATAGCATTTTTACATCTTATCAGACCCCGCCCGCCTTTATTATATTATTATTATTATGTTTGATATGTTTTCACGCAAAGCTTTAGTTCTCATTTGCTTCGGTTGTTATTGGTGTGACCCCAGATAGCTGCCTGCCATCTAAGGAATCACAACCTTTCACCTGTAGCTTTAATTCCCTAGGATCACCCAAAGATAATTTCAATCTTCTTCATTTTCCACAGTTGAGCAATCTCATCTCTTAGAGGTCTGTACTTATCAACTTTCTTCTGTTCTTTTTCTGGCACCCTCACATCTCCCGGTATTGCAACATCTATAATTTTTGTCTGTTTTTCACTCCTATCTATTGCAACGATGTCTGGTTTTCTTGCAGTCACTGTTCTATCACATTGTATTACAAAATCCCACATTATCTTACATGAGTCATTCTCCATTACTCCCAGGGGTTCGTGTTCATTACATTTCTTTGCCACTTCATAATCATACTTTTCAAATAATTCCAGTGTATATATTTGCAAACGTTATTGTGACGCTTTAGATATTCTTTTCTTGCCAATACAGAACACTCACTAATTATATGGTAGATAGTTTCATTTCTCTCACCACACATCCTGAAAAAAGGTGATTCTCTAGTCTTATCTATGAAATGCTTGATGCTATTCATTCTTATGGCTTGCTCTTGGACACTACATATTAATGCCTCGGTAGATCCTTTCAAATCACACGATTTTAATCATTTCCGAGAATTTTCATCATCCTTTTCCGCCAACTCTCTAACAAATTGCCTATAAGTTTTACTCTCTTTCCGGGAATTAAGATTCTTGTCTTTTTCTCACTTCTTATAGTCTTTAGGATTCAAGGAACTATCAGTCTGGATTATCTCATTCCTTTTGACAGCATTTAACAGTGGCTCAGTTTCCTGCTCTTCATACCAACCAAGGTTGTTTTCTTCAGCTCTGACAGATCCTTTGCAGCCTATCAACCCTCTTCCTCCTTTACTCCTGGAAACATACAGTCGATCTTTGTCACTTTTTGGATGAAATTCTTTATTGATGGTCAGTATTTTTCTTGTTTTCCTGTCCATTTCATCTAAGTCGTTTACTCGCCAATCCAGAGTTCCTGCACCATATCTCGATAGCGAAACCGCCCATGTATTCACTGTCCTAATTTTGTTCCTTTCATGAAGCTTACTCTTGCAAACTAGCCTCAGCCTTCTAAAATACTCCTGTTTGAAACAATAAATAACGTCTTTTTGTATAATTCCGTCAAATTTCAAGACTCCAAGATATTTATAACCACTTCGGTCATTATTTTGATTGTTTTGTTCTGTTGGCAGTGATATTCCATTACTTCTACTTCTGTCAACTGATTCTCTATGCACATGATCAGCACATTTTTTAATACCAGGTTCTATTTGTATGTCATTATTATTTTTATTTTCGTCATTATTATTATTATTATTATTATTATCATTATTATTATTATTATTATTATTATTGGTTTCAATATTCTTCTCTATCTCTTCCCATCCTATTTTATTTTCATTTTTTTCCGATCATAATGGTTTTCCACTTGTCTTTCAGCATGTCCAAATCGTCTAAATGGCGCTTTTATACACCCCTTCATGTTGCTGACATTGTATTTCTCTATTGTCCTCTTTCCATACATGTTAATGTTCTAGTATGGTTTTTTAAAAAGCAAAATCCTCTGATTCTTCTTCTTTAGCTGACTTGTTCTACCATTACGTTGGCGATCATCGCATTCCACCTTCTATGCTCTTTCGTTGCTATTAACACTTTTTGACACCTTCTATTCTTGTCAATCCGGATTTCTTCGATTTGTTACAATAGCTAGACTCTATTTTCTCCTGTTTCTCTTCTCGTTGATTTTTGCAAACCTCAAATCATGGAATGAAAATTAAAATTTCAATTTGAAAATTCTTGTCCTTTATAATTCTCTAATACCTATAGGGTTGAAGTTCTCCTAGTTTCTTCTATTGATAGAATATTAATTTTCAGATCAAAAGCTGCTTTTCCTACTATGGAAATTTTAAGTCTTCATACAGTGTTCGTACATTTATCGCTGCAATACGTACGTTTTGCATGTCTCTTCTATTTTAAATATTAAATTTCTTTTCCTTACTCAGCTTTGAAAGTTGATTTCGTGTAGCGTTTGTTGTAGTGGACATTTAAGAAAGTATCAAAGCTAATAGCAGACCTTCGTTAGCCTGACTAGTAGTGGAAGGATGCGTCTCTTGTTGATCTGAACGATAGATGACGCATTTCCCTGTCATCCTAGTTTACTTTGGGTCAAACTATTATCTGTTTCTACCATTGATAGATGCGTTTTTGCTGACCATACCAAGACACTCTATCATCTAAGGCTAAAGAGCTTTTCCTACCTTAGATTAAAAATCAGAGTTATTCTTCTCCTAGGGTATTTGCCGTCAAAGTCTTACGGGCTCAATCAATTAACAAGTGCTCAATTAGCACATGTTAATTAATGGCTCCAGACAGGATACTTTTGCGCCTTTTCGTGCTAGCTTGAAAGCCATTCCCCCACCTGATGGTCAAGAACTGCACATGATTTCAATAGGCTGTAATTTACTCATACCATTTAGAGCTTTTTATGAGCATTGCAAGATCATCTTTTAATAGAGGTAATAACAGTCTTCAGAATGACAATAAAATAGTTAATTTTATAAGATAAAAATCAGACGCAAAGTAAATTAAGACTAACTTTGCTTGCATTGGTTTCATTCAAGATCTATAGAAGTGTTTTACTGTTTGATGACCAATTAAAAATCGCTTTAGTAGAAAACGCTTAATACCTACTCTAACGTAAGAGGTTGTGTTCTAGCAGCCCATTTGCAAAATGAACAATCGGTAATTACATAACTGATGACCATCTACGTATACAAGAATAGAACTATTAAGAAACAAAATGTAGGTATTGACTGATAAGTTCATTACAGCCAAGAGCTATCACAAATTTTAATTATGTCAATAGAAATATGTTCAAATATAGTACTTACTTAACTTAAAATGAAAAACACACCATTTTTGTCTGATTTAATTACAATTTAATTAGTAGATACAACACATGTAAATGAACGTAAACAATAACTATTATCGTAAGGCTTTAATTACAACCATCTTCTTCTTGACAATCAACACCGCCTACTTGACTTGACCTAAGTGACTATAAAATGAATAATTCATTCTCATTCTCCGCAGAATTGCTTGTCTTATTAAGAGTTGCCAACTTTTAATTTTATCTTGATACAAATAAATTAATAGTTGCAAAGGAAGTAAAAGGTGTATTTCCTTAATGTCAAGATAAATATTTGTTTCAAGAATATATATTATCAGTCATCTGATTTTTTTGATCAATATTTCTAGGCTTTCAATTATATTTCATTCTATATTTTTCACCAATGAAACTACAACGTTCGGAGCTCTTGCTTTTTATGCTATTCTCAATATTGCTATTGCTGGCAATTGTGGAAAGCAGGCCTCGGGATCAAAATAGCAAAAAGGACAATTCAGTGGAGGTAAGAATATGTGTAGTATTATAACAGTTGGTATTAATGAAGTCAGTTATTGTGTGTGAGATGACAGATGAGGATGCTAATAAGTTTGTGGTACAACGTGATCAGAATCACCCTTGTTCTTTTCTCTGTATCTTCGTCTTTGTAGCTCTGTTTTTATGAAGATAGGATTTTGTTGTGCTAAGAACTTCTTGTTAACTCTAATCATCTAGTAACATTTTACTATAAATTTGGTTTACAGCTTAACAAATTGGTAGAAATGCTATAATATGTGACCTATTCATTGATTTTTACTATTTATTTATGCTATATAATAATATCATCTGTGTCAGTCTTCCTAAAAATGAGAGCATAATTACATAGTAGTAGTTTCTTGTATATCAGGTTAAAGTTTCTTAGAAGCAAGAGCATTTGTAATTGACATACATCAATCACTATTAATAAGCCAATGTATGTTTTTTTAATATGCTATATATCATAACAAACAAGAAAAATTGATCTGTTTCTTGTTTGTGTTTTACCTTTCTATGAAAGAAATGAAAGCATGGCACAAACGCCTTCACTGAGAAAATTGGAATCCTTGCCAGTATTAGAAGAGCTTTCTTGCCAATATTTGGAGATTTGATTCTTTTATGGATCGCCATTTCAAAAGCGTAAAAATTACTGTTTCTCACATCAGGTAGAAATCGTAACCAAGGAAGTATGACTTTTTAACTGACCAATTTTGTCACATGCAAAGTATCTTTGGTACATAGTCAGGAAGAATTTGGTGCTTCAGAATAAAAGAAAACGATAATTCCGAGATAAATAATATGGATAACATGAAAAGAGAGACTCCAAAGGAAAGATAAGAGAGTCAATATTGAGATTAGTTAAGAAAATCAATTTATTTAAGGCAGAAGGCAATGTTAGAATAGTGATGAAGAAGAAAATAAAAGAAAGAGAGAAAGCGCCAGACACAAATAAGATCGGTGAATGTACTTAGACATTATCTCAAGATCATTGAAGTGATGAAGGGAGATGAAATGAAAGAACTAATGTAAGACAGTGAATACGAGTCTGTATATATATGATGACACTGTTTGGTTGCCTAATTCAATGTTCTAAAAGTGAAAATAGGCCACCTTAAAATACATTATACAAAGTATGTTAGTAGTGAAACATTTTACTGTTAAATGGAATGTAGATACCATTATAATGTCAAACTCATTTCAAATGATGCAGGGATGATTTTATTTCAAATTCACTTCGACAGTTATGATTTACTTCTTTTAAAATAATAAGATATAACAGTCTATTTTCAAACCAATCAGAATTCCAATATTCCAACTGGTTTATCATTATAACCGCAGCATAACATAATTTGATTACTTTTCCATAGTCAAACCTCAATTTGCAGTCATCAAATCTACTACTCTGTAAATTCTTACACACCAAAGGTGCACTTTAATTATAAAATTTTATTTATATTATATATATATGTTTCTCAATTTCCTAAGATCTCTTACTTTGTAGATAAAGAACAAGTCGTAATTTTCTATACAACATTCTTCTACACAAGTAGTCCATCCATTAAAATTTGATACCAAGTGCCTATTACATGTAGTGTCTTCTTATTAAGAATCTACTATCTTTTTAAAATGGATCCATTCGACGTCTTGGTGAGACCAAAGAATACAATTTACACTACAACACTCAATATTCTTTCAAGGACAATCAACACTCAGATAATTTAGAAAAAAAACAGAATTCCAACAGTGCCAATAATGTGATTCATAGAAAATGTTACGAGTGAAATTCTCTTCATATTTAAAATTCAATAGTAAAGCTACTGGGATTGTTTTCTTAATAATGGCTACAACAATACGGTTCTTGTCATTTTTCATTTGAAATAGCAACTAATACGTATTGCTCAGTGGTTGTACAAGATTCTTGTTTTTCCTTGTGTGTATAATTTCCGTATACTTACAATGAGTATAATGATAATGATAATGTTCATTAATGTAAACTAAATCACAAGATGAAATCAACGTTTGATGATTTCCACTGACAATAAACAAAGTGACTGTTTGATATATTCTGTTCAAGTTGTTCTATTTTCTGCAACAATTGAAATAGTGTAAGTATGGATTTTGTTTACCATGATGACGAATGACGAACGAGACAATATGCACATATTCAGAGTAAATAAAATTACACAATCGTAGATTATGATGTTACCAAGGGAAAAAAACAGTTAATCTCAATATAGCCTACATCGCTTGATAAATAAANTGTTTGGTTGCCTAATTCAATGTTCTAAAAGTGAAAATAGGCCACCTTAAAATACATTATACAAAGTATGTTAGTAGTGAAACATTTTACTGTTAAATGGAATGTAGATACCATTATAATGTCAAACTCATTTCAAATGATGCAGGGATGATTTTATTTCAAATTCACTTCGACAGTTATGATTTACTTCTTTTAAAATAATAAGATATAACAGTCTATTTTCAAACCAATCAGAATTCCAATATTCCAACTGGTTTATCATTATAACCGCAGCATAACATAATTTGATTACTTTTCCATAGTCAAACCTCAATTTGCAGTCATCAAATCTACTACTCTGTAAATTCTTACACACCAAAGGTGCACTTTAATTATAAAATTTTATTTATATTATATATATATGTTTCTCAATTTCCTAAGATCTCTTACTTTGTAGATAAAGAACAAGTCGTAATTTTCTATACAACATTCTTCTACACAAGTAGTCCATCCATTAAAATTTGATACCAAGTGCCTATTACATGTAGTGTCTTCTTATTAAGAATCTACTATCTTTTTAAAATGGATCCATTCGACGTCTTGGTGAGACCAAAGAATACAATTTACACTACAACACTCAATATTCTTTCAAGGACAATCAACACTCAGATAATTTAGAAAAAAAACAGAATTCCAACAGTGCCAATAATGTGATTCATAGAAAATGTTACGAGTGAAATTCTCTTCATATTTAAAATTCAATAGTAAAGCTACTGGGATTGTTTTCTTAATAATGGCTACAACAATACGGTTCTTGTCATTTTTCATTTGAAATAGCAACTAATACGTATTGCTCAGTGGTTGTACAAGATTCTTGTTTTTCCTTGTGTGTATAATTTCTGTATACTTACAATGAGTATAATGATAATGATAATGTTCATTAATGTAAACTAAATCACAAGATGAAATCAACGTTTGATGATTTCCACTGACAATAAACAAAGTGACTGTTTGATATATTCTGTTCAAGTTGTTCTATTTTCTGCAACAATTGAAATAGTGTAAGTATGGATTTTGTTTACCATGATGACGAATGACGAACGAGACAATATGCACATATTCAGAGTAAATAAAATTACACAATCGTAGATTATGATGTTACCAAGGGAAAAAAACAGTTAATCTCAATATAGCCTACATCGCTTGATAAATAAAAGAGGGTACATTGAAGATCCACTATTTCTGCAATAACAATTGCCAGAAATTCTGTTTTTTACAATCAGACCCGAAAAAAAGTAGATTTTAGTTCTATTATCAGTCTCAAACTTGATTTTGAAAGAAATTGAAATATCATTATCAATATCAGTATCTAATATTTTTCAGTATGCTCAATGTGTGTTAATATTTGTATGAATATGCACCTTGGACGAAATCTTTTTTTACGTTTTAATTAAGATTTCCAAATTGTCATTTAACTTTTGCTATTTTGTATTCATTTTGAAATTTGTTGATTTAGGCAATGAAAAAGTCAGGAGTGATGAAAAACAGAGCTAAACGAAACGGCTGTCTTCAACCAGTGTGTACCAAGCCAGAAGACTGTGACATTGGAGGATGCCATATTGATTGTGTCACATACACATCAACAGAAAAAAGATGTCTTATCGACGATGGCCCACCCGTTGGTTAAGAAATTTAATATTGGCAAATCAGGCCTTTGAAAACCACTACACAGACTATTTTTGTGCGATATTAAACACGATAATGGACTCTAATAGTCTCAGCTTTGGTCATACTTTACTTTTCGGACCATGAACATCTCTCTTCATATTGTTTGGGATTTGGATGTAGGGTTTAACGTTTAGGTTAGGTCTGGGTTTAGATCTTGGGTGAGGTCTACGATTAGGTTTTCATCTTCTTGTAAATTTAAGTCGACATTTTGTTAAGACGTTGCTAAGTAGAATATGGAACAATTGGCCTAAAGGACGCAGGCTTTTACAACGATTTTGTAATGTGGAGGAAGAAGAAGCTACCAGTCAGGTCGGGCAGCATTTTTGGATAGGGGAAACGAAAATAATAATAAAAAAATGAGTGCGATAAGTTAATGATGTTATAATAGATAGTCTTCCAACCTCTTTTCTTTTTACAATGTGAAATCGCGAACGGCAGCAAAAGTATGAATGTCTTCGATCAATAAAAATGCATTTTTCTTTTAAATAAGGTCTGTATTATGTTTTTGTTGATAGGATCAGCGGCCTTGATGAGGACGATGCAATGTAAACTGCAATTAAAAAGTCAGTGAACTTTGATGGTTTCCTGTTAATCGAACATTAGTTGTATAGCAACCAGAGAGATATACAACCAGAGAGATAAACAAGAATAAATATGCCAGATAAAAAGTCCCATCATTGAGAATTCTAGAAGTATGTAATTTGGGGTGTTGGTTCAGTTCCTTTAGTTAATTTTTGCTATAAGATGGAATCCTTGTATATGGATTCAAACAGAACAAGAACATGGCGAAAGATATATTAAATGTGTATAATATGCAATTTGAAGAATTAAGGCCAATTGAGCTATAATAATTTTAACTTAATTGTTTTTATTTCTGACACAAAGTAATATGCTTAATAAGAAAAAGAGGCCTTACTCCACCCATGGGGGAAGTTTCTCCGATATAAGAAGTACAAGAACAAGAATGAGATGAAAATAAGCAACATCTCCTATTACTACTACTACTACTACTTCTACCTCAAAGCAACTTGTAGACCCCGCTGATAACATGATCGTGCTTTAAAAAGCTCTTTTACAAAGCTCTATATAAGTGCCCAAACAACAATTGACACCTACAA
>RDPX01000172.1:680640-704887 GCA_003991215.1 Morbakka virulenta
TTTTAGATTTTTTGCTGTATTTGACAGTGCCAGCTGCTTCTTTTGCAGAGGTTTTTATACATGTGAGCAGATTTGAGAGAGCTTTGTTGGGATTGGGATCTGTAGTTTGTTGATCCAAATTAATTTGCAAGAGCCTTTGGTAATTGTATTTGATATCGGTGTTTCTGCGTATGTTTTCTATGTTGATTTTTTCATTGGCGGGTTTCTTTGGTCGTTGCTTATGGACCAGATGAAGTTGATTGATTCTTATCCTGGAAACTACTAGTTTGTGATCCGAATTGGTATCTGTACCTCCGTATGATCGAGAATTTTGTATGATTGCGGTTGCTGACTTTTGGCATAGGATATAATCAATTTGATTGAAGACCGGTTTAGTGGCTTTAGAGCCTGCCTCACGGTTTTTATCAGCGATGTGGCATATCCAAGTGGTTCTGTGCCTACTGGGATGTTTAAAGGCTGTGTTGGTAGCAAATAGCTCATTGGATGTTAGGAACTCTGAAACATTGAAAATCAACCAAAGGCTTGTGAATGTGACAGAATATAAACACAAAAACTGAAATATTAGCCAATTGTCATATACAGATGACCATATAGGATTCGAATTAGCAATTACATATAGTATCCTTCAGACTAAGGAAATCTGGTACAGTTTAAATTTAAAATTGAGAGCAATCGCCAAAGAGAGTATTCTCCTTTAAAAGAGCCAATTTGTCAAAGATCAGGCAGTATTAAAAAATTAAGGAGCATTTATTTTAGATTTTCTCTCTCTTTTTCTCTCTTTCTCTTCTATCTATCTCTCTCTCTCTCTCTCTCTCTCTCTCTCTTTCTCTCGCTCTCTCTCTCTCTCTCTCCAGCTCTACCTCTCCTTCGCTCTCAGTATATATGTATATATATGTATATATATGTATATATATGTATATATATATAAGGAGCCGTGGCTTAATGGTTAGTGCAATGCACAGTAACCAAGAGTTCCGGGTTCGATTCCCTGAGCTGTCGAGGAGAATTTAGAACTTTGCGAAAAGAAAAAAACCATTGGTTGACGTCAGGAAGGGCATCCGGCCAAAAAATTTCTCACTGCCAAATCAAAGTCCCTGTGAAGGGCACCCTCTGAGCCCCAATTGCTGGGAGAAAATGACGTTAAAACTAAAAAAAAAAAAAAAAAAAAAAATATATAAATTTTTATAAATGTATTATGTATATCCTGGTAAGTAGTCTGACCTCAGACAGGTTTAGCGCCACACACGCCATCCATCTCCATCATCGGCTCTCCGCTTTTTCAACTGGTCTAATAAAGTTATTCTTTTCCTTCCTCTGTCTCGTTTTCCAGGCAACCGTCCTTCAAAGATATCTCTTAACATACTCTTGTGTCTCAGAACGTGTCTGATCCATTTCCTTTGGCGATTTCGTATAGTTGTTATAAACATTCTGCTCTCCTCAACTTGTTGTAAAACTTTTTGATATTTCATTCTTTCTGCCCAATTGATTTTCTACATAATCCTCCAGAACCACATTTCTGCACTTTCCAGCCTTTTCATATCTTCCTTCTTTAACACCCATGACTCTGATCCATACAGCAGGACACTCCACACCAACGTCTTTATCATTCTCTTTTTAAGGTTCAGATTAAATCTAATCTCGAATTGAATGCAGCCTTTGCCACAGTTATTCGTGACTTTATTTCTCTGCTGCAATAACCATCGCTTGTCATAATACTCCCAAGATCCTTAAAGGTTTTAACTTCTTCGATAGGTTTCCCGTTCATTTTAATCTTAACATTACCTTCGCCTCTTTTACTGATCTTCATCACCTTGGTTTTCTTTACATTGATTCTCATACCAAAACTCTCAACTACCCTATTCAAATGGTTCATTATTTCTTGTAGTCCTTTCTCAGAGTTTGCTACCATGGCCTGATCATCGGCAAAACGTATTCCTTCGACTAGCTGCTAGCCAATCTTAACTCCTTCTTGACAGTTCTCTAGCGCTCTTCTTACCATTTCGTCAGCAAATATGTTAAAAAGGGAAGGTGACATTAGGCAACCTTAACGTACTCCTCTACCAATTTCAGCTGGCTCTCAATCTCCATCTTTTGTTCTTACTGTTGCTGTCTCATGCATGTATGGCTTCTGTATAAGTTTTCTATCCCTACAGTCCACGCCAGCATTTTGAGGATCTCCATTAGGTTCTTCCAATTCATCTTATCGAAGGCTTTCTCATAATCTACAAACAATACATATAGTTCTTGATCGTGTTCTATACTACATTCCGCCGGAGTTCTCAACACAGCTATTGCTTCTCTTGTTCCCTGTTCTTTTGTAAAACAAAACTGATCCTGTCCAATTACATCCTTTATTTTGTTTTCAGATCTCTTGTTCAGTATTTTAAGTAATATCTTTGAGGCATGTCTTATCAAGCTAATCGTTCTGTCGTCTTCATATTTTTTAGCTGCTGATATTTTTTGTATTGGTACAATAACTATTGTCAAAACGTCTTGTGTCCATGTCCCTTCTACGTAGATCTGTTGACACAATAGTACTGCTTCATCCAATTCAGTACTTTTTAACATCTTCAACATTTCTGCTGGGATATTCTCTATCCCATCTGCTTTACCAACTTTTAGATCTTTGATCGCTTTACGTTTGGCCAATGTCATCCTGGTTACTAACTTCGAACTCTGGTTCTAAGGGTAGTTCTGTTAGTCTTCAATATTTATTATACAGCATTTCAACATACTCTTCCAACCTATTTTTGATGTCGACTGGATCTTTAAACATTTCTCCATCTTTAATTTCTATCCCTCGCTGTATCTTGCTATTTCTCTTACTGAATGTTAGTTTCTTGACTTTCTTGTAGACTTGATCAGCTCTTCTCATCTCAACAAGCCTCTCAATTTCTCTGCACTCTTCTTTCCACCATTTTTCTCTTGCCTGTCTATTTTTCTCCTCAGGTCATTGTTCAGCTCTCGGGATTTCCTTCTTCCCTCTACTGTGTTGACATTATTCTTATCTTTTCGCTCATCCATAGCTTTTATCATTTCTTCTGTCACCCAAGGTTTTTTTAATTCTCTTCGATTGTGTCTTGCCAATAGCGTTTTCAGCTCCTTTGTTTATTGCATTTCTTAGTCTCATCCTCCTCTCGTTTACGGATGTTACAATGTCACTATTTCTCACAAGTTCATTGTTGGTTTCATTGATAATCTCCTTTCTTTTTTCAATGTTGAGCAGTTCTCTGTTCCATTTTAGGAATGGTTTTGCTTTGGCTACCTTTTTTAGTTTGAGTTTTACTTTCATCAAAACAAGACAATGGTCAGAATATACATCTGCTCGTAGATATGAGCATGAATTCTTTACACTGGTTGTATATCGCTTCCAAACAAAAATGTAGCCCAGTTGCATCATTTGTATGTCTCCAGGTGCCTTTCATGTGTACTTCCTTCTCTCATGGTTTTTGAATAACGTGTTTGTAACGCACAAGTTGTTTCTTATACAAAAATAAACTAACATCTCTCCCCTGATATTCCTTTTTCCCGGCCCATACTTTCCAGTCACATTCAATACCTTCTCATCTCCAACAACAGCATTCATATCACTCGTTGTTACTATGTAATCTTTTCTCTTACAATGTGATATTTTTTCTTCGATATTTCTATACATGTCATCTACTTCCTCATCTGCATGACTACTTGTTGGCATGTACACAACAAAAATTACAATGTCTACTGGCTTTCCCCTCAATCTTAGCACCATCAGTTTGTCGCTACAACAATCAACCTCTATTACAGCTTGATTAGTCTGTTTGTAAATCATTAGTGCCACTCCATGTTTAGCTTTATCACCTCTTCAAAATATCATCTTGAAGATACCACAATTCCTTTCACACGGCTCTTTCTATCTTATTTCTATCATTCGCACGATATTAACATTGTACTTCTCCATTTCTCTGATTACATTTTCTAGCTTCTCTGGTCTTACTAATGACCTCACATTTCATGTACCTATCTTCAATAGATTGTAAGGATTTCGCATGATTACGACCTGGGAAGCCTTACATCCTCCCCTGCCGGACGCAAAAGGAAGATGGGCCCCGTTAACGTCGTTGTCTCCGATATCAAGATTATGTGATGTCATGTGTGTGTGAGGGGGGGGGAGAACTGCTTGGAAACGTCCGTTGCCTTCCTTCATTGCAAACCCACCTAATTGGGACATGGTAGTACTAACTCGGACCAGTTGACTCCTGCCGTTGTCATCATAAAGAAGATCATACGCCAGCAGCCACCATCCACTACTGCTGCTGCCCAGTAGTTTAAAGGGGTAATCTTCAAGCCATTCCCAAGTTTGTAACTTGGTACTAGCCTTAAATGACCAGATGTGGAAAAGAAACCCAAGAGGAGCTGTTATCAAGAAGGGATCAGAGGAGTTGCGCTGTTTAACAACCGAAGTTTCTATGAACTCACAAGCGCTCTTACACCTACTGACAAGAGTTCCACCAAAGTTTCACCATATCTGGGGCTATGGTAGGCGCCGATCGCCAGGTCGGTATTTGTAGACGGATGATTACGCCATACGCCATATTATGTATGTATATATTATTTATATATATTGTATATTTATGTATTTATTTAAGTGTTATTCTACGGGGGATTTTGTTTTCATTGATCTTCTGCCTTTACTTAAAGCAAAATTGTCTTTATTTATACCCATCAAATAATATCCATTAAATATGCTGCAAATTCAAATGACGCATCATCAGTAATATCTAGCGCATATTGATCAAATCTTGTCATTAGTTATTACAATTTCTAAAAAGATAAATGAGTCTAACTAGATGTAAACATCTGCCTTCCATTTTCATTATTTTGTACAGAGAAACAATAATAACATCGTCATAAATTTTTTATCAACCTAACCTTATCTAACTTAAATTAGTAACAATATTACAACAATCAACATTGTTCTCTCCAGCAAAACTACACAAGTACTTCATATATTATAATTTGATGCCAAGTGCTTATTACATGTAGTGTCTTTTTATCAAGAATCTACTATCTTTTTAAAATGGATCCATTCGACGTCTTGGTGAGACCAAAGAATACAATTTACACTGCAACACTCAATATTCTTTCAAGGACAATCAACACTCAGATAATTTAGAAATAAAACAGAATTCCAACAGTGCCAATAATGTGATTCATAGAAAATGTTACGAGTGAAATTCTCTTCATATTTAAAATTCAATAGTAAAGCTACTGGGATTGTTTTCTTAATAATGGCTACAACAATACGGTTCTTGTCATTTTTCATTTGAAATAGCAACTAATACGTATTGCTCAGTGGTTGTACAAGATTCTTGTTTTTCCTTGTGTGTATAATTTCTGTATACTTACAATGAGTATAATGATAATGATAATGTTCATTAATGTAAACTAAATCACAAGATGAAATCAACGTCTGATGACTTCCACAGACAATAAACNAAAACAGAATTCCAACAGTGCCAATAATGTGATTCATAGAAAATGTTACGAGTGAAATTCTCTTCATATTTAAAATTCAATAGTAAAGCTACTGGGATTGTTTTCTTAATAATGGCTACAACAATACGGTTCTTGTCATTTTTCATTTGAAATAGCAACTAATACGTATTGCTCAGTGGTTGTACAAGATTCTTGTTTTTCCTTGTGTGTATAATTTCCGTATACTTACAATGAGTATAATGATAATGATAATGTTCATTAATGTAAACTAAATCACAAGATGAAATCAACGTCTGATGACTTCCACAGACAATAAACAAAGTGACTGTTTGATATATTCTGTTCAAGTTGTTTTATTCTGGATTAATTGAAATAGAATGAGTATGGATTTGTTTACCATGGTAACGAGTGACGAACAAGACAATATACCCATATTCAGAGTAAATAAAATTTTTCAATCTTACCTTATGATGTTGCCAAGGAACAAATACAATTAATCCAAATATAGTCCAATTGCTTAAGATATAAATACGAATATGTTGATGACCCTGAGCCCCATTAAATTATCTTTTTCTGATGTCAACTTATGCTTTTGGTCACTCCTTCTGATAGAAGCAGAACAGTATTTGTGTACAATGAAGTTACTACTCCTGCAATATGCCCTACTTCTGGCATTCTTGTCAGACATTCTGTTTCTTTCAGTTAAAGCCAGACCCAAAGCGAAGAGTGAAAAGGAACAAAGAGCTTTGAATGTAAGTTCGATTCTTGTCTATATTCCTGTTATATCTCTCAATTCATTATTTTTTTTAATTAATTTCACTATAATTAATGTTGCTATTAAGCAATGAAAATTAAGGAAGAGGAATAGGTGATTATCAGTTTCACACTGTTTATTTCCAAACCAATGTCATAAAATGTAATGACACTGTTGGTTTGTTAGTTTTCGTGTCTCGACTACAGCGTTCCTGCCCAGTATCGGGCACATGATATTGCCGATGGTGTGGGCTCCTCTAAGTCAGCGCAGTTGTAATTTGGGGCGTCTGGACATTGCAGGAGGTGGTCCATAGTCTGTGTGGCATTACAGCTGCAGGTGTCAGATGTTAATAACCTCATTCGTTTCATGAGAAATCTGCACCTACTAGAACCAGTACGTAGCCGGTTTAGACTGCGCCACGTTGACCAGCTAAGATCATGGCCAGTAGCAAGTTGTTCTTTGGGTACTACACCTCTGCTTTCAAAAGTTGTTGAGTTTGGATATTCATCCCATAGTGCCTTCCACATGGTTTCTCGTTAAGAATGAGAAGACAAGATATGTTCATCTGGTATTGACAGGAAGGTGGGCCTTGACTTCAGTCGAGTTAGAGGTGGTTATGCAACGGGTGACGCTCATCGGTGATTTGTATTAATCGTCCCCGATTAGAGGCGGATGTCCTTCTCACATGTGGTGAGGCTTTGCCCGACAGAGCATACAGAGTATGGACTAGTGTGGATTGTGTTGTTCCTTTAATTATTCTACAAGTGTTATTGAGTGAATTATCCACTTGCTTAGCATGTGTTGACCTTCCCCAGGTGGAGCATGCATACTTGCTGACTGAAAAGCATAAGGCAAGAGCAGTGGTGGGGAGTGTTGATTGGTTGGCTCCCAGGTTACTCTGTTGGAAATATACTACAAGTATTAAACAATAATTTCATTTTCCAGGTTAGTGAAGGTGGGTCGAAAAAAGGGTACTTTTACAATCTTTTTTTTATCCAATTAGTACTAAAACTGGAAAATTCTCAATGATTAAAAAAAGATTGTGATCTACCATTGTAACAATAGTAGTTTAGTAGGGATATAAATGGTTTTAGTTTTCTTTACTAAGAGGTAAAAAAAGAAGGTTGGCTGATTGAATACTATCTATTTATCGTTTCACAGTAACAATGGTTGCAAAAGACCGTTTTAAGGACAGTGTATGTTTGCGGGATGGGTGGAATTGTCCTATGAATAATATGATGATATCTGGATCTTTGACTTCGGTAGTAATTTGCAAATTCTCTTCTTTTCGGAAATAACACCATTTTTCTTATTTTGCAGTATTCCACCTAATTACAGCAAACGTTCTGCATTTATTGTAAAAAGGAATTCACAACAAAATACTTTGAATATGTTGTAAATTAAAAAATGGACTGTGATTGTTCTTAATTTGATCAGTACTTGTCAGAAAACATTTTTAATATTTTGGGTGACAAACTAGTAATCGACAAATAAAGAGTGCAATTAATATCTGATTTTTTTTTCACGGATATATGCGCTTGTATCCTTTATATATACTGATAGATAAATAGGTCAATGAAAATTATAAAAACGTTCTTCTGAACTCTTCGTCGCTTTGATGATCCTCAGAAAAATTGCCATTTGTAAATATGTGTGCATATGTAGCTTGGACAAATTTCAATAAAGTTATTTACGTTTTTCCTTTTGTTTTAATTTTAGAATTTGTCTATGCAATTAATGAAAAACTCAGCATTACTTAAAAACAGAGTTAAAAGGTTCTGTTGTGAAAAAATATGTGACAGTCGAGCGGACTGTGACATTGGAGGATGTCATATTGATTGTGTCCAATACTCGAAAACAGAAAAGAAATGTGTGATCGACGATGGCCCACCCCTTAGTTAAGAAATACCTATTGGAAAATCAGGCATTTTGAAATGGACAGACTATTGATATATAGTGACAACCTGCGAACATATATATAGAGAGAGAAAGAGACAAATGTATATACGCCTAACTTTATCTTATTCACTCATTCATCATACATTTATGCACAATCAACATATATCAATCAATGATAGGTTAAGTGTACGTATATAGTAAACTTTGATGGTATTTCCTATCTGTCCTTGTACTCTATCTGCCATGTAACTGGCGATTTATTGATTTATAATTTCTTTAGTAAATATATTTTGTATGGTGCTAAATGTAGAGTCCTGTTGTCTAATTTTACTGAATTAATAATTAAATCAATCCATGTTTCTTATTCTGTTCTTGCTCTTTGATTGACCAAGTTTCTTTAAAATCATTACAGCCTTGCAATCGTGTAAAGATTGCTTGGGCTTATTAGTGCCCTCAGCCGCGCGACTAGTCCGATCGTATTTTATACCACCTACTAATCAGATCTGACGATAGACTCAAACCTATCAATGATCGGTAAGTGCGTCAAACAGGTCCGCTACCCCTGAGTTTGGTATTCGCCAAGGTCAAATAGACCGTTACAAGACTAAAATTAGAAAATTTAGAAAAACTTGTTAGAAGTCTAAAAGATCAACCTATCAATAGTGAAAGTCGTATTTATTTAAATCTTTTGAACACTAAATGAAATCGCTATTTCATCTTTTCAGTTACTCTTCCTATAATCTTCCTCTTAATATAAGAAGAACTCTATTGATGGCAATTAGAAATATTTCTCAGAATAAAACCATCGTTTTCTAATGGCATCCTCATATTGAAGAGATCAGATTCTATTAATAAGGCTAGAACTGTTTTAGTTCATGTTTCTAAATCCAAAAACATAGATCGTCAGGAATTGCATCTATGCCTTAAACAGGAAAACCAGCTTCGTTTTCTCATTAGTACTTTTCTCAAGAAACGGTGTATTTCCAAATCTGTTTATCATGATCTTTCTTCACAATGGATTAAACCTGGTATTTTGTATTGTTTACAAAAGTATACAAAGAAAATTGTCCTGCTCGGTCCGTAACGTCAGCGATAGGAACATATATTTACCGTCTTGCTAAATTTCTGGTTCCAATTCTAATTAACTAATTAACTAATTAACAGTTAATCAGTATACTGTAGATAGTAACTTTTCATTTGTGAAAGAAATTATTAGCTTTAAATCAGGTAACCAAACTGGCTTTGATGTATCTAGGTTGTTTACTAATGAACCACTGGATGAGATGATTGTTATCGTCACTAATACTCTTCTTAGAGAAGCATACACACTTAGATTTGAAGCCTACACCTTCGATAAAATTCTATTTAAGAAACTTCTTGTGTTAGCTGTGAAAGAAAATCATTTTTATTTTTAATAATCAACTTTATGACCGGATGGATGGTGTAGCAATGGATTCCCCCTCTAGGTCCCACCTTTGCCAATATATTTATGTGTGCTTAAGAATAAAATTCCCTTACTAATTGTCTCCCTGAGTTTTAACCAATATTTTATCCAGATACGTAAAGTTGCATTTTGAAAATATTTATCAAGTCAAGAGCTTTCTTAAGTATTTAAATAGCCGACATCTGAAGATTAAATTCTCCCAGAAAGTGAAAGAAAATAAATTGTTGGCTTTCCAAGCTGTTTTGATTGTCCATGATTATAACAGTTTTACTACCAATTTGTATCGTGTGATATTATTGACAGGCCTATATACACAAACTTAGACTCAGGTTTTGGAAGCAACTCTGCAAATTCCAATAAAATGTTTTATATGTTGCTATTACAAAATGAAGTTTGTGTTGCAAAATGTTTTTTCTTTTTGTGCGTACCATCAAGTCCCTCATGTTGTATTGTGAACGTGCCTATTTGGAATCTTTTGTTCTCCAATAATAGAGAAACACTGTCACTTTTGGAAAGAAATTATTTTGAAAAAAAACTAGATATTAAGTTGAAGACTGTTTAATCTTGGCTGGCATCAATAAAATAACGATATACGGCAACTCTTACGTCTCTTTTGAATATGGAATTTGTAATTTACAACCCATAGTTTCTAGGAACAGGTCGACTCTACCCCTTACTTATCATACATTTGGTAATAGCCAACATAAATAATGTTTCTCAACACCCACGATGAAACTTTTGTCCTGTTGGATGTGAATTATTGAAGTTTTTTTGAATAATAAAGTTATAACAGAAATCACAACCTCTGTCACAATTTTAGTTTCCACACCCCTGACTGTTCGATATACATGTGTATATATAGTGTATAGATAGTATATATATAGTATATATAGTATATATATAGTATATATATAGTATATATATTATATATATAGTATATATATAGTATATATATATTTATATATATATATATACTTATGAGCGATAACACTGGTCAACAGAATTTTTGTAACATTAGCTTCTTGTACATTTTCTGGTCGATCCTGGGGTGCTGTGCACGGATCTGCATTTCAATTTTTCCCATCATGTCAGAATTTTTTTTAAATTGAATTTTAATTAATTTTGTAACAAATTTCAACTAATTTTCGGTCTTTGGACTAACAAAAGCATCTGTTTCAAAAAGGGTTTCACAGGTGTTAAAATGTCAATAGAGTAGCGACATCTGCATTGATTCAGTGACAGGAGATTCTGAATTCCGAGTTAGCGTCCCTGTGCACTCACAACATGGTGCAAATATTACGCAATGCGACGGCTTGAACAATAAACTTCTAACATGTAACCACACTGTTCATGTTCCAACGAGTGTGGGGAGCTGTGGCACACACAAAAGTCAAAGCAGCATAAAGCTACGTTTTGACATCATAGAACATGGGAACGGTTGCTTATGCTTTCGGCACTGGCAAAGATTAATTATTTACACATTATGTAACACTTAGGACAAAAAGACAATGCATCCATGAATTCATGTAAACATATTCCCTGAGGATAACACCAAGGTGCGTACTTAAAGGTAGGTTATTTTAGATGGAAGGCCACCATTAGCTTGGGTGTATACACGTGTGATTGACATTATAGTATTTTGAGCACCTTGTAAGTAGTATCAGCTTCATACTTTACCAGGATGCCTCCTTGGCAAGGATGCAAAAACGACCCTGATAACTTTTGTTATGTATGTGGAAAATATACTCATCAATCGCAGCACAGGTCGCGTACTACAGCTCTCTGCAATGCGTACAGGAACTACTTTGATTATGTTGTAGGTAATCAAGACAAACCTTGGGCTCCTGACAGCTGTTGTATCTCTTGTTATTCGACATTGATAAGCTGGCACAGTGGTAAGCATAGGCAAATGTCTTTCGCAGTGCCTCCAGTCTGGCGAGAGCCAAGGAATCATGTGGCAGACTGCTACTTGTGTCTCAAGAAGATATCGGGCTTTTCAAGGAAGTCAAAGCTGCCCGTCAAGTATCCCGACGTACGTTCCGGGTTCCAGTGCTTCACAACGTTGACTTGCCGGTTCCATCCTCAGCCTAGAAGAGGGTCAGCTCATCTGAAAGTAGCGGCACTGCTATTAGTGCCAGAAATGATGCATCCATTGCATCAGGAATACAAGCAACTGAGCCTCATCTTGTCACACAGCCCGAGCTGAATGACTTAGCAAGGGATTTAGCTCTGTCGAAGCAACGTGCTGAAGAGCTCGCTTCCGAATTGCGAGAGTGGAACCTTCTGGATCCGAATGCTAAGGTTTCCGCATTTCGTTATAGTGATCGGGAATTTTCTCAGTTTTTCAAAAAGATCGGTCTACTGTGCCACTGCACTGATGTACAAAGGTTGCTGTATGCTCTTGGACTTGGGAATAACTCGACAGAATGAAGGCTATTCATAGACTCATTGGTTGTGAGCCTAAAAGCTTTACTGTTACACAATGGCAACTTACACCTACCAATACCAGTCGCTCATGACGTTGGAATGAAAGAAACATACGAAACGATGAAGGAGCTGCTTTGTGCCATCAAGTACTCGGAACATTAGTGAAAGATCTGTGGTGACCTCAAGGTTGTAGTTCTAGTGTTGGGCCTCCAAAGGGGATACATCAAGCACGCCTGTTTCCTCTGCTTGGGAGGCAGCAGAGCAGCGCCCCAAGCGCTCCTGTCTCGTGCCAGGGAAGCACGAAGTGCAACATGCTCCTCTCTTCTCTGCCTATCGCATCGATCCATAATTTATTGGTGGAGATCATTATTTGATTCAAGAGGCTAGTGACTTCCCCGTTTGCTACTGGTTACCGGGGTAGAAGTATGAGAAAGATCTAGTATTTCTTAATAATTATATGTTTGTGTCTCTATATGACCATTGATAAGAAGTACTGGTAGGCCAACAATAACAAAATTGAGATTGGTTCAAGTAGTGGGTATTAGAATAATTGCTACGGGTATACTTTTGTAATAATAAACTGCAATTAAAATACTGTCCTTGATTAAGGAATGAAATAGCAACAGATATTTCGAATATATCTTCCAAAGTATTTCTTCAATAAACAAGTTCAAATGCGTCTTGTTTGATAATTCTTTGGTTACAAACTGAACACAATTTAATGGGACACACTATTAATGAAAATTTGCTATTCATTCCACAACACACTGAAAGTAGGCGAGAAAATAGTAACTAGATATTTGTATCAATAAAGTACAATGCCTTTTATCAAACCTGTTTTATAATATTTTGTTTCTTAGTACATCTCAATTTTGTAAAAGTTTCTCTGTTGAAAATTAAGTCTGTACCAACAGCTGCTTATCAAAAAGATAATATTTCCCTACTTTCAACCTGGCTCTCTATCAATCCTCTCTTTTTTTAACATTGAAGTGCTAAATTCACAGTGGGAATATAAGAACACCTAGTAGCAAGGAAGAAAAATAAGGTAAGGCATGGATTAGTGGTCAACCAAAGTATTCAATATCAATTCAAAAGTTGGTAAGGCTTACGATAAGCCAATATCATTTTTATAAACAAGGTCTTATTCAATTTACTTTCTTCTACAATGATATTTTCAACACAGGTACTCGTTTTCAAAATAAATTTCATTTTACTTGTTTAAAAGCACCAGCAACATTGTAGGGTTCCCCCAGCTAACTAACCTTAAATATCTTAAATTGATTAATCCTAGCATTTTGTTTAGTGAAAAAGAGATGAAGCAGAGTGGTTAAGAGAAGTTTTAGAGCATTTTGGTTGATATGGGGCTGTATCTTTTTTAAAAACAGGAAAGGAGACAGGAATTCATAAAGAAGAGACGCAATTTATGTTTATCATTCTGACATCTGTTGGTTTGGTTTCTTTTCGTCGCTGTTAAAATGGGTGGAACAGTAGATCAATACAGAGGGTTGAAACGTAATTTTTAGAAGTAACTGGATTCAAGATTACAACAATATTCTATGTCATTAAAAGTTGGATGTTTAATTAAAGATTGTCAAACATTGCTTTGGAAATCAATACAGATTGTAAAAGGACAAATTTTACATGGTCATTCCACAATGTTACTATGTTTCTTGTTGAGAAGGTTTTTAAAAGATTTTTATTGAACAAATTCTAACTTTAAATTTTCTAATATTTTGAACCACTTTTTAGAGCTTCCTACGACGTTTTGAAGCTCTTCAAAGAATTCCAGAAAGTACCTAAAATTCTAGACAATTCCCAAAATTTCTAAAAATAAAACGAAAGATAATTTCAGAACTAGCTGTCATGATTTCATCCTTTAGGGAAAATCCAGAAAAATGTTTAATTGTTAAAGGAGATCATTTATTGCCGGACCCTAAGTTTCAGGCCAAAGGTTAGCGTTCGATGGTCTGTTTTACCAATTTAAGAAATGATTCGGGATGCAAGCGGAAAGCCTCCTCGTGACGCATCCCGGGAAACGCTAAGAATCCAACCCTCAGTCGGCCAATTTCTCCCAATCTCGAAACAATCGACAATCAACGCTATATCAACGCTACCCGCCACATACGATCAACATGCCTTCACACCAGAGTCAAAAACACGGGTTCTTTTCAGAACCGGCACTGGCTGTCGCCTCCTTTAATATTGAAGGATATACAGACGTCAAGGCAGACCTGCTTGGACAATTTGTCAAGGACTATGACATTGTGAGCCTCCAAGAGACACACCTCAAGAACACAAGCCGACGACCAGCCTTGCCCGGAATGAAACTGATTGCTGAGATACGACACCAGACGAGCAATGATTCGTGTTTGAGCAATGACAACTATTGGTTAATGTCTCAATGCTTTTTCATCTCAATTAATTGGATTTTCATTCAGTATTAGCTAAAAATTAAATTTTCGACAAGTTGCCGTTGAATAAGTGTCTCTATTTTTCCTACAACGGGTAAAGCATTTACAAACAATTCATTTTTCATCTGAAACTCGTCTCTTTTTCCTACTCCATTGTAGATCATGGTCATGACATCTGGAAAACACTGTATTTCTTCATCAGTAATAACATTTATATTAAGACCACACACTATTTTTTTCTTTTCTCTTCCTTCTCATTTTCTTTTGCTCCAATTGTTAGAACTTTTTCAAGCGTTCCAACATCTTTTTGGTTAAAAAGTACCAACAAGGAAGTAAATTTGAAGGTATTTTTTTGAAACATCTCTTATTCCTTTGGAGATTTAATTCCCTTAAGATTGCTTGATATTAGTATTTTTAATTACTAATATCATTTACAGGCAAAATTTGCTTTCTCTTTTAGTTGACTGCTTAAAAAAACTCAACTCTTTTGCAGTTTTTTGATTGTTTTTTATTTAAAATGCTGTAGTCTAATTGGATTTGTTCTCAACAGCTAAAAGCAATTGTGTGAAGTGTTTCTTAAATTAAAAAACTGGCGATATTTTTACACAAAAAAACCCTGACAAATTCATACTGGCAAAAGAATGTATGCTTTCCTAAAGTAAGGTTTGCTTCAATTCTTTATGATTTAGAGGATAATAAAGATTCAAGCTGTGTAAAGTATATAAATATATAAATATAAAGTGATAAACTTATAAGTAATAACGTAGAGGGAACCAATACCGAGAAATCGTCCTTTGCATTGTCTTTTTTTTAATTTTGCATTAAAATAAGGTTGAGGAAAATTAATTCTGTATTTTGTTTTTTTAACGCCTTAGCGTTGACATAATTATAGGATTTTGATGGTAATCATTGATTAAACGGGGGCTTTTAAAGGGTGTGATTATTATCAAAATCAAATTAGATGAAAATTAAATCATACGTGAGATAAAAAAAAGTAAGACTTTTTTCATCCATGCATTGTAAAAATATGAAATCAACAAAAACCAGTTCTTTGTTTTAGTGTACCCAATTATGTGTTTTGATCGAGCAAAAAAAAAAAGAAGCAAAAACAGATCACAAAAAGAAACTTACGAAAGGAATAGAAAAATGTACTTAATCATTCTTCACAATTTAAGTCTTTGTTACCAGATAAAGATATAAATTGTTTTTAATTGAGTATATTTGATTTGTCTCCGCATAGACTTTCTTCCTCTTCTCTCTTCGCATTACATTGTTAACTAAAGCTGAAAAGGAACTAATGAGAACATTATAGAAGCTGTGATTTAGGTGTTTTATACATGTTATAAGAGAAAATGAACAAGAGATGACTGTGCCGATAGAAAGAATAATAAAGAGAAGAGCAAAAGGAAGAGTGACAATGAAATATGTGAACAGTCTATTAATGAACATTGACGAAGTGAATACGGCCGACTCCTTAGCAAGAAAGACGAGAAAGAGGAAGAAGCGTACCATCATCACCAACATTTAAAGTGATATGGCACTTCCGTTAGAGTGAACTGAACGTTGCTTTTTCAACTGTTACGTTGATTTGGGAGGGGGCCTTATACGAAAGCAGCGTTTAAAAGAGACCGATGTTTATAAGAAAGCGGCTTTTAAAGGAGAATCCAATACGGTAATACGGTAATATGGTAATACGGTAATACGGAAATACGGTACAATACCGTAATACAGAAATAAAGTCAAGAACGAAACAAAGAAATAGAAATGGAGAATAATTAAAAGGGAAAAGAATCCAGATGTATTCCAAGTAGAAGAGTGTTGGGTTTCCGTGTGGTTCTGCGTAGGATCACAGAATAATACAAAGAGGAACACGTTGATGAAACATTGTATCAAACGGAGATATTTGCTCTAAATAGAATCAATAGAAATAATATGTACCAGCCATGTCTGTGAATGTTTTAAAACGCATGTAAAATTAAGAACAAAAATTATATTTGATCTTTTTCGTCGTGTCCTTCACAATCACAGTTGGTTTGACCAATGTTTAGCGGTGTACATAGCAGCTGGTGTTGGCTCGTGGAGGTCCACTGGTTGGCAGTTTGGGGCCGTTGGGCAGCTAAATATATAGTCTGCATTTGGTCACATAATGAGAGGTCTGAGGTCTTGAAACCCCAAGACTTTCTTGATGCCATGCACCTGCCATGTCCTACTCGTAGGCGGTTCAGCGCTCCCCATGTGAGCCATGTCTCACTGCTACCAGACGCTATGATTTCTAATATTTTGATTCCTCTCGACTGCCAGGTTCGTCCCTTGTCATCCAGGGCACCCCACCGCTCACGTGACATCTTTTCTCGTTTCACTAAATTGGACACATAGAGAGGGGTTTCAGAATCTAGAAAACTATTGCGAGATGAAAGGCGCTTTCTAGGCTGTTTGTGTTGGAACAGGGAATACCTGATATCAGTCTCCTGTCTCCGGCGCTGGTCCATGCTCTCTACACTGCGGCGTATATCTGGTGGTGCAATTCTAGCTAGAGCATAGATGCTGTTGATGAAAGTGGACTTTACACATCCTGCAGCAATAGAGCACGCTTCGTTTAATGCTGGATCGAGTTTTTTCGCATGGCCGGACCGCAACCAAGTAAAGCATGCATATTCTCTAGTTTACAAGCAGAGTGCAAGGATAGATACCCTTACTGTTTGGGGTTGTGCACCCCACTTAGAGCTCATTAGCTGGCGTATCAAGTTATTCCTCGTGTACACTTTTTTCTTCAGCTTGGTAATGTGCTCCTTGAAGGTGAGTGACCGATCTAGTGTCACTCTAAGGTACACTTGATTTTTCTCATGCTGGAGGTTCTGTTCATCCTACTCGATCTTGAGGTTGTGATCAGTGAAGTGGTTCTTGAGGTGAAAGAAACAGATATTTGTCTTCGCGGGATTTGGCATGAGATGATTTTCCCTGTAGTAGATTGAAATCTTTTCGAGAGTAGATTCTAGGATTTTTTCAGTTGATCGGAAATCGCGCTTCTGAGTTGTCAAACACAGGTCACCTGCGTAGATAAACCTCCGGCAGTGGTCAGCTTTGGGCTGGTCATTGGTAAAGATGTTGAACAATGAAGGAGCCAAAATGCTGCCTTGGGGACTGTTTTTCCGGAGATGCCATTTTCTTTTTTCTTCGTTCAATGTCACGTAAAATCTCCGGTTCTCCAGCAAGCTTCTGATTACTCGGAGAATTTGGGTGTCCAGTGTAAACTCAAAGATCTTGCAAATCATGGTTCTACGTTGGCTGGTGTCGTAAGTTACAGTGAGGTCGACGAACACGGCTCCAGTAATTTGCTTTTCCTGATACCCATCTTCGATATGGTGCGTGAGCCTGAGCAGTTTGTCGGCACATGATGATCTCCCTGGCCAGAATCCTGCCTGGTCACTGATGAGGTTCTCCTCAATCAGGTGACTGAGGTGATGTAGCATGATCCGTTGAAATAGCTTGTAGATGATGCAGAGTAAGGAAATGGGTCTGTAGCTTTTTGGGGAGGCCGGGTTCTTGTCGAGTTTCAGTATTGCGATCACTTTGGCTCTTCTCTAGAGATTTCGGATTTTGGCATTGCTCCGACAGTTGTTGTACAACTTCAGTAGCCAGGACTTAGCTCAAGCTCCAAGATGCTACAGCATCTCCGTCAGGATGTCGTCAGGGCCGAGGGGGTTGTAGGTCTTCAGTTGTTTTAGGGCAAAGTCCAGTTCATCTGCGCTGACAGGTCGGATAGCGTAAGACAGATTTTTGCTTTCTGGTAGTACTGTAGCGTTGTGTCTGCCCTTGGGGTTCCTATGGACAATGCTTTTTCCGTTTTGCACAAGCTGGCATGCTACCTGGTTTGACGTGACGTTGGTGATTGTGGAAAGGCTTGTTCTGTCTCCTTTTAGCTTCTTGATGATGGCCCATGCCTTCTTACTGTTGACTGACATGTTCATGTTTTCTACCACGACCTGCCACGATCTCTGTCTCTCTGTTCCTTCTAGGAGGGAGCCTGCTAGCTGGATTGTTTCCTCTGAGAATAGATTGTCCTGTAATTTTGCTTCATATTCGGAGAGTAGGATTGCCGTCTTATCTGTTGGGCCAGCAATGTACCTCTTCCTGCAGCCGTATGGTATAGAGGCCCGAGCGGCTTTCTTCAGGGCTTTAGTAAATTTAGTGTAATTGAAAGGAGTAGGTGTAATTTTCCCTTAAAGAGTGTCTAGTTTCTCAGGGAAGAGACTCCAGTTGGCTTGTTTGAGGCTAAAACGGTACCTGGACGATTGGTGTGATGCTGTATGATTATGTTTAGTACATTAGAAATGCTGTTAAAGTGACTAAGACTTAATAAATACGGACAAATTTGTTCTACAAGCCCTTAAAATATACAACATGCTTGTTTTGCTTCCTGCCCCTTCTACCTACGTTACAAATCAAAATACTTTGACCTTATAACGTCTTTTCTTTCTGTTTGTTGTATGCGCATGGCTTTGGACAATGCTGCTTTTTCCAAGTATTTTGCCTCTTCACTAAATTAAAGTCTGTTTCTCCTCTACACAGATCATTTAAATTTAGGTCTTTCTGATCTACAAAAATGCTGGAAAGTTTGCTATACTAAAAATATATTGATTCAGTATTACAGTACAACAGGCTTTGGCCTACTGATTCATCTACACTGAGTTTCTCTGCCTTCCCATAGGTTCATAGGTTTATAGGGTTTAATAGGTTATTCCGATAACGTTCATTGTATTAGATTTTGGTACACCTCATTGCCTACCCATGCAACATGGAAACTAAAAAGCTAAAGTAAAAAAAACAGGTGGATGATGTTTCTTCGTTTTTAAGAGATTATGGATTAAGATAAAGTATAAATTAAAAATATCAAACTTAATATAGCAAGAAGAACTGTACTCCATATATTTTTTAAAATAGCTATTTGTTTCATTTGTATGTGTGTGACACACATAGAGCATACCGTACGAGCTTTAGACGATAGTGGTCGGTCACAGGGGAAAGGTGTGGATACCTACCCTGTATCATCCATAGCCAGCCATGGATTTCGAGACTATTTTAATCAGGCAAATTAGATAATCTTGTACAAGAACCACTGCGAGGGGGTTACGAGGTCGTGGGAGTCAGTGAAATACATCAGACGGACAGTGTCACTTTGAACAAGGACGGATATACTTTTATCTTTTCTGGAGGTGATAGTCATAGTAGATGAGAATGTTTCATCATCTGATTTTCACTAAACAAGATCACAACGAGTTTTAACATCTGTATTGTCTAGGAAAATGCTCCATCACTGATCACTCGGATAAGCAAACAGAAAGGTCCTATGAAGATCTCGAAAAGATTCTAAAAGAAGATTCTAACGAAGTGCTGTTGATCATGGGAGAGATGAATGCCAAGGTTCGAGCAGGAAGTCACTCTGACACTGTAGAGAAAAGGGGTGCTGGCACAAGAAATGACAGAGGAAGCAGATTAACAGAATTTTGTAAAGGGAATGATTTTTTGATAGTGAACACATACTGCAAGCAACATCCAAGAATACTTTACACTTGGAAAGGCCCTGGAGACCTGCACAAAAGATTTTGAAATGCCATTAAAAGCTGTATCTTCTACTCAGGGGCAGATATTCATTCAGAATATGTCCTGTTAATATGCAGATCAAAGTGAAACATTGAAAAAGGAGCTTGGCGAGGCCCACACTACTTCATATTTTTGAAATGCGCAGTGCAGAAAAGCAGCAAAGATTCAGTGTTGAAGTTACAAATAGCTTCGTGTTAATAGAAAGGGTGATAAAGAACGAAGTAGAAGCAGGCAACAAAAGATGATGAAACCGTTTCAAAGGTGTTTTGAGCAAGGTGCGAAGGCAGTTCTCCAAGAAAAGAAATATTGCAAAACGAAGAGCTTTTTTATGATAACCATCATCTTACGAAGGAAATTTCAAACTTGACATTGGAGTTCTGACTAAACCCTGAGATGCCAAACACTCTCCTAAAGACGCAGACTATACCTAGCAATTTACTCTCCTTCAAGCAGGGGACACCAAGAGGAATATTCAGTTTTTATAGATGTTCCTCCAGCTCTTAGGGAACTCTTCCCATTCCACGTACCGCTATAGGTACTACACCTGCTATATCATTCCATAGCTTTTCAATCTCTATACACAGGTCTTGGTCTTTCGCATTCTTTTCTTGCTCTTTGGTTGTAGTATTTTGATCTCCTGGTACTGTACCGTCAATAACAAAGCACTCGTTTTTATTCTACGTATCTGTAACAACAATATCAGGCCTCCAGTGCTCTAGCACCTTATCAGTATGTATTTTGAAGTCCCATAACACTTTACACCCTTCTTTTTCTTGCACTGCTTCATGCAAGTATCATTTCTCACTGCATTCTACCATGAACGTCTTGTACAGCAACCAATATATTTTCTGTCCTGGCTTGTCATGTCGCTTTCGATAATGATTCTTTGAAAGATTAGAGTGCACATTCACAACAGGTAAAACTCGCTGTCTATGATTTTTGTTACCGAGTTTGTCATTAAGGCTTAATTTTGTGCAACATAAATCACACTTTCCATTCCATGTCTTAAATTCCCTCCTGTTAATCATTCCCACCTGATCCTGTTTGTATATTCTTCAGTTTTATGGAGACATTGCCCATACAACGCCTTTTCTTTCTACTCCATTTGTATTCTCCTTCATTTCCTTCAGCAGCATCGTGAACAGTCTTCTCACAAATTTTAGTTCTTCTTTTGCAACTTTAAAAGCAGTTTCTCTGGACTTTTAATAGCCTCCTTTTCAACATTTAGAACGTCTTCTTCAACACAGTCTCCAACACTCAAGAGTCCTCTACCTCCTAAATTTCTATGTATACAGCCTTCCAGCATTAGATTGAGATTGAAAATCACCAAGCATTGTTCATAACTTTTTGCTTTCTCTGTCCATTCTTTCAAAGTCTTTGATAGTCCTGTTAATCACGCCGAAACCCCACCTTATTCTTGCTACAGTACATGACTTAATTGTCCTTATAATATTTCCTTCATTTAGCGTGGGATTCAACGTCTCCCTCACTCTATTAAAATATTCTCTCTCTCTGTTCTTTCCTTCACTTGCAGCTGCGATATCATCTCTTTTCTTTTGCCTCGCTTGGCAAATAATACACACTATAAAAACCATCCTAAGGAAAGTGTCAACAAAAACTTTTTTTTGTTTCTTCAGACTATTTTCAATCACGATTTATTAATTTTTCTACTTTTACAAAAGATCGGTGCACAAAATACTTACTATCAATAAAATAAAGTTTCTAGTTTACCATCCATGTAATTCTCTCAGAAGGTTCCTTTTGTTGGGGAAGGGGGAGTACACACATGTGACGTTTGTGTTTAATCGAGGTGGGTGTGGTCTGAGACTATACCCCAAAACTAAAGTGATTTTAGCTTAATCATCATTATACCATCATATTCGGTTTTACGTCCGTTTTACATGCTGGACAGTTCAATAAAATGGACTTCAAGTCCAGTCTCTCCTTTGCTAGATCTCTGATGACACCTTTTTGCTTCAAATCCGATTTGATTACTTCCTCCCATGTTTTCTTTGGTCTTCCGATCATAACAGCACCTTCCACTTTCATTGATATGCACTTCTTCATCCAATCATCATCATCTTTTCTCTCTACATGACCAAACCAATGAAGCCGTCTTTTCTGCATGCATTCACTGACGGTCCAACTTTAATCTTTTCCTGACATCCATGGAGCTTAGCCTGTCCATCAGGGTTACATTACGCATCCACCGAATCATTCTCGTGTCATTTCTTCCCATGCAGCTCAGATCTTCAGCTTTCACTGGCCATGTTTTGCTGCCATACATCATAACACTTCGTGCGCATGCCTGGTAGTCTCTGCCTTTGGTTGGAAAAGATAGAACTCTACTTGGTAGCAGTGATAATATGAGATTAAAATGACATAAAACCTTTAACCAAAAATGGATTAATTATCCTGAGAAATATTAAATGTTCTATAAAATTAATTTACAAAGCATTTAATTCTTCATCTTATGTGGGTACCAGTTCTCTCTCCTCAGTATGAAAAAGAGATTTTCTTTTTCACATGAACAGAAGCACAAGAAAACACTTGAAATTCATCCCAATTTGTCTTCATTGTATCCCATTTTTCTAAATATTTTCCTTTGTCGACATTGTTTTTTGTTTGAGTTCATTATGAAAAATCGTTAGATTAAACACAATATCCAAAGTTATCTCACTTTCAAAATCACAGGTGTTATACAAAATACCAGAATTACCCTTTTAAAACATAAAGCACTAAACACCTTATTCTTGTTATATTTCCAAAAAAGCTTTCGTCAGGTACAGCCTTGTTTATGAATACTTTTTTGGTTAATTACCTTTTCCAGAAAATGCCTCTCACTTAATTCTTGGTCTTATCCCAATTTGAATTTCTGTATAACCAAAAACTATTTCATTTACTTTGTTTTATTTTTTGAATTTAATCATTTATTTATTTGATCTCATTCCAACGTGATGTCGTCCAAAGCGGCTCTCTTATTCCTCTAGAATTCTTTTTTTTTCTTTACTGAATTTATCCAGTACATAAAAACTTAAAGGCACTGGCAATTTCAATTTTCTCCCATGATCTCTATGAGCAGCCATTTAATCTTCTCTACTGATTTTTATTTGCTAGGCAAACTGTTGTTATCACTAGTGACAAACAAGAGTATCACCACTTTATAAAATTGGGTTACTAGGTGATGCTAGTGGGCAAAAATGATCATGATAATGCATAAAAATAGATTACTTTTAGAACAGACTTTTCCGACTTCTTGATTTCAATATGAGCCTTATCTATTATTCAACAGTGAGTGTGTCGTGTTGCAACGCTTAAAACTTAGTATTCGTTTGTGTCTTGGTTGATGCTTGGATTTCAGATTAAGAAGGCAGAGTAACAACGCTGAGCTAGAAATATTGATTTCACACAACATTTGTCTTCTTCCTTTTTTTCGCACTAAGCAAGGCTTGAACCCGTTACATGACAGAGGGTAGCTTTTTTTAATGTGCTTTCAAAAGCTAATATATTATCACTTCTTATTAAAAATTAATTATAGGTGTATTACCATCAAATAATCTTCCAGATTTTATACCTTTATATTGTGGCTTACCTTTCAAATAATATAAGATGGATTGATTATTTTTACAAGTTCCTAGAAGTAATTGAAAGGAAGCTAATATATAATGTAGCACCAATTATTAAGATGAAGTTTGATCAAAACACGATGCGAAACAACGCTGGTGGAATTTTCAACAAACATTCACCTGTGCTAAGAAATTATTAAATCAGAAGAGAATCTACAAATTTTATCATAGCAACATTAATTCTCAGAGACAAGTAACAAAAACTCAAGATACGGTCCTTTCAATGGAAAAACATGGTTTTGTATTTACTGTTTTCAATAAAATTTATTTCTAAATTTTTAATATTTTCAAAACTTTTAATTTCAGATACATGGATGTGATAGCAGAGGAATTGCAAGCATCAAGAATACAAAAGGAGAACGCAGTAGACCGTAGAAAATGGAGGAGACTAATGCCTGTGACGACCACTAACGGGAGCAGCCGAAAGTCAAAAAAGAAGAATATCAATGAACCTTCAATAAGATATTTAGATTTCAATACACACGGCTCCTATTTTAATAGCGACTACGTAAAAAACCAAACTGAAAACTCTGGTCTTATACTCATTATAGTTATTATTGTTATTATTATTATTATTATTATTATTATTATTATTATTATTATTATTATT
>RDPX01000172.1:704894-712394 GCA_003991215.1 Morbakka virulenta
GAGAACGCAGTAGACCGTAGAAAATGGAGGAGACTAATGCCTGTGACGACCACTAACGGGAGCAGCCGAAAGTCAAAAAAGAAGAATATCAATGAACCTTCAATAAGATATTTAGATTTCAATACACACGGCTCCTATTTTAATAGCGACTACGTAAAAAACCAAACTGAAAACTCTGGTCTTATACTCATTATAGTTATTATTGTTATTATTATTATTATTATTATTGTTGTTGTTGTTCACTGTTTACTGGGCTTCAATGTTGACTGAACTGTTGGGCAGAAGCCCGATTCTCTTGGCTTTAGGTATCCCGTACTTTTCTTGAAATCTTTTACAGTTTTTAACAGTCAAACTTTCTGCAAATGTTCTGTGCCCCCTTTTATTTCAAGTTTCTTTGACTAATTCTTAAAGTTCTTTTCAATCGTTCCCAAAGCACCAATGATCATTAGTACTATCTTGACTTCTCTTACATTCCATAGCCGCTTGATCTCTCTCTTCAAGTCTTGATACATAGCAATTTTTTCCTTTTCTTTTTTTTCAATCCTGTTATTGAAGGAACAGGATGTGTCAATCAGAAAAATGAACTATCCTTTTTCTTTTTAAAAACAATGTTTGGTCGGTTAGACCACAGTCGATGACCTGTCTGTATGGGAAAATTCCCACCATCACCTTGTCTTCTCTTACAATAACACTTTCTACTTTATAGTTGTACCAGCGATCTCCATTGTCTAATCCTAGGTTTTAACATCACTTCCAGTGGACAATTTAAGCTACTTTGTCATGTCTACAGTCTTTATATTGTACTTGCGCTAGCTGTTAACACTCAGATCCAATGTATGCAATTGTTTCATCCTCTTTTGCACATAGTCTACATTCTTTTAATACATTTTCTTTTTAAATGATGTTCTTTAAAGAATTTATTACTAGTTCTTGCTCTTGTGCTGCGAATATAGTGCTCCCTGTTTCTTTCTTTAATGCTGCGTGTTTTAATGAATTCCAGTTCCTATTCTTATCCATTAAATCTTTTGCAAGAGTAGTTATTATTTCTGAATATCACAACTCTTACGTGGTAGAAAAAAACCCTGACTAAACATCAAGTTACTATCTGTAACATCAGATGTCTAGTAAATAACGATGAATCCTTGCTGTTCCCAATTATTTATTATTATTATTATTATTGTTATTAGTAGTAGTACTAGTAGTAGTAGTAGTAGTATTGTTATTATTATTATTATTATCATTGTTAGTAGTAATAGTATTATTATCATCATCATCATTTTGGCAATGTTTGGTACTTTGATATTATTTTACTGATATACCCATATCGACCCATGATTTGGGGGTATATCAGGAATTAGTTCACGGAGAGTCCTATGGGATCGTAAGGGACATAGAGTGCCCAGTTCAGTCTATGGCTGTCTTTGGAACAGACCAACCTCCGGGTGATAGCCGAAATCAAGTAGTTTGTCTGTGACCTACTCTGCTGCCAAGTCACCCTCACCTCTTTGTGGTGCGCGCTGGATAGGAAGGCGGCTTCTGAACCAGCAAGGCTCTGACTAGGGAGTAACAGAACGATTTTCTGTTACCGGAGGATGAGCTCCCAGTGGTGTAGTTTGCAGGACCCACCAGCGTGTAGACACGTCCCGACACTCACCAAATTACTCACCCAGGAATGGATTAAAAATCCCTCACTGCCTTGGGAGTATGTATTGGATTACCAAAGGCTAGGCATACCGTTTCAAACTGTGGTTGGTGTCAACAAGGCCAAGCGGCAGTAGAGGAACCTGCCAAACTCAAAGTTATGAGATCATTAGTCATCAATAAATACCGGGTCGGTCGAGGCCCAGGTTATTGACGACCGCCAGCACCAGTGACTAGAATGGCGGTGCAGGAAAGTGTAATACTGCTGAACAACAACGGAAAGGAGGGAAAAGAAGAGGAGGCAAAAAAAGGAGAGAAAAGCGTGTAAAGGACAAAGCTAGGCAAATGACATTGAGGATTGGTACACTAAATGTGGGAACGATGAATGGAAAAGGACTGGAAATTGTAGATATGATGGATAGAAGACACATTGATATACTATGCATCCAAGAAACCAGATGGAAAGGAAGCACATCCAGGCAACTTGGGAATGAACACAAGCTAATATTTCATGGAGAGGACAACAAAAGAAAGGGAGTAGGAATTGTGTTGGGACCTTGCCATACAGAAAGTGTGTTTGGAGTAGATAGAATCTCTGACAGAGTGATGAGCTTGAAATTAGATATAACGGGCAAAATACTGAATGTGATTTCTGCATGTGGACAACAGACAGGTTGCATACAGGAAGATAAAGACAAGTTTTGGAAAGACATGAACACCGCATCAGGATACCTAAAGAAGAGAGAAGCGTGATTGAAGAAGATGTCAACGGACACGTTGGAGAAGGAAACAGAGGGGATGAGTAGGTTATGAAAAAATATTACTTTGGAAGGAGAAACAAAGAAGGTCAGGTGTTAGTGGACTTTGCAAAGAGAACAGAGATGACAGTGTTAATCACATACTTAAAAAAGAAAGAGGACTAGAAAATCACCTATAAAAGTGGAGGAAGAATTGACTACCTAGCTTACAAAAGAATGAAACTGAATGAAGTAATCGACTGCTATGTACTGAAAAGAAAGTGTGTTACTGCACAGCACAAGCTGGTAGTATGCAAGCTAAGGATCAAGAGTAAGAGGAAAAGTAAAAGGACAGTTGAACCAAAAATAAAGTGGTGGAAGCTGCTTATTTTTTATTGAAAAGCAAAGGGACAAGGCATCAAAAGATATCAAGCATAATAGAGTGATCACAGATGACAATGAAAGGCTTTTGACAGGAGAAAAAGAGGTTTTACAAAGGTGGAAAAGTTATTGTGAGGTGCTAATGAATGCTGAGAATCCCAAGGAAGCCAGAATTAAAGAAGCACAGAGAATTAATTGAAGGTAAAGTTGGAAGGATAAGTATGGGGGAAGTCAAGAGGGCATTGAAGAAAATGAAAAATGGAAAGGCTGTAGGCCCAGGTAATATACCTATCAAAGCATGGAAATGCCTCGAGAATTTAAGTATAGAGATACTCACAAAGCTTTTTAACAGCATCTTGGAATGTGAGGAGATGCCAAACGATGGGAGAAGGAGTGCTTTGATTCCTGTTTACAAGAACAAAGGAGATGCACAGGGATGTGGCAACTACAGGGGCATCAAGTTAATGAGCCATACCATTAAGTTGTGGGAGAGGATTTTGGATGCAAGGATCAGGCAAGAGGTAGATATCAGCCAGGAACAATACGAAATTTATGCCAGGAAAGAGCACAATTGACGCAATATTTTCCCTGCGCATTTTAATGGAGGAACACCGAGAATGGCAAAAAAAATTACATTGTGTATTTATAGAATTTGGAAAAGCGTATGATAGGGTGCCAAGGTAAGAATTATGACATTGCATGAGAACATTTGGAGCAGTAGAAAAGTATGTAAGGCTAGTATGAGACATGTAAAGGGACAGTGAGACAGCTATAAGAAGTGCTACAGGGATGACTGACTGGTTCCAAGTCAGGGTTGGATCCATCAAGGATCAGCCTTAAGCCCCCTTTCTATTCGCTATAATTATTGACCGAGTCACGGATGAATCCTGGTGAAGCACCATGGACAATGCTGTTTGCTGACGACGTTGTATTGTGCAGTAAGACAAGAAATGAGGCTGAAGATGAAATGGACAAATGGAGAGTTGCCCTGGAGAACAAGGGAATGAAAGCGAAGCAAAAAGAAAATATCTGGTCTTGAATCTAAGAGAGGATGATAAGTTAAGCATGCAAGGATCAGATGTAATGAGGGAAGAAGACTTCAAATACCTGGGATCAATAGTACAGTGCAATGGAGACCACATTAAGTTATTCATCTTCACCAAGGACACATCCATAAAACCATCTTTAACTATAAACATCTTCATTAAACCATCCCTACTTAAGTCTTTGTCTCCTGAGCCCCCTTAGTTCATTGCCTCTGGCACCGAACTATGCAGGCACCATGCATGGTGGGTCCGAGGCTTCTACACGTGAGGAGCACACCCGGGAGACGGTAACTGCAGTGAACTTCGGCCAGCTGTGGGCTTAACCCATGCATGGGACTGACCTACTGGCAGTATATCCAGCCTGGTTTTGCATAAGGCTAGTAACCTTATCTCGTCAAAACATTTTACTACAGAAACCACATTGTGCCCCGTTGCTGCGATGCGGCTGGAGGATGAAGGTAGCAAGGTACTTAAGTCTTTGTTCCCACAAGAAACAACTCACCACAAACAATACCCATAAAACCATTTCCTTCAAATATCCAATCCTCAAAACAACCGCCTAACAAAATAATTCTCATATAACTCCCAACAATCATAGACACAAAGTCACCACCATGTTTTTAAAAGCTTTGTCATACGAAGGCAAAATTATTTGGGGGGACAATTTACATCAGTGTTTAGAAATCTGGCAAGTCATTTATTCCTCCACCCCTTGATAGTGTTCGATTTTTTCTGTCTTTTAGAGAAAAGGCTGATCATTTTTCTAGATTATTCTTCATCTATTTCTCCCTAAGTAAGGTTGGTGTTTCTTTGCAAAAGCTCCCTCCGCAAGCTAATCAGATTCTAGACTCTGTCATTTTAAATCCAAGGTTGGTTACAAAGATTATTCATGGCCTCGTGGTCTCTGTTGATGTTCAGTACGGACTTAGAGGATAACCACTGGTAGTCTTTTGACTGTAATCACGGAACATATCTATAGGTTTATGCATGTCTGGTAAAGGACGAGCTATAAAGAATGATAAAACCAAAGAACTTGACAAGTTGTGGATGGCTTGCTTCATAAGCTGTCTGGTTTTAGGAATTGTAGGCTGGCCTTTGGAATCCTTTAGTCCTTTCTGTCAGGCCGTAAAATATATGTCAAATCAGATGGATTTATATCTAACGAGTATTACGTTAACGCTGCCATTCCTCAATGTTCTATACTTAGTTCGATTCTCATCCTTCTTTGCTTTAATGTCCTTCCCGATAATTTGCTTCAGTTTTTACCACATCTTGCTGATGACACTATCATGTACTCTAGCACTGGCCACAGGACAACACAGCAGGAATAAAAATCTTTAACTTGTGGAAGCTTTCAAATTTGACCTTCAGGGTGTCAGAGAATGGGAAAGAACCTGGCTGGTTTCTTTTAATGCAGCTGAAACGCAACCGATGTCATTTACCAGGAAGCTAAGCCCTTATTTTCCTACAATATTTACTACTAAAAGGCCCGACCTGGTTGTGTGGAACGAGAGGGCCAAGAGTGGAATTTTGTTGGAACTAACTGTACCGTCGGAGAAAAATTCCAGCGATGCGGAACAGAGAAAGGAGAGACGGCATGCGTCATTGATCGAGGACTGTGAGGTAAGAGGATGGAAGATGGAGTTTTGGCATCTGGCAATTGGTGCCCGTTGCTTCATTGAGCGTGGGTTGTGTGATGGGCTACGTACGTTTTACTTTCCTCCAATAGAGCTAAGAAAACTAATCAACAGATTACAAGAGACAGTAGAGAAGGCAACCTTCTGGGTATGAATGAAAGGTGAGGACCCAAAGTGGATGTGATAGTATGGATATAGATATGTGGAAGATCTGAAATTTTCTCTACAACACCAAAGCCGAAGGACACCTCCATTATAGGAGGGGCGCCGAAACAGTGTGTGTGGTTCCTCCTGACGTTGTCCTAAGGTGGTACATCTACAAATGGAGATGCTAGTAGAATCCACAGCATTTTGAGGATTTCAAATTTTGAGGATCTCAAATGTTTAAAGAATGTCAAAGTCTGTTTTCTCGGACTGAACGATTGTTAAACTTTTTTGGAACCAAGTGGTTTTCTACATTATTTGATTTGAATGTTAAGTGTAGGATAAATTCTTATCTTTTGGATTAAGGTTGTTCTTTTTTTTCTGTCATATCTTCACACTTCCATACGCCTCGTAAAAATATGCATTGTATAGTTTTTTATTATTAAAGAAAACAACAAAAGACACACAAACTGACAAATTCTCCTTTTTAGGTTTTTAAAGAAAACCTTTAATTTTGAATTAGGAAAAAGCGATTAAAATTTTAGGATTTGAATGCCTGGGTTGTTATAAAACTTGTGTCACATTGGCAGGAATAGCATTCCACATTTCAAAAAACTTTTTTCTTCGACTTCCATTTAGCGTTTTGACTCTAGGTCACTGGTTCTCCAGAGAGATACAAACTAGGCTATAATCTTTGAAACCAGCTCCTAAAGAAAAGGCCAGGGCTTCCAAGGCCTAGACGCTGATTAAGCTGCCTTGACAAGAAAGGACATTGTCATGTCTGACAAGGTCTTTTCTTCTAATTCTTACCTACAAAAGATCAACCCCATCCACAAGCTTGAACATTACCAATATCAAAAAATTTTTGCTAATGAATGTCTCTCTATAATTAATGAAATTAGAGCTATATCAAAAAAGCAGCATCTATCAGCTGGTGCTTTAATAGACTTGAAATAAAAATTCCATGGATTAATTCTCTGATTTCTGTTGTTCCTCTTAGTTAATATATTAATCTACACTCTGTTTCTGCCTACTCCCCGTCCTTTTTTCTGCAATAAATCAGTGAAGAAAGTATTACCATGCAACCAATGTGGCAGATTAAGTTTATGATAATTATTCTAGGGTTCTTAAAAATGAAGTAACATATATTTATCATGTAGACGAAAATGAACAGAAAACTACTGGGATCATCTGCCCTTTGCTGACTTCCCATTTACGAAACCTTATACTAAACAACTGAATACCCCAGATATAAATATTAAGGAGAATTTAATAGCCCAAAAAATCAATGCTGCAGCGACTGGAATCTTGGAAATTAAGTTAGGTAATACTATTCTGGATAGTGAAATGGGAAAACATGGATTATGATCAAAACATCTGATAGAAATAGACATAATCAATAAGTAGCATGTTACATGAAAAAAAGACTTGGTATTCAATCAAAATATAATTTTATCAGATATTGAGTTTACAAGCTCGTTCAGAAGTACCCTCAATTCAAACTTTTGTTCAGGGAAATTGATAAGGTGTTTGGCTGGTTCTGAGACTTTAGATGGGTTTTCGTGCTCGCTTCATCTTGTTTTAATCTTTCGTTTGCTTTCCCCTACATGGCTTTGACCACATGAACAAACATCTTCGTAAATTTTGTATGCCGGGTGCAGGTTTTTCTCTTCCAGACTGAAAAGGTGTTTGGCTTTCTCAGCGGACTACTTAATTGCAAAGTCTCTCTAATTTATTTGTCACACCAGATTACGCAAGAACATTGAGGCATCTATGATCACTCTTAAATGACCTGCTTTAAATAATCAGGTGGATTCAAATCGTTCATTTCTATTTAGAAATAGAATTACGTAGATATTTTTTTACTTTTGTATGAAACAAATTCCAAATTTCATTTCTTTTACAGTTCATTCT
>RDPX01000172.1:717394-721801 GCA_003991215.1 Morbakka virulenta
CACTTCACTTTTTGCTGGGATGTTATGTGTTGTGGTCAAATTCTACTCATCAATTCATATAGAATTTGATGAAAAGGAATGTCTTAGTAGAGCTGTAACATCTTGATTGATTGGCACTTCACTTTTTGCTGGGATGTTATGTGTTGTGGTCAAGTTCTACTCATCAATTCATATAGAATTTGATGAAAAGGAATGTCTTAGTAGAGCTGTAACATCTTGATTGATTGGCACTTCACTTTTTGCTGGGATGTTATGTGTTGTGGTCAAGTTCTACTCATCAATTCATATAGAATTTGATGAAAAGGAATGTCTTAGTAGAGCTGTAACATCTTGATTGATTGGCACTTCACTTTTTGCTGGGATGTTATTTAAGAAACTTTGAGCAGTGGCCGGAGAAGAGATATGGTAGAATAATGTTATAGAGTACTGAAAGCTAAACCTATTGTCTTAGTTACTTTGGTTGTGCCAGAATGAGGAAGTGCAAAGATTGATAACTTCTGTGTAGTAGCCAATAGAATCACATGGTGACAACCAACAGCCTATCAAACATGGGGTTATACCATTCATTTCATGTTCATGGTCATTCCAACCCCAATGATTTAAAGCAGTCATTCAGGTTTTGAGATACATTAAAGCATTGTTCTCTTGTCATTTTTCTCCTCCTTATAAAACCTTAGATCTGACACAAGCTTCATGCTTATTTTTCTTAATAGGTATGCTCATAGTTGCCAGTAACCAGAAATTTTAAATGCAAATTATGGCTAGGCCTCAGCTGGCCTTGGTTATTTGACACAATCTAGTAATTGTTTTATGCAATAGTTGTAGTTTTCCTAGTTTCCATTGCTCATGTATTGTACCCTACCAGAACAGCTTCATTCATTTCCACAGATAGTTGTGCTTTGGCTTAATGTGTTTGAAAATCTTGGACCAGTTTCCATCATCTATGTATAACATACTCATGCTTTATGTATTTTCAATTATTATCAACACCTTTAAAAACTGTAAAAACGTTTAACTTATCATGCTGATAGGTAGGATGAAAAACTTCCAGCTGTTCAAATAGCAGAGAATGAAATTATATTACCATGTTGTACTTATATTTACCTATTTTTTAGGGTTTCTACAAGATAGAAAATGACAAGAAACCATTTAATGCATCAAGAGTTCATCAGCATTTGACAGGAACAAGAGCTCCAATGAATGCCCATGTTCACCCAAAAGAGCAATTTCTAGTTGTTGGCTTAGATCATTTATGTCAACTTGTGGAGTGGAAGTGCCAGGATCACAAGAAAGGAAGAGGGTCTAAACTATCAAGAGGTGATCAATCATCAGACCTTGATAGCATCATAACAAAGACTTTGAACAACAGATCAACTGCAACACCATCCACTGATGATGATAGTGATGATGGACATTACCAGAAATGTGTCAGGTTTAGTCCAGATGGGCATTATATTGTTACTGGGAACACAGAAGGAAAGATCTTTGTCTTGAAAGTAAGTCATTGAAGTCAACATATTGTTCTATATACTATAGTAAGGAAATGAAATGGTTTATCATCCCATGAAAATTTTAAGTTGCTTTAAGGTACATTTTGAGGCTGGATTTCACTGCAGTAACTTATCACAAGTTAATACTTTTGATAAGCAAAGCATTTTGTGTAAGATCTTAAGGTGTTTATATTCTAATATATTGTGATCTAAATTTGGCATGACTTAACAAGTTATTTGAGGAAGCTATGATTTTCAATAATATACTTTTTTAGATTTTGAAAAATTTTGTTTGAATAGTGCAGGTAAAGAAGATTAAGAAGATAACCATTTTGTTTTTCTAAAATGGTTATCTTCCCAGTAGTTTTGATTGATGATCCCAGTAGTTTTCTGTTCATTTTCATCTACTTGTGTCCAGTTTACAAAGGAGCTTCATTCTAAACATATTTTTTATCTTGGAAGTCTATCTGTTTTGGATTAAGATTTATGTGTAAATAATTCACTATGAAGATGAAAATGTAGCAGATTTTTACATGTATGTTATAAGGATATCGTTAAAAGAATAACTGTGAGATAAAAACTAGTTACAAGGAATGACAAAAATTGTCAACAGCTTATATTTTGTTTTGTTCCATGCCATGTTCCATGTGTAACTCCATCAACTGCTTTGACTGGGAACTGACTATTGCAGGTCTCTGTAAACATATTAACTGATATTAAAAACTCTGCTATATATGGACAATAAAAATGTAATTTCTAAAATGTATCTGAAAATTTTGAACATATGTTTTTAAAATTTAGAATTTCTCCTTAAAATGCTTCCATATTTGGAAATAGAATAAAATACTATATTCATCCAAATATTCATTCTGGTTGCTTAAGAATTTGTAGGCAGGTGGTACTTTTAGGATTTAAGCAGAGCTAATTAAGACATGTTTAGGAATGGTTAGAGACCTTTTATTGGAAAAAAACCTGTAGGAAAATAAGAAAGAGAAAATTTGATGTCTTGATTTGCCATTGTGGTGTACAGGAAGGAGAAAACAGATGAAGTAATTGGTCATTTACCCCAGGAATATTAAAAAATCATCAGGAACATTTTAAAACATGGTTTACACTGCAGATGGGATTGTTAATGACCAAATGTGGAATTCTGAAGTTGTTGGTGGACTCAGAATTCCTTGTATTTTTATTTCCACCTCATTGGAACCAAGGTTACTACAACAGCTTGTCCAGTTTGTGAACGGTAGTAAGGAAAAAGAAGAAATTTTTAATAAAAATTTGAAGATTGCAGTGACAGTGGGTGGCCAATTTCTATGTTCCATCAATTATGTTAGCCAAAATTTTCATATTCATGATAGCTTGGGTTTTAAAAGAAGTGAGGAATGCTCTTTAAGGAAGTGAGGTTTATTGGGATGAATACAATATTGTAATTCTGTTGTAATTTGTGATACAGATTCATTGATGAACAGTGGTAACTTGAGATTTTTTTGTGGTCCATTTCTTATTTTTCAGACAGTCAACTTAGACAATAAGTCATCATATCTTTAACCATTTACATGCACTATCATTTTTCAATTCAACCCTTATTTAGCCATAGTTTTGCCCCTTTTCTCAAGTACTCTGGTGAGTAAAAGGGGCAATTGTGGTAGGTATTTTAAACAACTTAACTTTTTGAGATTTCACAGGAACTTCATATTAAACAAGATATTGATCTTTGCTACATGTTGACTGTCAATATGTTAGTTGTAGCACAAGTGGCACATATCTAGAACCAGGTCTTTAAAAGTGTTTCCATGTATGTATGTATGTATGTATATATATATTATATGTATAATATATAATTTATATAACCAGTATAGCTGATGAGTGTAAGACACGAAACTTTAAGTTCTATACACAAGTTTTGAGTTTTCTCTTTTACCTTGTATATTTGCTCTGGATTTCCATCAAGCAGTGTAAATAATAACAGATGAACTCTATTATTTTTGATTGTTTGTTTAATTATGTATATATGGGGTCATGCCACCTTCCTAAACCTTGACATAACTATTGTGGATCAGAAATTTGTTTGCAAATTATATGACAAGCATGATGACTTTCCTTTTGATATTATCAGGATGCCTCATTTGAGTAGTAACATACAATGTACAATCTTTTACACGGCAATTGTAGGGTAATTTCTCCGAATCACTAAATCTTCACTCATGGTGAAACATTTTATCCCTAAGTCAAAAGCCTTGGTTCAATTCATGATTTCTCAAGGAGCCAGTGTGTTTCACATTAAACATCACTTGAATAAAATAATCCATCCTCACCCTGAAAACTTTACACAATTTGACTCATCAAAGGAGCTACTAATAAGTCAAATTATTGTTAACTTTTGCCAAATCAGGATAAATATGGGTACACATTACATTTAAAATGACTCATTACACTTTAAACCTTAATTTTTTTTTCTCTCTAGTATATATACATGGCTGCATAGGTAAAATGGTGACAGATTAATGTCAGTAAAGTCTTCAGGATGCTCAATTGTTCTACACAAAAATGAGGATTACATTGCTCACATAAAACTCTTATTACCCTGTGTATGGCCATGTTTCCCAGAATGCACTGTATCATTCTTTCCCGCTTCTTTCATCTCTGAAGTAAACATTTTTCTTATTAGCCGGACCCCAGATCTAACTTTACCACCATACATCAATTAAATTAGTTTTCGTAGTCAACAATCCATGATTAAACATTTTGGTTAGACAGGCTTTCATAATCATATTATATTCCACAAGTACTCTTACTCATCTCAGACATACCTTTGGTTCGGCACTGGTTTTTCTCTTATTTTACTTTATATACCTGAAGATTTTTTTAAGCATCCCAATGGGAATTATCAGTAACTGGTGGCCATATGGCGGCAGGG
>RDPX01000172.1:724246-746132 GCA_003991215.1 Morbakka virulenta
AACAGAGAAACTCTTTATTATTTTTTTGTTTGTTTTATTATATATATATATATATATATATATATATATATATATATATATATATATATATATATATATATATATATATGGGGTCATGCCACCTTCCTAAACCTTGACATAACTATTGTGGATCAGAAATTTGTTTGCAAATTATATGACAAGCATGATGACTTTCCTTTTGATATTATCAGGATGCCTCATTTGAGTAGTAACATACAATGTACAATCTTTTACACAGCAATTGTAGGGTAATTTCTCCGAATCGCTAAATCTTCACTCATGGTGAAACATTTTATCCCTAAGTCAAAAGCCTTGGTTCAATTCATGATTTCTCAAGGAGCCAGTGTGTTTCACATTAAACATCACTTGAATAAAATAATCAATCCTCACCCTGAAAACTTTACACAATTTGACTCATCAAAGGAGCTACTAATAAGTCAAATTATTGTTAACTTTTGCCAAATCAGGATAAATATGGGTACACATTACATTTAAAATGACTCATTACACTTTAAACCTTAATTTTTTTTTCTCTCTAGTATATATACATGGCTGCATAGGTAAAATGGTGACAGATTAATGTCAGTAAAGTCTTCAGGATGCTCAATTGTTCTACACAAAAATGAGGATTACATTGCTCACATAAAACTCTTATTACCCTGTGTATGGCCATGTTTCCCAGAATGCACTGTATCATTCTTTCCCGCTTCTTTCATCTCTGAAGTAAACATTTTTCTTATTAGCCGGACCCCAGATCTAACTTTACCACCATACATCAATTAAATTAGTTTTCGTAGTCAACAATCCATGATTAAACATTTTGGTTAGACAGGCTTTCATAATCATATTATATTCCACAAGTACTCTTACTCATCTTAGACATACCTTTGGTTCGGCACTGGTTTTTCTCTTATTTTACTTTATATACCTGAAGATTTTTTTAAGCATCCCAATGGGAGTTATCAGTAACTGGTGGCCATATGGCGGCAGGGATCGCTCACTCTAGGATCCACACCAGGACTCAGTGCTGCTGGACAGTACTTTACTGATGGGGGAGGGGAGGGAAGGGGCTCATAGAATCTGACAGTTCTTTTCAAAACTGGTATCTTTTTCTTTGATAATCACAATTTTCCTTTACATGATTGGAGCATTGTTAAAGTGGAGTTTGTTATTCTTTCTTCCACTGTCTGATCTCAGCAGACATTTTTCTATTGCTGGTCAGAGATCTGATGTAAGTGTTCAGTTGTTTGTCATAAATCAAGTAAAAGTTGCCTTCATCATGAACATAATTGCCTAGTAAGAAATTCTTTGGAACTCCCACCACCCTTCATTACTGTTTGATGTTCGTTTGTGTTCCAAGTTGCTGTCTTACATGTCATACAGATGTGGCAATTCCATAAAACTGATAAAATCAAATAAAAATACTTTTAATTGGAAGAGTTGGTCACTATACTTACCAGCTATATATCATCCTGTATAAAATTGTAAGCAAATGCTACTTATACTATATATATATTTATATATATTTACATACATATATATATATGTATATTTCTATTATATTTATATTTTGATGCTTTCTCTTCTTTTGAAAAAACATGTTACCAAATTACTTCATTGTAGGCCTGTACTTAACTGTATGGTGCTGATGGTAAATGATTATTTTCTATCTTTTCTTCTGTTTTTTTGCTGATGGCCTGTGCTTAGCTGTATGGTGCTGATGGCAGATTGACATTCTTTCTGATGCTACTTCTCCATCTTTCTGATACTTACATTTCATTGTTTCTCCTCTTTTTGACAATACTTGTTGGTTTTTTTTACCTTACTCTTGTTCTACATTCTTCTTTGTTCTTCTCTTTTACCATGTTGTTTTAGATCTTTGTAGCAGAGGTAATGCTGAGTGTTGGGTACCACACATGTGAAAAGTAGCCATTGCCGGTCACAAGCCCAGGACCTCTGTTACCAACATAGCTATGCTTTGGTCTGTCTCTTCTTTCAAATTCTGAAAGAATCTCTTCTGTGCCTTTATTTATGTATTGTGTCTTGAGTCATGTAAAAAAAATTTTTTTGTGATGTAAGAGTTTTTCAGTCATTTTTTTAATTTGTCAAATGAGCAGCATTTAACATCCAGCTGTTTGGAGTTTACTCCTAATACTATATATATATATATCATCCCATCAACAGATGAAAAAATATAATTGCAGAGTGCACAATATTTACTAAAATGAAGCTAAGGGAGGTGCTGGCGCAAGTGTAACAGCAAGAGTTAACAGTGGATGGAGTAAGTTAAGGGAGCTGATGCCATTGTTAACCAGCAGAGCTCTGCCATTACCTATCAAAGGTAGAGTCTACCAGGCATATGTATGTAGCACAATGATGTATGGCAGTGAAATTTGGCCAGTGAAAGCTGAAGATGTCAGCCGCATGGAGCGGAATGACATGAGAATGATAAGATGGATGTGCAGTGTAATTCTGAAGGACAGGCTCAGTTCTAATGAACTCAGAAGGAGATTGAATCTGGACAGTATTGGCAGCTGTATGCAGAATAGGAGGCTCTGTTGGTTTGGTCATGTGGAGAGAATGGACAAGAATGCTTGGGCAAGTAGATGCAGAACAATCAAGGTGACAGGAACCACTGTCAGAGGAAGACCAAAGAAAACATGGGAGTAAGTGATAAGGATGGATCTGAAACAAAAAGGTGTCAGCAGAGACCTGGTGAAGGATAGGATAACTTGGAAGTTGATTTCAAGAAAGTGTCCAACACATGCTAGCATGTGAAACAGACGTTAAACCAAATATGATGATAATGATGATGATGATGATGATAATTATAATTATAATGAAATGCAATGCATCTCTCATACAAATTTCATGTACTTATTGTAAAGTTATTACCCATTGTTTAGTGCTTTTCAAATCTTGCTTGGGGTACATTTTCAAATTTTCTTGTTTGTGTTACTTTGTATTGACTCTTCACCTTACATAGACTGCAAAAATTAAAAATTAGACTTTGGCATACAAACTCATCATGTCTTGTAAGTAATATCACCATTTGCAATTATATTTAGTTACACCACTACATCGTGTCCACACTCAGTGGTTTAATACCATTTTTGTATTATACAGTTTGAGTTTATAAAGGTTTTATTTTTCCAGTAAAATTGGGATTCTTATAGTTATAAAATTGAAATCTAATTTAATATATTTTTAATAAGTATGTAATATATAATAAGATACACAGATATAAAACTTTATATATCTGTATATCATCAAACAGAATCAGAATATTGTAATTTATTTTATTTTATTTTAATAAAATACATTACTGTGATTCTGTTTTCAAATATTCAGGCCTACACTGTTTAACATGTCAATTTTGATCTGTTTTTGTTTATTATTTATTTATTTTATTTATTTTTTGTTTTCCTGTAGTTTCCATCATTAGAAAAGGTGCATGAGATTGAAGGGCACAGTGATGACATTGATGATCTAGATATTGATCCAAAGGCCAAGAAGGTTTGTTTTTTATAATAGAACTGCATACGCTATATTGTTTTAATGTTGTGTTTTAAGGTAATCTTTTGAATTACTTTCATGCATAATACCTATCCACATTGAGGAGCCATGGCTTAATGGTTAGTGCAATTGCATAGTAAACAAGAGTTCTGGGTTTGATTTCCCAAGCTGTCAAGCAGAATTTGGAACTTTACAAAGAAGAAAAAGCCATTGGTTGGCTTCAGGAAGGGCATCCAGCCAATAAATTCCTCACTGCCAAATCAAAAGTTCTTCTGAAGGACACCATGTGAGCCCCAATAGCTGGGGAAAAATGACGTTAAAACTAAAGAAAAACAAAAACAAAAACATGCATGCAGAATAATTTGAAGTAAACATCAGCAAATTCGTGGGAACATTAAGCTTTTGTGTATCTCTACAAGGAAGGCCACAATGATAAAGCATTGTATTTTCTAATTTCATGAGTCATAATTCTGAATGCATTAAAAGATGCCTTATATCTACATTACTGAACCATTCTTTTAACCTTTGTTTGAATTTCACAAATTTGCATTTGGAAATTGTCAAACCTAAAGGGCTTCTTGGGGGAAATGGTTACTCTTCATACTGTAAAATAAGATTTGTTGTAACATGAAATTATTGAATCTATAGTTGTTTTTCCTTTAAAGATATAATCCCCAAATTTTTATGCACAGGACTAGTTTACTGCCTCAGGTGTAGTAGCATTAAGACTGCATTAAGTGAACATTTTTGGCCATCCACCCTCATTGGAAAGTACCACAGGCCAAGTAACCATCCCTTGGCTATACAACATTATTTTGAATTTTCCTGGATGCACCCCTCCCTCATCTAAAAATTTTCTAACTTCATATGTAAATGCAAAGATTTTAAATCAACTCATAAGGATTGTTTTTTAATAGGCTTGGGCCATCCTTGGCTAAACAAAACAATTAAATTGAGTTGAGCCCTTGAGTTTTTCTATGCTGAGTTATTTATTATTTTGTAGTTCTCATAAATTTAGGCATTTTTTCATTAACCTATTAACATTGGTATTGGCCTTTAGTTGTTTATTTGGTACTACATTCATTCTATGTATGAATCAGATGAAGGTATGTTTGAAGTTTGTTGCCCATCACTATTTAAAATATAAATGATTTTTAGCATGGAACATTATTGCAACCATTGAAATGTACATTCATTTTGATTGAAAGGATTTCTCAGACTTTTTGTCAAAAGACCAGTAATACTAAAGATCTTTCCTGTTTTGTTTAGACAAATATACTAAAATAACAGAACAAAAAGTGGTATTTTGTAATTAAGAAAAACAAAGGCTGTTTCTCAGGAGAGAAAATAAAGCAGTACAATAAATCAACCTTTCCAAAGTTTGGCCAAGTTTAAACTTCAGAGAACAAAATGAGGCTCATTGTATATTTTCCATTGAAGTTTGTCTTTAAAAACAAATTAATTGTTATGGAAAACAGAAGAAATACTAAAGGTCTCTCATGTTTTGTTTCAGTAAGATAAAGTATATATTAATGAAGATTGTTAAGGATGGTCAGAAATTTAATCTTCTAATCTTTTATGTTTATTTTTAATCTAACAAAGGTGTTGTGAAGCTGAGATGACCTTTTGATATGATGTTTTTTTACCATTGGCTTTCAGATTTGTTGCCTCTGACATGATAAACTTGGGTTGTCTTTATAGTGATGATGAGCTTCAGATCATTTCTATTGAGCTGCCATCGTTTTCAAATGACCATTTTTAATATTAAGCATAGCTGTTGTTATTTGTACCTTTAGTTGTCGAAGACTAAAGTTACTTCCTTTCCTTGTTCCAAGATGACATGAATCTATTGTTGGCAGAATCGTCTGAAATGCCTCATAAATTTATGATTGATTCTAAATCTTGGAAAGCTTAGTCTTTTGGTACTGGTTAGTCTTGGATATATATGAGAGATAGAAATCTGTGGAGAACAATGCAGGCTTTGTTGTAAGAAAATTTCAGGTGTGTGATGAATCGCACGCCTGAATCTATTAGGCGTGCGATGGTGTGCGATTATATTAATTGTCAATTCAGATAAAAATAACAATTTAATAGTCTTCATTTTTCAAGATTAACGTGCAGTATTTCTTTTGAAACAAATATCTGCACATCACGAATAGACAAAGATAGTTTTCAGTTGATTATAATACAAAAATATTTGTATTTTTCTAAGTTCATAAAAGCATTGATAAACTATTGATCATTTCGTACACGATTTAAAAAATGCGTCTATTAATAAAGCATGGGCTTATCACAAAAAACTACCATTCTTCAAATGAAAAGTTTTTCCTGAACAAAACAAATAAAACAAAATACAACACTCTTATATTCTACTTCAACTTCCTTATTCCTCCCACAATTCATAATCACTATCAGAATCACTCTCACTGCTAGCATCATTCAATTCGTTATTATCTTCATCTGCTATGGTAATTGTTGTAAATGAGGTAGTTGGTTCACCGTCATCAAGTTTTCTCTTTTTTCTTTTTGACGAAAGGTAAATTTCAAGTGCTCTGTGTAGTATACTTATAATTTGCTAGGCGTGCGATATACCGCACGCCTAGCAAATTATACTCGTTTTTAGGCGTGCTTTTTTCCGCACGTCTAACACCATTTAGGCGTGTGTGGAGGCGTGCGCGTGCGATCGCACGCCTTATATAAAAAAGCCTGACCATGATGACCAACATCTGGAATGGATATGACACCTAGAGGGAAAGAGAGAGACTCTTGCATTTGTATTGATTCTCTTCCACTCACTTTAAGATCATGACGTAAATTTCTCAATTTTGTTAGTTGTATCGCAACTTCCTTTTTAGTAGTTTTGCTGATAACAAGGATATTCTTTAATACCATTGCTCTTGGAGGACCATTCTCTATTTCAAACATCCATTGTGAAAATAAATAGTTAGGAGTTGAAGCATTACTTGCTTCTTACATTCTTAGTACATTTCATTGTTAGTGTTTTTATACTCCACTGACATCTCAGCTTTTTGAGGTTCCACATTTTCCCTGTTGTAGTCCCCTGGTATTTTGCAACATGCCTTTTTGAGAACCAAATACCATAAGTAGTTCTCTGCTGTAACAGTGCTTTTCCAATTGCATCTTGAGGAGGAACCCAGCCAACTTTTAGCCTTATGGCTCATTATCCGTTGGGGTAACCTTTTTTATGTCATTTTATTTCTTCTTCACAGTTCCGTTCACTTAAAGGCTTTGTGCCTTTAATGGTTATTAACAAAACAAAAAATCCCACCAAACATAGTTTTTAACCAATTACTTTTTACTTGTTTCAGATTGTGACTGTCAGTCGGGATGGTACATCTTATGTTTGGGGACTAGATGATGGTGAAAAGAAAGTGGAGTTGATATTCACAGCAGATGGAGATGATGACAAAGCATTTCAATGTAGAAATATAAGGTAACAAAAAGCTTGCCTTTCATTCCATTGTTTATATCCTGAAAGCTACCATTGTAAACATGCTGTTATACAGCTGATAAATTCAGCAGTTTTTTGCCAGTAAATTAAAGTACTTTATACCATTCCCTGTCTATGAAGTACCCAATTAATAAATGGGGGTTCTTTTTCATCAAGTAAAATGTTATTCAGGATTTCATCATCAATGATAATACTGATAATGTAAACAAAATTAAAGAAACTAAATAATGGCGCCAATGCGAACGGTCATGCTCTTGTTTGTTGTAATATTTTATGGATTTTCAAGTGTCAAACGAAGTCTTTCTACGACAGAATATAATAAGGATTTGAAATTATATTCAACGAGTGTTGTCAGATTGGTTTATGGTCGAATACTACAAGCGAATTCGAAGATTCCAGTAAAAATTTATAGAAATATTCTGGTTTGTATACTTCTCATGTTATGTGGTGATGTAGAACCATGTCCTGGACCTTCATCTCAAGATTTGCATGATAAATGTAATGTTAAGGGGATGAAATTGTGCCACATAAACATTCAAGGAATATCAACATCGCACAATGGTCTGGGGTACTAGCTACAAATCCTCAGTTAGATGTTATTACTCTTTCTGAAACACACATATGTACCAACTTGTACAATAATCTCTATCATATTCCTGGGTATACATTCATAAAGAGAAATAGGAGTAAAGGTAAAGCTATGTTAAAAACTGGAAAAAGAGAACAGACCTTAAATTCAAAGAACTCGAAAATATATGGATTGAAATTTTTATAAACAATTCAAAAAAATCTACTCATATGTTGTATGTATCGGCTGACCGTTGGATCAAAATATTTATCACAAAACTTTTTAGAGACATTCCGTCAGAATCTCACATTTGAGGCTGCTGAAACAAAAAAAATTATCACGATTGGTTATTTAAATTAAAATTATTTGAAAAAGAATGAAGATACTGACAGGATGTGATAACACCTTTTAGATTTACACAATTAGTCGACGCTCCCACAAGAGTCACGAAAGATTCATCCACTCTAATTGATATCATAGCAACAAACAATACAAAGAACATAAAAACTGTCAAAGTCATTCCACTTTCACTAAGTGACCATGACATGGTAATATGTATGAGAAGATGCAATCATTTAAAATACAAACCAATAAATAAAACTGTAAGAAACTATTCTCATTACAACCATGACAACTTCGTTGAAGAGTTAAAGTCAGCTGACTGGGAGTCTGTTTTATACAAAAATGACGTCAACAATGTTGTCACTTTATTTACAAATATTCTCCAAAACATTTCAACCGACATGCTCCTTTGATAAAGAAAACTGTCAAATTGAGAAATTTTTGTACGAACCTTCTACATTCAGCGAAGAGAAAGTATCACCATAATCTTTTGAATGAGAACCGTCTGAACCAAAATCAATTCTGGAAAGCAATCAAGAAGATCTTTTCTGTAAGAAAGACATCACCATCATGCAACTCTTCAAAACCTTTCAGTGTAAAGGCTTCTAATTTATGAGATTTCTTGGAGTCTGCTGTTTACAAGCTAAAGAAAAACAGTGTGAAGTTGATAGACTTTGTTTGGAGAAAACCACGATATTCTCATACACGAACACACTCAACCTTTCGCTTTAGCTATGTTTCTGTCACATTCGTCAAGAAACAATTGCATTTGTTTAAACGGAAGAAAGCAACCGGGCTCGATCAACTGCCACCAGGTTTACTCAAGGATGCAGCAAACGAAATATGTTTACTTCTCACTCATATAATCAACCTATCATTGAAGACGTCCACTGTCCCATCTTTATGGAAAAAAGCTAGAGTAGTTTCGGTTTGTAAGAGCGGAAATGCTGACGATGCAACAAATTACCGACCCATACCCATCCTTCCCGTCCTAAGGTGGTTTACGGACAGCTGAAGGATTACTTGGAAAAAAACAACTTGCTTACGAATTGCCAATTCGGATATCAGGCAAATAGGTCCACTGAGTCCGCAGCAACTCTCTTCGTAGATAACATTAGAAAAGAAATTGGTAATGGTAAACTAGTTGGTGCCGTGTTCATGGACTTGAGTAGAGCTTTCGATACTGTCAGGCATGCAGTACCCCTCAAAAAGTTGAAAACGTATGGGGTTGGTGATCAAGAACTTTCCTGGTTTACTGACTATTTGTTCAATCGTATGCAAGTGGCTCAAGTAGAGAACACTTTATCCTCACCATTTTCACTTATGTCAGGAGTGCCACTGGGGTCAATATTGGGTCCTCTATTGTTCATCACATTTTCACGACCTACCTGATTCCCTTCTGCAAGCCAATGTAATCATGTAAGTTGATGATACGGCAATTTACTACGTTGATACGAACGTTCATAACATCGAAACAACGTTGGATAAAAATTTTTAGATAATTGCTACATACATGAATGACTTAGAACTAATTATGAATTTGAAAGCTGGAAAAACGGAATCGATGTTATTTGGTAGCTCTAAAAAGCTATCAAAAGTTCCAAAGGAGTTTGAATTGAAATATAACAGTCACACGATCAATAACACTTCCCAATGCAACTATTTGGGGAATACCATCACTCCTAATTTGAACTGCAGTAAGAATTTCCGGGAACGATACAGAAAGATGTCCGGCAGAATACACCTATTGACAAATGTCCGACAGTTTTTAACGAGTGACGCAGCTGAGCAGGTTTAACGAACAATAATAGATCCGTTGATATCCTACTGCTGTCACCTAAACCTCGAATCGACGGTTACCCAGCAGAAATCTCTTCAAAGCATTGAAACGCGTGCTTCAACAGTTATTTATAAAAATGGTGATGTAACGGTGCCTTCAATTTACGCGAAGATGAAAATGAAAAGCTGTCTGCTAGTGAAGAAGTGTTTACATGATGACATTTGTACACCCCTAAAGAACTATTTTCAGATAAATGAACATGCTAAGAATACGAGAAATCAGGGACTGTTATTAAAATTCCGAAAATGAGATTAGAACTAGGCAAAAAAGGCTTTTCTAGTACTGGGGCAAAATTTTACAACCAACTTCCTTTGGAAATAAGGAAGGTTGAAAACCTTCCCTCTTTTAAAGCAATGGTCAAAAATGCTACTTTTTAAAAATGATTTTAACAGGGTTTGGGTTTTTTTTTTCTTCTTCTTGGTCCAACAAGGATAGCAGTATTATTTTACTAAAGTTGTACACGAAGTCAAACATTTAATAATAATAACCAGAATGACACTATGAAGCAATTCAAGCCACACATAATCGTAGTTGGTTGCATCAGTCCATTATTAAAAGAATTGTGGATTAACATTCATGATACCTCTGCATTTAAAAGAAGAAAAGGCATTTTGACAGACAGCTCCTCTCCAACAGCAAGATAAAGGAAATTTTTAAGTACTCTTTGAACCTATGGTAAAGGAAAGTGATTAAATGGAACTCAGTCTATATGCTCAGAAAACAGAAACTGTGATTATTACAAGAAGATGGGTCATATTATCATGAGGTCAAGATAAGTTGGAAATTGTAATACTTTGGAGCTGTAATAATATTGGGTCAGAAATGCGCGGAAAGCTATTTAACAAGCGAGAAACTACCACTCAGGAACTTTTTTCTTATTAGCCCCAGTCTCTTGGGTGCATCAACAAAAAAAACGATATGAAGAAGCATAAATATGACTTTATAAGAGGTTGGAATGCTGGAGTTCCTTGTGCAACATGGTAGGCAGTTTTTGATGCACTCAAGGAAGCAAACACAGGAAAGACACTGATCAAAAATATAAATAGGAGAGGCAGGACTCATTAACCAGACACTGAAAGATAGAAAACAAGTGATAGTACAAAAGCCGAGCAAAAACGAAGTTGACAAAAGCCAGATAAAGATGCTGGATAGTTTTATTGACTTTGTAGAAATTGTATAGAAATAAAGTCATCATCAAGCAATAAAATATGAAATGAGGAAGTGGGTTTTCAATGCTTTTAGATATAGGTTTCATTGATGATAATGATGATGATGATGATGATGATGATGATGATGATGATTGCGATGGTGATGATGGTGATTGTGATGGCGATGGTGATGATGATGGTGGTGGTGATGGTGGTGGTGATAAATACCACAGAAAGAAGAAAAGGATACTTTATCGAGAGGGTAACAGAGTACTTAATTGGAGAAATGATGTAGCATTGGTAATGCAGATTCTTAACAGAAACATGCTACAAGACTATGACACCTAATTGGATGAAGACCGGCTAGCCTTTCTATTGACGCCTAAGGTTTTAAGAACAAAAGCCTCTTTTCACTCAGCTGGGTTTTTTTCAGGAAAACGCTGATCATTCTTGTAGAAGGGTAACTTCTAGAGTGTCAAATTATCAGTCCACATTTGAGTTCCTAATCAAATAAGTTAGTAAATAACAACGTCTTGTACAACTAAAAAGCACTTATCTTTTGTAAAACAAATTCTCACTTTTTATTTTGTTTTCAAGGTTTTCTCATAACGTGGACTCCAACAAAGACTATATGTTTACAACACACCTTGCAACCAATCCGAAACTGAGAAGCGAACAAAGTTCAAATTTTTTGGTCAAATGGGACATCAGTAAATGGGTTGGAAATGAATACGTTATGATCCCTAAATCTACACCCACCTCACTGGCTGTTAGGTATGTGGTATCATAACTTTTTATGTTTTGATGTTTAGAACTTTTTAAGTATGTCAGGAAAGACTGCATGTTTACAACACACCTTGCAACCATTGCCATTATATCCTCTACAATATTTTGTTGTCATTGTTGCCACGAATTATGCAGCCACTTCTGTACATGACCACATCATCGCCATTACCACCACCACGGCATGACATTGTTACCTTTGTAAATGTTGTTATCACTGCCACTTCATCATTCATGTTGACTAACTTCGCAAGTCAGTGTTAGTGTGCAACTATTCCTCGATCATTGGTACTTCCAATGGCTTTTTACTTTGGTAGTATTTTTATGTCTTTATGAGAAGCGTCAAAGAAAGGAGTGTCTTTGACTGCGTTCAGCATTTATATGATAGTTTTACTTTTGATTTTATTTTTGACCTGCTTTCTTTTTTTAAGCACGGATGGAAGATATGTCGCAGTCGGAACGTCGGATGGATCTGTCTTAGTTTATATCTCATGGAGCATGCAGGTAAGCCAAGATACAGTCGTGTTCTTGAGTTCGCATGTTGTATTAAACAGACCTCTAAATTGATCATTATTATGAGGGCTGAACGACCTTTACTATGTATTTTGAATTTTGCAAATATTAGGTGTGTATGTTAAATTACTACATTACATAATAAACCAAGTCAATTCTTCTGTAACTGCCTGAGTAACTGCCACTGTGCCTACCGTTGTATTCCAGCTGGTTCCATATCCTCTTGTACTCCCTCCATTATTATTTTTTTGGCTCTTCCACTTTTCCTTCTTCCTAGTATTTCCATCACTTTCATTCTTTTCCCAAAGTAGTCTGCTTCTCTCCTCGTTTTGCTGCCGTACCATTTCAGTCTCGGCTCCCATGCTTTTTTCCTGAGCTCACTGACACATGTTGCACCACGTATACGTCTTATCCGTTTTTCCGCCATACACAACAGTTACACACTGGGATATTTTATCTTTCTCTGAAACACAAGAGTTTTGATATATTTTATTTCATTTTTAGCTAAATAAAACAGTTACACGTGGATTTAATTTTTATATGCAGTCAAAATTTGCAGTGACTTACTAATGCATGGTTTGTAGTTTGATTAAGTAACCAATTTTCCCTCCCCATTCCTATCGCGTATGCAAGCATCCTATCCAGGTTTACAGATTTCTTTTTAAATGCCTGTTATTTCGTTTATATTTTGAAGTTATTCTTCAAACAAGAGTAGGAATACCCACACGACAAATTTTACACTCGCATCCAAAATGTATTAAGTACTATTGAACAGCCACTCGATGCGATGCGATGCGAACATAATTTATTTTTATATATAATAATATATAAAAATATATAACGCTCCCTTACGAAAGTTTGGTTGAGCACTCTACCTGAGATTTGGGAACCTGTTGTTAGCGTAATGCAATGCTCACTGCGCATGCGTGGTTTAAGCACTCTGACAGGATCACACAATAACTCTTTAAGCTGTGTTTGCTCTGGCAACATGGCCTGAGAGTTATGTCTCAGAAGCTCTGTGCTGCACTGATGAGCCCACAAAGGGCGAAACAGTACTGTCTGCAGATTGAGTATATAATAATATATAATTCTGATTTACATAATTTTAATGTTAAATCAAATCCTGAATGTCTGAAAGGTTATGCTTTTTTGGAAAGTTCAATTAGACAGACAAGATTGTCTTTATAATTTTAGGATATATGGTCTAAAATGCTATATAGTACTGGAAAACAGAAGGAAAGATACGCAAAGCTATATCAGAAATTTAATGCAAAAGAATCCAGATAAAAAGAACAGCTTACAAACTGAAGACAAAGGCAATATAAAATACAGAGTATTTCCTTTTAAAAGAAATTGCTTACTGATTACAATTATTTTTAAGCATTTGGCATTTTTAATAAAACTAGGATTTTTTTGTGTATAGTGGTGTAATGTGAATAATTGTTTGGCAGTAATGTATATATTTACGTTTTTATTTATTTATTTATTTATTTATTTATTTATCTATAAACGGAAACTTGTATTTATACTNTCACTGCGCATGCGTGGTTCGAGCACTCTGGCAGGATCCCACAATAACTCTTTAACCTGTGTTTGCTCCGGCAACATGGCCAGAGAGTTATTTCTCAGAAGCTCTGTGCTGCACTGATGAGCCCACAAAGGGCGAAACAGTACTGTCTGCAGATTGAGTATATAATAATATATAATTCTGATTTACATAATTTTAATGTTAAATCAAATCCTGAATGTCTGAAAGGTTATGCTTTTTTGGAAAGTTCAATTAGACAGACAAGATTGTTTATATAATTTTAGGATATATGGTCTAAAATGCTATATAGTACTGGAAAACAGAAGGAAAGATACGCAAAGCTATATCAGAAATTTAATGCAAAAGAATCCAGATAAAAAGAACAGCTTACAAACTGAAGACAAAGGCAATATAAAATACAGAGTATTTCCTTTTAAAAGAAATTGCTTACTGATTACAATTATTTTTAAGCATTTGGCATTTTTAATAAAACTAGGATTTTTTTGTGTATAGTGGTGTAATGTGAATAATTGTTTGGCAGTAATGTATATATTTACGTTTTTATTTATTTATTTATTTATTTATTTATTTATCTATAAACGGAAACTTGTATTTATACTGTCGAGTGCTCAATGTTCTTAAGAAAAAACATAGCCAAATGGCAGTAAACTTGAAAAGTAACTATAATTTTTGTTTGACTTAAAGTTTAACTTACTCCATGTTCCTCAGTCACTGATGATCGTTGAATACATGAAACGTTTAGTCTCGCACAAGTTATAGTTACTTTTCAATTTTACTATGTATATATGAACCAAAGGTGCAATATATAGGCGTACTGAATAGACCTGAAATTGGTCGAAACCACTCTGCGTTTACGTCTTTATCAAGAAAAAACCGAACAATAATAGAGATTTTCTGTTTGCTAATGATGTTATTGAAATCGAAATCGTTTCTGCAGTTCTTCGGTTCTAATATTACCAGGTCTTTGTTCAATATATCGATTTATTCCTTTTCTAATAAGTCCAAGAGCTCCTATTACAACTGGAATGACAGTCGTTTTAGTGCTTCACATTTTGCTGACATCTATTTCGAGATCTTTGTATTTTGCAATCTTCTCGATCTCCTTTGTCGCAACATTTCTTCTTTCTGATGGTGCAGCCATATCAATTAAAGTACAAAAACTCTGTGATTTATCCTTGATCACGATATCCGGCCTGTTTGCTTTGATTTCTTTGTCTGTGTTAATAGGCATATCCCATAATACTGTAACATCATTTCCTTCAGTAACTCTGGTTGGTTTATGTTCATACCATTTGTTTCTGACTTGAATCTGGTAGTATTTACAAATCTTCCAGTGAATATACGCGAGTGTCTTATCATGTCTTTCTAAATATTCCTTTTTGGCTAGAACATGTCAGCCAGATATAATGTGCTCCACACTTTCATCAAATTCATGGCATAATCTACATTTCGGGTCAGCTCCATTTTTAATAATTTTGTGCTGATAGTATTGTGTTGCTAAATTGTGCTAGATTGTGTTGTGTTGCTTGTGCAGCTATCACCAGACCTTCTGTTTCCGCTTTCAATCCTGAACTTTGTAACCATTGTCTCAATTCTTTGTCAACCTATGCTCTGTCAATTCTCTCTGGGTACTGCCCATGTAGCGGTTTCTCTTTCCATCTCTCTTTCATGTTGATCATAATCTTTTTCTTTACTGTTTCTTTTAGAAATTTCACTTTCTTTGTAATTGGCATGGCTTTTTCATTTTCAGCCCTCTTCATTTGCAATCCTATTTCCTTTTCAAATTTATTAGCCTCCTTTTGGATCGAATATAACTTCTTGTCGCTTTCATGGTTGTATCCTTGTTTCAACAGCTTATATTTTGTTTCTTTAAGATACATTTCTAAACCTACAGTGCTTGTTTTGTAAGCATATTCCAATTGAATCAACCCTCNAGCGGTTTCTCTTTCCATCTCTCTTTCATGTTGATCATAATCTTTTTCTTTACTGTTTCTTTTAGAAATTTCACTTTCTTTGTAATTGGCATGGCTTTTTCATTTTCAGCCCTCTTCATTTGCAATCCTATTTCCTTTTCAAATTTATTAGCCTCCTTTTGGATCGAATATAACTTCTTGTCGCTTTCATGGTTGTATCCTTGTTTCAACAGCTTATATTTTGTTTCTTTAAGATACATTTCTAAACCTACAGTGCTTGTTTTGTAAGCATATTCCAATTGAATCAACCCTCTGCCTCCTTCCTTTCTTGGCAGATTTCTCCTTTCTACATCCGCTTTAGGATGATTCATTCTATGCATTGTCATTATCTTTCTCGTCTTGGCACCCATTTTCCTGATTTCTTTCATTTGCCAGTTAATTACATTGAAACCATACGTTGCCACTGGGATTGCCACAGTGATAATGGCAGTGATTTTATTGGATGAATTCAGTTCACTTTTCAGGATCATCTTAATTCTTTTCTGACCCTTTCTTTCATTGTTGCATGTTTGAAACCATTGCCTTCCTCTATGCCTAAATATTTATATGTGCCTTCTTGATCGAGTTCTTGAATTATCTTTGTATCACCTAGCTTTATACTTGATGTATTTGTTAGTATTCCCCTTTTAAAGGATGCCTTGGCACATTTGTCCAATCCAAATTGCATTTTAATGTCGTCATTAAATATCTTTACTATGTTCAAAAGTCATTCTAACTGATTATCATTCTTGGAGTATAGTTTCAGATCATCCATGTGGAATAGGTGATTTAATCGTCTCTTGTTATTTTCGTATCCAAATTCTGTGTGGTTTAATAGATTGCTGAGAGGTCCAAGCGATAGGCAGAACAAGAGAGGAGATAATGAGTCTCTTTGAAATATTCCATTTTTAATTCTAATAGGACTTGTTGTTATGCTACCAGGGAACAAATTAAGTATCATTGTTTTTTGCCATGTATTCATGCAACGTTTCATATATTTGATTAGATCTGGTGAAACTTTATAGATTTACGCTACTTTAATAATCCAACTATGAGGAACACTTTCAAAAGCTTTTCTGTAGTCTCTCCAGGCAGTACTCAAATTCTTTCTCTTAGTTTTACAATCTTCAAGAATCGTTCTGTTTATAAGAAGTTGATCTTTGCAACCATACGAACCCCTTCTACATTCTTTCTGTTCAGCTGGTAGTAAATTGTTTTCTTCTAAGTGGTTGTAAGTTCTCTCTCCGATAATCGATGTTAATATTTTGTACGTGGTTGGTAAGCATGTGATTGGTCTATAGTTTTTTGGGATTATTTGTTTCTTTTGTTTTAGGCAGTAAGTATGTTATTCCTTGTGTTAACCCTGCTGGGCTTTTTTCGGGCTCTCTTACTATTTCATTATAACACCTTGCTAGGTCTTCGTGTAGGGATTCGCAATTCTTCAACCAAAAATTGGCTATTTTGTCTTCGCCAGGGGATTTCCAGTTACTTGACTTTCGAAGAGCTGCTGTAACTTCATCCCTAGTTATCTCTTTCCATTGTTGTTCTGGTGAATTTTTATGCATTTCTTCTTGTGTTCTTATCCATTCAGCAACCTCATTATGATGTTTATCATCTTCTAAAATGGTTTTCCAAAACGTTTCAATCTCGTTTAAAGTTGGTGGCTCATCAACTTTCATTTGTTTTTTCCCTAGTTCTCGGTAAAATACTTTGGGATTAGATTTAAACATTCTATTTTGTCGATACTGTTTATTCCTTTTCTCGAATCTTCTTATTCTTTGAGCCTTTGCCTGTATCTTCTGCTTTAACTTTTCTTTCTCAGCAGCAATGTCTTCCTCTTTCTTAATAGTGTATCTTCTCATGATTTTTCTTCTTTTTCTCTCACTAATTCCATTATCTTTCGTTAACTCTGTGAGAATCGATAAATCGCCTCTCATTCTAGTAATTTCTTTTTCAATCCTCTCTTTCCACGCAGGTTTTTTTCTCTTTAACTTTCTTTGTTTTTTAAATCTGACACCTTTGTTTTCAGTTATAACTGTAGCAGTTGCGTACATCAGTTCATTTATTTCTGTTACATCTAATGGCTCGTGACGTTGTTTCTTTATTATTAACAGAGCATTATTTGATACCTTTATCAATTCTTTAGCCTTGCGGTCTTTGGTGATGTTTGGTAGCATAACTCTATTTCTTTTTTCTACGAATTTTATTTCCTCCCATTTATCTAATATTTGTTGTTTCATGTCTAATGTTTTTCTCACTTCTTCGTTTTGNTGTTTCTTGTGTTTTAGGCAATAAGTATGTTATTCCTTGTGTTAACCCTGCTGGGCTTTTTTCGGGCTCTCTTACTATTTCATTATAACACCTTGCTAGGTCTTCGTGTAGGGATTCGCAATTCTTCAACCAAAAATTGGCTATTTTGTCTTCGCCAGGGGATTTCCAGTTACTTGACTTTCGAAGAGCTGCTGTAACTTCATCCCTAGTTATCTCTTTCCATTGTTGTTCTGGTGAATTTTTATGCATTTCTACTTGTGTTCTTATCCATTCATCAACCTCATTATGATGTTTATCATCTTCTAAAATTGTTTTCCAAAACGTTTTAATCTCTTTTAAAATTGGCGGCTTATTAACTTCCATTTGTTTTTTCCCTAGTTCTGGGTAAAATACTTTGGGATTAGATTTAAACATTCTATTTTGTCGATACTGTTTGTTCCTTTTCTCAAATCTTCTTATTCTTTGAGCCTTTGTCTGTATCTTGTGCTTTAACTTTTCTTTCTCAGCAGCTATGTCTTCCTCTTTCTTAATAGTGTATCTTCTCATGATTTTTCTTCTTTTTTTCTCACTAATTCCATTATTTTTCGTTAACTCTGTGAGAATCGATAAATCGCCTCTCATTCTAGTAATTTCTTTTTCTATCCTCTCTTTTCACGCAGATTTTTTTCTCTTAAACTTTCTTTGTTTTGTAAATCTGACACCTTTGTTTTCAGTTATAACTGTAGCAGTTGCGTACATCAGTTCATTGGTTTCTGTTACATCTAATGGCTCATGACATTGTTGCTTTATTATAAACAGAGCATTATTTGATGTCTTTATCACTTCTTTAGCCTTGGGGTCTTTGGTGATGTTTGGTAGCATAAATCTATTTCTTTTTTCTACGAATTTTATTTTCTCACATTTATCTAATATTTGTTGTTTCGTGTGTAATGTTTTTCTCCCTTCTTCGTTTTGTTTTGATTGAGACAAATGCGTAACATATCCTTTATTATTATGTGTTATCTTGTCATTTTTCTCTTGCTATATTATCTGTGCTTGCACTGCTATCATTTTTTGTCGTGTCTATTTTTTGCTGGTTTCTCCTAATGTCTGTTTCTATTCTTTCTAATTCAGTTTCCGTTAATCTTTTATTTTTTAATATGTCTCCTTACATTTGCTAGTTTGTTTGCATCTATGTTAGTTCTGTTGTCAAAATTCATCCTTCTCCATATCTGGTAGGTATGGGTTGTGCTATTCTCATTAGATGGTTGCTCAAGTGCCTTGTAATAAGCTTTCATGACTTGTTTGTATAACTCCCGTGTCCACTTCTGTCTTTTTTTCTGTGTTATTTGGCTCATGACATTGCAGTGTAGAGGGCCTATTTGTGAATTACAGTCGACGCTTGTTATCTCGAACTCTCAAGGGAGCGGCGAAAAAGTTCCAGATAGTGAATGTTGGAGATAACGGATGCAAGTCGTGTGAAAGTTTGAGATAGTGAAAGTTTTGAAATTGAGTGAAAAAATCAAAATCAGTTTATAAGATCACGTCATTGATAAAACCCAAAGAGATTTTTCTGGACATCAAAGAAGGAAAGGGAAGTTGAGTTGAGGCATTCACATTTATTGAAGTCGTAGTAAATTAGATGCATGGTATTTTTCTACCTTAGGAGTAGAAACTTTCTCAGGTACTAATTTTCGCACTCTCTGCGAATTTTGGCCGACTTCGCCAAAATTCGTATCCGCCAAATACAAAATTTCCAAGAAGCTTTAGAAATTCCCTATAAATTAAAAAGAAATACCACGATTTAGGGTTAAATTCTCGAAAATTGATATCCGCCATCCATCTGAAGCTTCGAAGTCTGTCACGCCTAACTCCTTTGCGTACTTCATGGCTCTTTCTTTAATGTACGTCCCATCGATTGATATATACTCTTACTTCGTTGAGACAAGAACCGCTTAAAGACAACATTATCTACATCGGCGTAATTGCTTTGCCTTGTTGTTTTTCGCTTGATTTTAAAGATAATGGCCAAACCCTAAACTGATGAGGGAAAATGCAACGTAAGAAGACGAGATGTTGTTGTTGTTGTTTTTGTTATTTTCGATCTTTTTGAAACATTGTTGCCAGGGTAAAAATATTTCATTCTTGACGTAAATGTTGAAATAAACCTGTTATTCTTGGAATAAATATTTTTTGCAGTCACTTGTGGGTTTTTTTGTAGTTTTTTTCAATCGTTTGTTTTATCACTTTTCAGCTTTTACATCACGTTAAAGAACTACACAGTATTTTTGTGACGGACTTAGCATTTATGCCAATAAGTGAGCATTACTATGAAGATATGAAGCTAGACTGTGCAGTTCTGAGTGTTTCTGTAGATAACAGTTGCTATATGACAGCCGTACCACGAAGACGTAAGTATTCAGGGGTTATTTTTAACAATATTGATTCTGCAAGATTGTGATTTGTTACAGTAGAAAATAAATGAATAAGTTTAAACTCAATTTTACTTTAAGAACATTGAAATTTTATTCATTTGGAAATCATGTTCACAATGATTTTTTTCTTTACTTTTTCACTCAAAACAAGGCTACAAGCCACGTCAGATCACATTAATTATTTTGGTATTAATTTTTCCCTTTCATTTTTTATCCTTTTTTATTTATTGGCTTCTTTCCTCGCCCAATTCTGTCTTCGTAAACATTTACAAAACAAGTAGCTTTCCACTTATGACGGTCAAACAAATCGGGCACAATAACTTCTGGGAGCGTGACAGAACCCATCGTATGACAACTTGATGATTATCAACTCATTCACAGCGGCATTTTTTTAGTTTGTTGTTGTCATCTTATTTTAGAACACCTATTCTGTGTTTATTTCCTTTCTGAAAGGCTAAGGATAAATTAGTTTGCCCACAATTTAAGTAAGTAAAAAAGGGGTATCATCAAAGTCTTGTACTTAGACAGAATTTCATATCAGTTAAGTTACCTAAAGATGGGGAAATAGTCTTTTTAGAGTCACCTGGTATAATTTCGCAATCCCATGACTCGACAGAAAACGGTATGTTATTACGAGCAATGGGCCTTTTTTTGTTTTCCGCTGGAGTTTAAAAGCAAAGTTTGCAAAGTGTCAAAGAGTAGCTTGAAAAAGAAACGGATATTACAACAGGTTCTTATGACACATGAGCCCTTGGACAATTTGGCTTACGCCACGCAGAAGATCTTAATGCCAAATAAACTAAAACTGTACCTTGGTTAAGGTTTGAATCACAACCTGAGTTACCAGAAGTCTTCTTTGAAATGTCATCATAATCACCAGGAACGACGAGGAGAAAGTTTTTTCTTACAGGATTCCCCTGCATTCCGCCAAGATGCTCTGGATATAATTTACTAACTTTTCTGTTTTGTCTTACAAGGAATTTGATGTTTTTGTTGATGTTAATGTTTATGTTTCAATATGTTTAGATATCTGTTTCACTAATTGCTCTGATACTCTGTTGATCTTTATGTATGCATGTTTATTATCTTTATTTATGCATGATTATCGTCTTTATTTATGCATGTTTATCATATTTATTTATCCATGTTTATCATCTTTATGTATGCATGTTTATTATCTTTATTTATGCATGTTTATGATCTTTATTTATCCATGTTTATCATCTTTATTTATGCATGTTTATTATCTTTATGTATGCATGTTTATTATCTTTATGTATGCATGTTTATTATCTTTATTTATGCATTTTTATTATCTTTATTTATGCATGTTTATGATCTTTATTTATCCATGTTTATTATCTTTATTTATCCATGTTTATGATCTTTATTTATCCATGTTTATCATCTTTATTTATGCATGTTTATTATCTTTATTTATGCATGTTTATCATCTTTATTTATGCATGTTTATGTTCTTTATTTATGCATGTTTAT
>RDPX01000172.1:784538-804628 GCA_003991215.1 Morbakka virulenta
ACTAAACTTTTCAATGTATTTTTCATTGTGTATTATGTTTTTTTTTTTGGAGAGCGTATATGACTTGAAATTTTGAATGCACAATTTTTAAGGCTACATGTAACGCGTACGTATGTTGATACATGTGTGACGTCACAAAATGTGATGATCGGAAGTGTCGTTTGTTTTTTTTTAAACTGTCTGGTCACCGTATCGTAAAGGGATTAAGCTTGTAATGAAAGCTTCCGCTTTAGAAAAAAATGTCTAAAAGAACTGACAGATATCAACAGGAATAACAAAATTGAAGTTTCGTATTCGGCGAGTTGATAAAATTCAACGGACAAGACATGGTTCTTTGATGAATTCATCTATCAACACTTTCATATGACAACAGGTGCCGGCTACCAAAAAAGGACTACATATGTGTATTATCCATCAACCGAGCTGCAAAAATGAAAAATACTATTGCAAAACAAACAACACAAAATAAAAACAAAAAACTCTGATGTTTCTTTTGACGAAGACTTACATTTTCATTCCCTCGCTTTAATGCGGGCTTTTCAGGGCTGTCCGGACTCTGTAAATCCGGTTTCCATGTTAACAATTCAGATGGAACTGAAGAAGTAAATATATTACGAATGCATTGACATGTTTTAGTCCATATTTCTGGTGTGAACCTGTGGCCGTTTGAAACAACCAAATTTTCTAAGCAATTCACACCAGATCTTGCAAGTTGCTCATTATCTAGAAAAAGAAAATGGATCATAAGTTAATAACTTCAAAGGAGATTTTTACCCCACTGTCTGCTGGACTGTGTTCATGGTTCGTTGCTAAAGACTGAGACTTTCAGATTTTACGCGCTTCAGGAATACAAGTTATATCGGCTCATATTATAAAACGAAAAACCTCTCTATATTATACCGCACAGTATAAGTGATAATATACTATTAGTATAAGTGTAACTATAAGTACAAAATAGATTTTCAACAGTGAACCCGTTGTAAGTATCAACATATTACTTTGTTGTTTTTTCTGAGGAGAATCTACTTCTTACAAATGATAGATCCTCCTTGATAAGCAAAACACCTAACATGTCATCCATTTCTAATCCATGGCTATGATACGACGATTTTATTATTTTAATGAAGAGCTTCCTTCTGCAACCTCGCTAAACTGGTTGAAAATTGATTACAAAGGATCATAAAACCAAACTCATCAATTGCACGAATATTTTAAATATTATAATTTACTGAATTTACAGTTGAATTATGTTGTGTGCTCGCTGGTGAGTTACATACGACGTTTCAGCTTTTTTCAAGTAAAATATCATACATATATATATATATATATATATATATATCATATATATAGTAATATTAGTAAAGTATACCAATGTTCACTAAGAGTGCTCAGTGTTTCCAGAGCGTTTATAAATCCAGTATAGCATACAAAATAACTAGACAAATTTAGCAAATTTAGCAGTTACTACTAGTTTCATGCTAAATTTGTCTAGTTATTTTGTATGCTATACTGGATTTATATCATATATATATATATGGGTGTGAATATCCAAACGCTTTGCGTAGCTTTCCAGTTTCCAATATGTCCCTCCTGTCAACGACCCCAAAGAAGATAGTGACATATAATGTGGGGGAAAACCTGTCAGCTGGTCTAAATTCACAATGTCTTCATACAATTTGGTGTAAAAGTAACGCCTAATTCTTTAACATTGCCTTTTCAAGTGTGAAGGAATTTGCTGTATTACCTTGCTGAACACACCAGACAAGCTGACTCAACATACTATCCAGCAGAACATCTGCTAATTCTTCGAAATATTGTGTAAAAACGTCAATAACTGCATACAAGGCATGATTGCATGTTGTGGTCATCCACTCTGCTTTCTAGAATAAAAGAATTTAGGAGCTATCAATTTTCAAGGTATTCAAAGCCAACACGTCAAAAGGTATACTAGAAACTTGATCAAATATCTCCTTTAGTTCAAATAAAAATATCTAAATATCTTAAATAAAGTTGAACTTGTACGTGCCTTGAATAGGTAAAAAACCAAATTTACAAAGAAAGATATTACTGATCAGAACTTTCACCCCCAGTGGAGTCATTCGATAAGATTCGGATTGCGACAGCTAAAAAAAACCCACTAACAGAGCTAAGGTCTCGTACTTCTAGTACATGCCAGGTCTTCCTCTAATAATGATTCTGCACTGCTTAACTTTCCAATGTTTTCTATCTTTCAAAATCTAACATCTGCGTTGTACAATATCTACAATGCAATTCTAGAAATTCTGTGTCCAAAAATTGAAATATCTTAAGTGTACCCCTTAACTAAAATACGAGTCATTTGTTGTCATTTAAAATTTTATAAATCTTTGGAGTGAAAAGAAAATGACATATTGTTAACAGTATTCATATTATTTCTCTCTTTTTCCACTACTAAGACAGACATATTTCAGGTTCGATCTTTAATTTAGGATGGAGACAAAAAACAGTCTAGCATGGCTTCAGATTGACAACACTGCTCTAAAAGGTCCAGAAAATAAGATACATATTACAGAAATAATCCTATTCGGTTGCCAATTAAAATTACAATGAAATGCATAGTTAGAGTCAAACGTATACAGTATACCAGTTTAAGGCTACCCGTATCTTTTGCGATTTTTTCCCCTCCTAATACTGTGAACGAACCGTTCAAGCTCTGCGGGGTATCCACCCCACCCTAACATAGGGCAAGGCAGAGTAAATGTTACAGGAACTGGATCGAAATAAGTCCCAGAATAAAATTAGAACACAAGTTGGGAAAATGTGTAAATGTGTTTGCACGCAAAACTCAACTAATCGTCCTTTTTTTCAACAGCTAAGAGCAAAATAAATTATCTTAACTTACTTCAAGCCAATCAATCTGCAGGTCAGGTAGTTTCATGCTATCGAATATTCTAAAAACAACTTTAAACACTTCTCGCCACCAATGTGTATGGAATGTGTGCCCATATGACTTCATGATTTCAAACATAACAGTTAAAGCCCTAGAATTGAAACAAGAAAATGCGAAAACAAAATGTAATGATAATTGTATATTGTAAATATGCCAGTTTTTAAAAGTTGTTCTAAAGCATTTACGTTTCTCTGTATCAGTAAAAATTCTCTCTGGGATGGCCACTTATGTTTCTCATATTATCCATACTATTTGTGTGTATAACTGATATTCCCTTCTATACTACAGAAAAGGGGTATCACTCAAGAATGTTAAGCTTCCATGAAAATATTTTTACCATACAGTATAGAAACTTGTATGTGTTAAGCCGAGCATTTTAGGCCTTCACAAAACAATATACTGAAATGAATTTTAAAGATATTTTAAAAAATCATAGGTTCTAGTTTTGATCAGGTTCTTATTCCTTTACAGATTGATTTTTTTTGTTTTTGTTTTTTTGTTGTTTTTTTTTAAACATGACACGTGGTGATAACAGTATTTGTATTACTTTTTAATTATGCAATTATTGAAACGTTTTTATCCTGTATAAATATTCGTAAATAAATAAATATAACGCTCATGAAAACAACATAGGTAAACAACAGAAAGAAAAATAAGCAATTTGAAAACATCTGGGAAAACAACAAAACGAAAAAATGGAAAAGGGAAAACAACAAATGTGACAAGCAGAGAGGTACCTTGTTCTTACATCCAATTTACATCTACTAATGATACAGGAAAGTTCAAACATCACAGGGAACCAGCCCCGAACCCAGATTCTATCTGTTTCACTTATCCCAGCATCTTCCACGAAATGGTCTTTAAACATCTATCAACAAAAGAAAAAATCATTTTGCTATTATATATTATATATATATTATTATTATAATTTGTTAAAGAGAATCCGATACGAAACTCTACACCACTCTGTCACAAACCAGTAAAACACAGCAAACATCTAGAGAATACTGTCTTTCTTTCTTGTTCAAAATTGATGAATTTTATCTTTTTGGTTCGGGCTGATTCAACTTTTACACTGAATTCAAGAATGAAACCACTACAATGTATTGCCTTGCGTAAGCTTATCAGGCTGCTCAAATTCCAGTAGGCCATATGGAAGAAATGCATGGCAACTGCTGCCAAATGTACAAAAGAGTAAACTCTAGTAATTTGGCCATGTAGTTCAAGCACTGAGGAAAAGCAGCCTATCCTCGAGGAAGAGTAAACACAGACGCCAAAAGATGATTTAAAAGATACAATGGATGAACAACACCAAAAATTGGACGGGGGCCTCCTGCGGGATTTGCAAGCAGCAAGGAAGGAGCAACGGCAAAGCTGGGCAATGGTTTGGGAAAAAAACTGTAATAAGAATTCAAAAATTAAAAGTTTTAGGGGGTTGTCTTCTGTGTTCATCCTGATATTAATGTTATACCACTTGCATGGCTTCCTCTTCCTGTTTCCTATTTTCTCTTTATTTCCCTCTTTTGCCTCTTTTCCATTTTACGACTAAATTGAGCTACTTCAATTTTCCAAATTTGTCAGTCGTACTACACGTCTTGACTTTCTTTTTGTCTCTGATCTCTCCAGTTCTTACTGTTCTTAGCACATCAAAATTTTGAGAAGCCCACTAGAAACCTTGCCAATTTTTATCATGGACAAGCTGTGTAGTTCACTGTCGCTTGGTTTAAATTATCTTATCAAGTATAATTCAATTTCCAGTCCTATTGAAACAAAAATACTCAATGTCCTGTTGTTTAGAAGGGAAGTCCCTATGATAATAAAGGACTGCGGAAGTGCAGTTCCTAGAAAACAAAAGAAGCTCCTCATAATTCCATTCACTTACAATAATTTAACTGCAATAACAGTGTATGATCATGATACTTTCTGTTCTGGACCCAAAAGATTAACAGCAAGTGGCATAAATAAAAGTAAAGTGTAGAGTGTAAAGGAATCAAAGAAACGTGAAAAGTGCATACAAATATTGCGACAAGAAGAAACACTGAAGATGCTTAAGAACTACAAAGAGAAATAGAAATGGAAATGCTCAATATTAAAAAAGTAACACTCTAAATATTAACTCATAAAACATAGATAAATAAAGAAGCATTATCATAACTACCTGAGGATTCTCGTACACATGCTTGGCACAATGCCTGATTAGCCTTATTGCCTCCATACTGGTGTCAGGAAAAGCTGCATTGCATGCAAATTCTGACAGGCATTTTACAGCATCTTGAAAGGAGTCAACCGTGGCAGAAAAATGCTTCTCAAACACAGTGGCTGTCAAGGACAGGAAAAAAATAAAACCACTACAGTTACACCTACTACACAAAGAAAATAATAACTCATTAAAACGTATTCAAATATTGTGGAGTTTTTTTGTGGTTTAAACTGTCAATAAAACTGACTTCGACATAGGGACTAATTATAGTGAAAGCATAACTTTTTAACAAGAACACTGAGGCAAAAAACTATTCGAATACAGCTTTAATTGTCCGTCTGTCAGTAATAGCTACTTCAAAATTGTCCTCATTGCTATTCGTTTTCCTCTGAGTATCCATCTAAAAAGTAATCATCATTTAATGCTGTTGTTGTTGTTTTAATCATCGTAATCAGGGCTCTCGACATTGGTGAAGGGGGATCGTCCCCCTTCATTTTTGTTCAGGAACGGAATTTTTTTCCCTGTAAGTATAATTATTTCAAGCAAAAGATGCACTAACGCGGTGCGAAGAATGCATCCATAACCATTCTTGCCGTTGGAAATATGATAATTTTTCTGGTTCGTCTGACCGAAACATGTTGGGTCCTTTTCCTCACAAATAATTCTCTCCACTCATTTTATATGTTGTGTCGAGGGACTGCAGTTTTTTAAAAAAATGTACGTTTTTCTCTTTTCTACAATTGTTCCATAAGATTCGACAACTATGAAGCTCAAAACAAATTCATTTTTCAATTACAGTTGGTGCTTACACTAAAAGTCAGTTTTGTAGTAATAAAATGGTAAATTTGTTGCAATCGGGAAAATTACATGATAATAATTGCTACGGTAATTGCATGACATTATGCATACGACAGCGTTGGCCCACCATACCATGTCTCATGCTAACAACACAAATTACAAATTGCCAATATCTATAAACTATATGGTTTTAGCAACACACACCTGTCGTCTGAAAAGCAAGTTCAACTATTCCTTCGTCGAGATCGGACGCTGCAAGATGGAACACTGAAAAGACATTTTTCCATCCTGACTTGATACTGGTTGCTTGTGAGTGAACCATTTGTGCCACACATCGAACTACCATGTCCCGTATTGTACACGAGCTGTCGAAGAATCAAATAACAGGATCTATGATTAAATCATTATATAAGAACCAAACTATTTTTCTTTGTAGTGATTGTGCAATATTACAAGCCCACATTTCATTTTTAAGGTTTTGCAACATCATATATTAACTTAGTCTAACTTTACTTTTATTTCCTTGATGAAATCAAATTAGATGAAATATTTATCCCATCACATCAAAGCGGTTCAGTTATTCTGATCACAAAATGGTGTCTTTTTTGTCTTTTTTTTTTAGTTTTAACGTCATTTACCCCCAGCAATTAGGGCCCACAGACGGTGCCTTTCAGAGGGACTTTGATTTGGCAGTGAGGAATTTCTTGGCCGAATGCCCTTCCTGACGCCAACTAATGGCTTTTTTCTTTGTGAACTTTGTAAAGTTCTAAATTCTCCTCGACAGCTCGGGGAATCGAACCCGGAACTCTGTGCAGTTGCACTAACCATTAAGCCACGGCTCGTCAGTCTCATAACAATAATTGTACAAATCAATATCACTATCACTATGGTACTTAATTTTTCTGGTTAGATTGATAAGAAGCTGAAGTGTAGTTATTTTAAGCTTCTGGTACCTTCTCTAATTGAAATTTGATTATTTTGCCCAATTTTAAGATGCAGAACTCCTTTGTGACTTATGTAACAGACTAAATCTGAAACAAGGGCAGCGGTTGTGGGGAAAAAAAGCTCCCTTCTTAATTTTGATCCCATGGAAAAGGTTCAACGTTGCCTGTTTATGTCATATATATAAAAAAAAGACTAAAATCTCAATATCTGAATTCATGAATATATACTTTAAAATATTCATCATACAACGAAAAACTAAAGTCTCTGTGTTAAGAATAAAAAGATTCACCCAAGTATATTAATATCAGTATGAAGTAAAAAAAGTTATAAATTTGTATGATGGCTTTTTTCTTTTGTTCGTTGTATTTCTGTATTCGGTATATTCTGTCAGTTCTCTCATGGATGCAACATAAGAAACTTCAAGCCAAAACAAAATTGTAGCTAATCTTCCTATGCTTGTTTACTTACTTATTTACTTATTATCAAGCTCTGTATTATCTTCATTTACATCAGCACTATTTATTGATTGTTTCTATAAACATTTTAAAAAATTGAACCCTATACTAATGTCTTGGTATACAATTATTTCCCATTTAAGCCACTAAATGTCACCACATTCAAGGGCAGTGATCATTTTTCATACATTCATCTCAACTCTCAAACATATGAACAATGGCGTGCAAAATCCAACGCTAACCCAAAATTGATTAAAAAATGGGAAAACTATCATTTATTTCAAACCATACAAATAAACATGTATTTATCTCTGCATTATTGACATATTTCAAAAAAACACTTGATACCCAGAATGCAAAGCACATTTGTCAATATTTTTCATCTGGGAGCGTGAAAACGTGCCTGGGAATTAACATGCAAATTACAAGTATCATTTTATCAGTTGATCTCTTTAAAATGATAATAGTCAACAATACAAAGAAAGGTATCTGGAGGCCAAGAGAGTAGCTAGGCAAGCAATCTACAAAGCAAAGATGGATGCCGAGAAAAGAAGGTTTCCAGACATAATGTGTAGAGATGACCAGAAGAATGAAGTATTCAAGATAGCTAAGCAGATGATCAAGACTAATCAGGATATCATTGGAGAAAAGTGTATCAGGAATGATGATGGAGAACTTGCAACAAGTGAACTTGAAAAGAAGAATGCCTGGAAGTGCTATTATGAGAGATTGTTGAACACAGAGTTTTCTTGGGATAGAGAAAATCTTGGAAAGGTAGAAACAGTATCTGGACCAGCCATTTTCATTGAGAAAGAAATGGTGAGGGAAGCTGTAAAGAAAATGAAGAAAGGCAAAGCAGCTGGTCCTTCAGGAATTGTGGCAGAGATGGTCAAAGCTGCAGGTGAAAGAAGTATAGAGATGATCACTGATCTAACAAATCAGATCATAAGAGATGGTGTCATTCCTGAGGACTGGGAAATAAGTACAATTATCAATTGTTACAAAGGAAAAGGAGAAGCTCTAGAAAGAGATAATTACAGAGGATTAAAGTTAATGGACCAAGTCCTGAAAGTTGTTGAAAGAGTTATGGAAAAACAAATTAGAATTGAAATAAACATTGATAACATGCAATTTGGTTTTATGCCTGGACGAGGAACTATTGATGCCATTTTTATCCTTAGACAAATGCAAGAGAAGTACCTTGCGAAAAACAAGAAGCTGTACTTTGCCTTTGTGGATTTGGAAAAAGCCTTTGACAGAGTGCCAAGAGAAGTTGTTTGGTGGGCTTTACGGAAACTAGGAGTAAGTGAATGGCTGATTAAGGTTGTTCAGGCAATGTACAGAAATGCTAAAAGTCGGGTAAGGGTCAACAGTTCCTATACTGAGAGTTTTGGTGTGGGTGTTGGAGTTCATCAGGGATCTGTAATAAGTCCACTGCTTTTTATTTGTGTTTTGGAAGCACTGTCAAGAGAGTTTCGAAAGGGTTGCCCAGAGGAATTGCTATATGCAGATGACCTGGTTCTCTCCTGTGAGACATTGGATGGTCTACTTGCTAAGTTAGAGACTTGGAAGAAGGGTTTGGAAGGTAAAGGTTTGAGAGTGAACATGGGCAAGACAAAAGTGATGGTCAGTGGTTGCAATTTAGGAAAGCCATTGGAGAAAGGAAAGTTTCCCTGTTCAGTCTGTGGGAAGGGAGTTGGGAGCAACTCAATCTATTGTGGTACTTGCAAGCACTGGGTACATAAACGGTGCAGTGGAATAAAGGGCAAACTGACAGAAACTAACCGTTTTAGCTGCAAGAGGTGCAAAGAAGGAGAGGCAACCTGTGACTTAGACCTACATAAAGTGCATTTGGAGGATGAGGATATTGAGGTTGTCCAGAAGTTTTGCTACCTTGGTGACACCCTTGGAGCTGAGGGGGGAGCTGGTGCAAGTGTTACAGCAAGGGTTAACAGTGGATGGAGTAAGTTCAGGGAGCTGATGCCATTGTTAACCAGCAGAGCTCTGCCATTACCTACCAAAGGTAGAGTCTACCAGGCATGTGTACGTAGCACAATGATGTATGGCAGTGAAACTTGGCCAGTGAAAGCTGAAGATGTCAGCCGCATGGAGCGGAATGACATGAGAATGATAAGATGGATGTGCAACGTAAGTCTAAAGGACAGGCTCAGTTCTAATGAACTCAGAAGGAGATTGAATCTGGACAGTATTGGCAGCTGTATGCAGAATAGGAGGCTTCGTTGGTTTGGTCATGTGGAGAGAATGGACAAGAATGCTTGGACAAGTAGATGCAGAACAATCAAGGTGGCAGGAACCACTGGCAGAGGAAGACCAAAGAAAACATGGGAGGAAGTGATAAGGATGGATCTCAAACAAAAAGGTGTCAGCAGAGACCTGGTGAAGGATAGGATAACTTGGAAGTCAATTTCAAGAAATCGTCCAACACATGCTAGCATGTAAACCGGACGTTAAACCGAATATGATGATATGATGATGAATACACAGTACAAATATTTGACCCTTGGTAATTTGTAGTTTCTTCCACAAATTCTATTTCAAATGCGTCAGTAACGTAACAAATTGGATTCCCAAGCCCTTCTGGAACTAGAAAACGATGTCTCTGAATTACAATCAGTAAGTAACCTTTTATCTCAATGAAAGTGGCATGATGATAGAAGTTTAAACTAAATAATGACAGTCCCTCCCAATTCTATTATTTTCAAAAATAGGTTAGCTCTGCTAAGCAACATGAATACAAAACAACAACAAAATAACACTCACTTTCACTTACTCCTTCAACATAAAAGCAATTACACTTACCCATTTTTCTTCATAATATATTCAAATGGTCTAAGAAAGTCCTTTTGAAAATGAAAATTGGAGAGTTCACCCTTCTCTAAAAATTTCATTGCCAATTGTCGAAGAGAATCCACACAAAAAAAGGCAACCTCTTCATTGGGATTGCATCCAACCTGCGATCAACAAAAACAGCGAAAAGGATAAAATGAATTGAAACAAATAAGCATGCCACTACGAATTTCGGACGTTGAGTTGAAGTAAGCAAAGTCATCTCCTATCAACTTTTAAAGACATTTCCCTCATAAATGTGACACCTGAGGACTACTAATGTTCAAAATCTGAATAATATAATAAAAACTCTCTTTTTACGGCATTTAATTGACTTCACAAAAAACTAAAAATGATTAAAAAAAATATCTTTTTATAGCTAAGTTAATACCATATCTGCTACACATGAGGTGTGTGAGGACTTTAGGCGAAAAGGGGGTCATGAGGTTGTGTAGCCGTGTGACGTAATATTCAAGAAGCATATACATGTTTGTGTGTGTATACATGCTCTGGTATAAATGGTCTGTTTCAGATCGCCAAGCAATGACCACAAAGCAACAAAAAAGCCTTTAGTTTCGAATCCGGCCGGAGAAAATTCCGTTAGGAGCACTGGATATGCGGCAAAAAGTGTGACGTTATGAGCAGATATCACGCTTAGGTGTTTTTCAGTGGTATTGGAGGTTACAGTAATACACAAGAAGGCGCTAGACGAACCCCAAGCGGACGTCCCTTAATGAGAAGGCTGAGGCCAACATTGCGGGCTACAGGAAGATGGTGTATGCGGATCGAAGGTTGAAAGGGCTGTGTCTGCTAGAATATCACTCAAGATTTCGTTGTGTTGAAAATTGGCGCAAAGATGATGCACCAGATTTCATACAAAGGTCAGAAGAAAAGAAGGCAATCGAAGTCCAAGGCCAGTCAAAAATAAAGGTTAGTCTCAATAATTAAATTTTCACACACTCAAAATTCAAAGAAAACAATGATTTTGATTATTATAAACATCTTAACATGTTGTAGTATCATTTCAAAATAACTTGATCACAATGCAGCAGTCACATTTTATGCGGACATTGTTTTTTTAGTAACAATTGCTTAATGGGCGAAAAGGTAGCAGTTATCAAGAGAACAATTGCAGTTCTTCAGACGCCTTTAAACATTTGTTGATGGTTTGAGTGTAACGTTTGATATACAAGGCTTCAAGGTAAGATAATTGACACCAATTGCTATAAACATCAATAATATAATAATGAGAGAGCACAGCATTCTTAATATGCTTATTTGTATTCTGTTCAAGTGATGTATCGAAAAACAGAGTCAAAGAGAACAGACTGAGATAGTCATGAAAATGTTTAAAACTGCAGATGCTGAAATGAAATTTTGGTTGGTCATCGCCTGTTTCATACTTTAACAAACGGGCAATGCAGCAATCAGTCTTTCTCACAAAAATATCACCACATTCAGGAAAAATCAATTAATAATTTACACTGATCCCTTTTTCAGCAGGAACCTTATCTTTGGTGGGGTAGAACACTGAAAAAGCATACGTCTTAAGCCGTACCAGAAAAAAGTATTCTGTTTGGTGTATCTTCGCAATTTACGAACACACGATTTCAGCAGGTATTAACCTTTCTCACCAGCAAAGGGAACTCGAATGAACATTTTAAAGATGTCACTGATATCTTCCGCAGCTTCGAAATATAATGATTTTGCTTCATGACGCTTGAAAATGGACTTGGTAACGTATGATGGGTACCCGTTCCAGGAAAGGAATGATATGATTTTGGAGCCTTTTTTAACAACGATTTCGTAAAACAGATCTCGACTAATTGATGATAAAGTGCATTCACATTGGAAATCCTCAGTTTTCATGGCGAGTTTTTTGAAACACAAATCAGTCTTGTTTTTTCTCAATTGTAAAGTACAAAAAATGAACTTTATTGTCAAGAGAGCTATCTATACTAAATTGAATACCAGGTTTCAAAAAATTCAGTTTACCTAGAATCTCATTAAAAATATTTAGATTTAAACAAGACTAAAATATCATCAATGTAACGGGTAAAAAACTCTATGGTAGCATAGTCAATCAATTTAGTGACGACAGATTTTTCCAATTCTGTTATGTATGACGACATTTGGAAAATTCCTGATTTTACTTTACTTTAAGTTTTCTGTTAAATATGGATTTGAGTATACTCTCAGAAAAACAGATGCAGTTATTCATAATGAAGCCAACTCATATCCAAGTGCATGAAGAAAAGGTAACAAAACAACTAAAGTTATTAAATTTATCAATAAATGTAAGAAAAATGGTGTATTTCAAAGTCTGTCCATTGGAAGAACACCAGCCCATTATCACCTCATGATCAACACAAAGTTCATCTTAAAAACTTGAATAAACCTCTTGATAATCGTTAAATGCAATTGTGAGGATTACGAGGAGTGTAAATACTGGTGTACAGATTTTGTTTTCGAAAAGTTTTAAACTGATTTTCATATTTTTTTAGATGTTAGATTTGATGATGAAAATAAATCTCAAAATATGTTATCAATAAATAAAATACATTGTTGCACTCATTAGGAAAGCTTCATTTCTTCAGCACAGTGTTCTAAACAACACCCGGTCTCGCAGAGCGGACTGGCAGGTAATTAAAAAAATAGAATATACAGAGACATAAAATAATATCTAATAATAGCAAAGAAAGCCGAAGCAAGAGGGCCAAAGAAATATCCAACTGCGAGAAAAGGAAGTGGCATTAGCCCTTGCTCGCCTACGTTTCTAAGAAACATGGCACCAAAAAATAAAGTATCTTCTCCTATATCAACCGAGGAACGACCATCCTCACTGACAGTCTGATAGCCCATTGACGTAATCTTTATCGTTCATACTGTTTATTCCCAAGCAAAAGTAGTCTGTTAGTAAACATGCCATTCTGACCGTCCTCCTCAAGATGTGAAGTTTGAAAATATATTTCTATGTTAGAAACATCTTTGTGAAAGACACAACTAAACTAAAAACATATGGTTTAGAAATAACAGAGAAAATAACGACAGCAAACGGGTTTTCCAATACTTCTTGATTCGCTTACATACCTTGTTAAAGTAATCACCTAGAACAGCCCATACTCTTGACCACTGCAATCGAATCCTTCCCATGTTATAATATGCTATTTCCACTATTTTCTGTAAACTGTACATTCTAGGTTGCGATAAATTCGATAATTCATCGATCGAGACTGTTGTTAGTGCTGTTACGAAGTCAACTGTTGTGAATTGAATCAACAAAAAGAGAAAAGAAAGATATATGACTTTACTATCAACCCAAATATGATAAGAAACAAATAATGAATACATCGTTATATGAAGTATCAAAAAATTTTATATTTATCAGTACTAGTATTTCTAGATATATATATATATATGTATATAGAGATATATATATTGATGTATATAGATATATATTGATGTATAGGTATATAGATATATATATATATATATATATTTTGTAATCTCGTGTATTGATAACGTAAAGTGCTCAGTGCGTATATCAGAGCATTATATATAAGGTGAAACAAAAAAAATTAAAAATTTAATTCCAACTAGTAGTTTCATGATATTTCGATCGTAATATCATGAATCCACTTTCACAAATACCATGTGAAATATGCTTTGGAAACACATCACACCTTCCATACAAAGCCCTACAATTGATGCCTGAAATATAGCTGTAATATTGTGACAGTATAGATTAAACAAAATTAGCCGACTGTCGCACCTATACAGCTGTAAAAGCCACAAGTAACTCGCTTTTTGAATGAATGCAATCAAAATTAAACCTAAAGACAAAATTCCACCTTTAATGGAAAAATGAAAAAAAAAAAGTCAGTTATGTAGTAAGACTATCTCAGGCAAATAACACAAACAAGACTACATCATAGCACATGAGGACAAAACTTGTGACGTTAATTTAAGCACCAAAAACGATAAAACAAGGCAATGTCGAAGTTGACATTATGGTATTTATAATCTTTTTACTCACCAATAGCTTCACCGTCCAGTCGTATTGAACCTGTGAATATCCTATCAACAGCAACAACAATACTTTGGGACGATGTCTCACCCATTGATTCTTGTATACTTGGAAGTTTCTTAGGATCGATGGTACCTTTTATTTGATAAAAAAACCTTCTTAAATTAGCTCTATATTACACTAAAACGGGTATCAGCATTCGTATCAAATACGATAGTGCTATACCCCACCTTCTACTTTTGTTGGTCACCAAGAAAGTGAAAAGTTGATAAACAGATAAATAATAAATAAATACACAAATAGACAAATAAATAAACAAAGAGATAAATAAATTAATAAATAAATAAAGGTAGATAGAAAGAAAGAAAGGAAGGAAGAAATAAAGAAAGAAAGGAAGAAAGGAAGAAAGAAAGAAAGAAAGAAAGAAAGGGAAAAAGAAAAACAAAGAACAAAAAAAAGGGCAGTGATATAAGATGATAAAATCGAGTGTAGTTGGCGGGTTAGCGTTGCACGATTGCTTTACGTTTCTCTCTTCATCGGAATGACAAGTATCATTGTAAAATATTGGTTTTCGCGTTAAGAGAGAATAAGACATACAATACGGCATACATTCAGTATACCAATACGTCGGTAATTTCACAAAAAGTAGCTAAAGGGGTTCTAATCAACTGACTTGTAAATAGTATTACTGTACATAACTTAAATCAGGAACTACCTCATTAGAGACATTTGATTCTTTTGAAACCAGCATTCAGTTCACAACATTTTCAGCTGTGAAGCTTTCTTCAACGAATTTTGTTATTTATGTGACAAAGTTTGAAACGTGATTTTATTTTCTTTGATTATACACAAAGTGAAAAAACTCTACGGTTGATATCATCTTAATGAAGATTAAACAGGAGAGAAAGTTGTTTACAAAAGAAAGTGGGAATGTAAACAGGCAAGTCGGTAAAGTAAATGGATAAACAAAGAAAAAAGTACGAACAGAAACAAAAACAATGCGTTCATAATACCACATCAGTATCACATGATACCAAGTATCGATTTAAAAATAAGTTAATTTTTATCAAAATCTTTTCTGTTCGTGTAAATTGTTTTAGACAGACAGCCATATAGAGTTGCGGACTTCATCGATCCTTTCTTTGTTTTCCGTAATTATAAAAACCCACTTTACTTCAGTTTTTCCAACTGGCTTCCTAATCCAAACAAGTACCAGCGAAAAAGCTTGCGACCAATATAACAAAACGTTATTTTAATTCAGATATTCAAGTCTTTTAACCAATCGTTTGTATGATACTAAATATTAATGCTTAATCTGATTTCAAATCATAGCCTGGCGTTACGCAGCCTCTACTTACCATTCACTAGATCTACAACTGGTCCATGAGATCCACCAGCAATGTTACCCAATGCCGGTCCTGATGACGGATTAATATATCTTGGTTTAACTCCCGTACCAATAAGTTGTAATAGCTCCAAGTGTGATATACATTGAAGAATCTACAAATTAACAAAAACATAGGAAATGATAACTTTCTTCAAACCTTCCTACTGAAGCAAGAATAAAAACTAATCCCTAACTAAGTGCAAAACCCAAACCTTTCACTTTCTTCCAATCCTATGAACACATGCATTCATGAAAATTATAGAATTTTAAATAAGAGAACATACTATTTCACTACTGAGATTTCATTAAATTTAACTGTTACAAAACGGCATCAAAACAAGGAAAGATTCCTTGGCATCCAAGGAATCCTTATGATGGTTACACCTAAAAACGAATCACTTTGGTAATTGTGGCTGGACTTCGATCATTTTGGCTGGCTTCACATTTTCGTATATGTAGCCTTTAGGGTAATAAGATCAAGGAAGAACAACGAGAACAAAAACAATGATCAGTTTATGGTCCAGCAATTTAAGTGTCTGGCAAAAAGCTAAAGGAAATATATTCCAAGCAATTATTGCACAAAGAAAGCTTCCCATACCACATTTACACTACTACATAACGTACCATTGTGCGCATTTTGAAATTTTAACAATTAACGCAATGCGCGTCTTTTCTGTTTTCTTATTCGCCAGACTTACCGTGTTTTCGTTGGTTTTGTTTTAAGAGGGATGCAGAGGGAGAGGGAGGGAGATACTTACATCGGCAAAGCTAACTTCACTACTGCAACAAATAAACAACGGTGTCTATTTCCATATCCTTCAGCACGACTTTCACACTAGACTCTATAATGATTCTATATAATTGGCTGTTTTTTTGCAATTCTAAGTTTAAGATATGTTTTTAAATGAAATAAAAAATTTGCCTTTTTATCCTCATTTAATATTTCTTCTATTTTTAGATTAGGATTACCGTATTCTTAAAATGTCAAAGCAACTTTCTTTTTCAAATAAAAATAAAAATCCTGAACAAACTTATGACTTTTCAAAGTGAATCAAATCCATAAAAGATAGGATCGATCAACAATACGCAAAGTCACGATATTTCTGTTGACAAGATAAGTAATCGGATCTTTCAAAGACAGTATTGCTCTAAAAACATGAAAAAATAGAAGCAGTCCGAATATATATATATATATATATATATATANGAACATACTATTTCACTACTGAGATTTCATTAAATTTAACTGTTACAAAACGGCATCAAAACAAGGAAAGATTCCTTGGCATCCAAGGAATCCTTATGATGGTTACACCTAAAAACGAATCACTTTGGTAATTGTGGCTGGACTTCGATCATTTTGGCTGGCTTCACATTTTCGTATATGTAGCCTTTAGGGTAATAAGATCAAGGAAGAACAACGAGAACAAAAACAATGATCAGTTTATGGTCCAGCAATTTAAGTGTCTGGCAAAAAGCTAAAGGAAATATATTCCAAGCAATTATTGCACAAAGAAAGCTTCCCATACCACATTTACACTACTACATAACGTACCATTGTGCGCATTTTGAAATTTTAACAATTAACGCAATGCGCGTCTTTTCTGTTTTCTTATTCGCCAGACTTACCGTGTTTTCGTTGGTTTTGTTTTAAGAGGGATGCAGAGGGAGAGGGAGGGAGATACTTACATCGGCAAAGCTAACTTCACTACTGCAACAAATAAACAACGGTGTCTATTTCTATATCCTTCAGCACGACTTTCACACTAGATTATATACACTATCAATTCTCTCTAGACTCTATAATGATTCTATATAATTGGCTGTTTTTTTGCAATTATAAGTTTAAGATATGTCTTTAAATGAAATTAAAAATTTGCCTTTTTATCCTCATTTAATTTATCTTCTATTTTTAGATTAGGATTACAATATTCTTAAAATGTCAAAGCAACTTTATTTTTCAAAAAAAAATGAAAAACCCTAAACAAACTTATGACTTTTCAAAGTGAATCAAATCCATAAAAGAAAGGACCGATCTACAATACGCAAAGTCACGATATTTCTGTTGACAAGATAAGTAATCAGATCTTTCAAAGACAGTATTGCTCTAAAAACATGAAAAAATAGAAGCAGTCCGAATATATATATATATATATATATATATATAATATATATATGTATAATATATATATATATGTATAATATATATGTATAATATCACTATTTGTGTAAGTGTGTGTTTATGAGAACTGATCGACAACCCGGCTTAGTTTATAAATCTAAGATAAATGATTTAAAATGTACTCTGTAACTCTTTCGGACATTTCATATATGCCATATGCCTATTTCAGGTCAGAATATTTCATGCAGGTTTCTTTTGACCACTTTGTACAAATATATTCACCATCATAGTCATTACCATCACTACTATCATCATTTTCATCATCATTATCACCACCACCACTATTGGAATCATCATCACTACCATTATCAGTCATTATCATCATCCCCATTATCATAATCATATGTTCAACGTGCTCTATATTACTTATGAAAAATCAGTACCATTAAAAAAATCTCCTTTTAAAGAAGAGCGTTTTAGTCCAATCTATTTCACTAGAAAATACTAAAATTTAGTTCTTAAACAAAGTGACATGCACTCCCACTTACCTCAAACCAAGAATGTCCCAAATAATTACCGTCAGTATATGCAACCGTTATAAGGGTTTTTATAGTATCTATGTTCTTTGCTTTCATTTCTGTAATGACAGCATGAGCAGTCAATAAACTGAACTGGCACATTGCTTGGACAAAAGCATCTCTTTCAAGCTAAAAAACCAAAATATCTGTCTGTTACGTATGGTTTGCTTAAAATACCTAGGATTCTTTTAAAGTTACTTTCAGGATAAATCATACAAAGAAAACAATGTATTTACTGAAACTGTAAACCAATCCCAAACAAACGAGGAAAGCGCTCTGCTGAAATAAATAGATCTGCTTTAAAGAAGAACGGGATGGAAAACTGTGCCTGCTATGTCAAAGTCATAGAGTCTACCCAATTTCTTGTTAAGTAAGGCATCGCTCAAGAGATGAGATGGCAACTTTTATCTGCCATGGCTGTAGCCATACATGCCTATCCAGGATCGGCTTATTCGGCCACTTAAGACGATGTTCCAAATAAGTTTATCCAGGCGCTTTACCATAGTCAACAAGACTGAAGGTTGCCAACAATAAGGCATCGCTATTCGTAGAAAAGAAGAAACTGTTAATCTTTTATCAGTTATTGAAGCTTAGAAGAAAAGGCAAGAAAGCCTTGAATATATAGATCAACAGGAATTTCTGTCACAGCATTCAAAAAAAGACAACTTGGAATCACTGAAGATGAAATAATTAAAGATAATATTGTGCTTAACAAACGTGTAAACCTCTGCCAAGCAGATTATTTCCTCCCATACTAAGATTTTTCCTAAATATTGTAGCCCTGCATTTATTAAAACTGCCGAGACCTGGGGTCGAATCATGGGTTTTCCGACATTCAGTTTGACACTCTCCCAACTGGGGCTTCTCGGCTTGACTTCGTAATAGCAAAATTTCTAAACAAATGAGCAACTGACGAAGGAGGAAACAACCCTGCACAAACTCAAACCAAAATAACACCTAAAATGAACCAGTTCTTCCTTGTGCTGCTAACAACATTCCTAAAAATGTCATCCAAATCCTTTCATAACGTTTAAAGTTATTTTATTCATAAACAAATAAACAAACAAACAAACAAAAGTGAAGACAACAACAGAAGAAAACATAAGCTCCTTGGCAATCAATTATGGCTCAAAAGACATTCAACCAATAAAAGAAAAATTGTGAACATTTCTGTTCTGCTCGACTCAAAACAACTGCACCATTTAATATTGCATACAACATACTTTAAAAGTACAGCTTTTGTGCAAGTACTTTTCGAGTACAAAAACAATATGTAAAACTGCAGGCATGCAAAAACTGCAAGTAAAATGTGAAACCGCTAGCAAAAGTAAAAGGAGCACGTTGTTTCAAATGAAGTTAAATGGTGGGGCTTTTTTGTAACTACCTTTTAGTTAAAATAATTGTTTAATATATCCTGTGCTAGATTAAACATGTAGCAAGTGAAATAATATGTAAAATATATAAAAATCTTGGGCTGCTAATGTGTGGAAACAGCGATGGAGTAATACAGACAACCAGCTTTCCCAATTTATTCCTGAACCTACGGTGAAACCTCCAGGACATGACCTGAAGCGTGAACAATGGGTGCTCTTAAATCGATTACGATCTGGATATGGACGATATGCCGATTTCATGCATAGAATTGGTCTAAGGGACAATCCATTTTGTCGTTGTGGTGAAATTCAATCCCATCAACACGTATTGATTTGCCAACTGATAGGTATTCGAGGTGATATCAAAACTGTTGATGAGGACTTCCGTTTGTGGCTCAATGACAATGTCTTAGATATTTAGCATTTTTT
>RDPX01000172.1:820158-834089 GCA_003991215.1 Morbakka virulenta
TCTATATATATACCAATAATAACAATAATAACAATAATTCTCTCTATATATATACCAATAATAACAATAATAACAATAATTCTCTCTATATATATACCAATAATAACAATAATAACAATAATTCTCTCTATATATACCAATAATAACAATAATAACAATAATTCTCTCTATATATATACCAATAATAACAATAATAACAATAATTCTCTATCGATATATATACCAATAATAACAATAACAATAATTCTCTCTATATATATACCAATGATAACAATAATAACAACAATTCTCTATATATACATACCACAACAAAAACATTCAAACAAATATCAAGTTTATTTAAACTACTTATTTATACAAAATTACAAAGTACCTCGATCTGCATCCTTAAATGAGTTTTAAAATCGCCAAGTAATGCCAAAAATATTGAAAGTGATAATTCAAAAACCCTCGGAATAGTCGAGACTCCGTTTTTGGACAAGGATACACAAAGGTATTGTTTTATAGCACTTATAAACATCTCAGTGCTCTTGAAAACTGGTCCTGCGCTTTGCAAACAGGAGAGAAGAAGTTCCAGTGACAATATCTTTGATCGCAACTCATGGGATCTATATCATGAAAAAAAAACACGAAAAAGACACTAACAGGTAACCCTTTCGTGAAGAGATAATGCGTTGTTTGCACAGAATTTGGCACAAGGATTGCCCAAAACTAAATTAGCCACTGCAAGGTTAATTGTGGCAGTAATGGGACGAAATAAGTTTCATTGGGAGGATAGGCTCTACCATATATTTTTTTAATAACAATGTAAAAGCTTTTTGCACTGGTGAACATAGTAACTTTGTTGTTCAACCGTATTAAGAAAACAATTGATTTACAACAGCTACGCTGCGAGACTTCCATAGACGCTCGGTCTACAAGCAGTTGTACTTGACTTAAAAACAATTTTGCCTTGGTTTTCTAGCCTCCATGCAACTGGATGCACAGTGGGCAGAAAATCACCTGTCAGTCCCTTAAAACGCAAAAATCAGTGGGACCAGTAAAAGCATTCTACTACAAATTCCTAAACCGTTCTACTCGTAGGAATGGAATGGCGTTAAGGCTACCAAGCCAAAGTTTGGGGATTCCGCATTCTGCCGATTTGAAATTGCCTTTTCCAAAATACTGCACCATGCATGCCACGTTATACGAATACTCTTTCACAAGTTCAGGCTGCGCCTGTTTTTCTGAGTAGCGATGATGGCCACTTCCGTATCAATGAAAAGAAAAACAAGCAGAATTTTTGTTATTGGGCTGAACATAATCCTAATGAATTCAACAAATGTTAACAAACAGCCGATTCACAATATTCGTGTAACTGTATTTTACCGAAGATAGTAAATCAGTAAATTTTGCTTATGGTGAATATATTGGAATGTTCGGGAACTTTCTGTGTCCCCAACTCAATGCCTGGAATACTGAGCATGTATAGTTTTAAGAAGAAGGCGACTCAACAAGAAACAACGTTCACTTCAAGTGATGAGGGAAAGGTTTCTTGGGCATTCTATCTTTTCAAAGGATGTGACCACCAGATTTAGCCCTTGTAAGATAACACTTTGTGTATATCAAAAGTATCAGGTTTCCGAACATTGTCTTCAACGTCCTGTAGACTGGAAGAAAAGAATCCGACAGAAAATCGAAGGAATACCACCTGAGATAACATGGAGAGTAATGAAGAAATTCTGAAAACGACCTCATCAATCTATTGTCAATCACAGCTGCCATTTGTCTTACACCTTTCATAAAATTCATAAAACAAAATCGCTTTTATCTACTTTTCAGAGACTTTCTCTTTTCTGAATAATCGTTCATTTTTATTCATTCAAAACATGAGATATTTTTATGCCCTCACCTAAACTATGCTAATATGAATTTCTTCCAAATAATCAAATAAAACTGTAAATATGTTTTTATTAATTACATTCAATTGATGAACTCTTAATAGCACCAGTCTACCCCTATTGGGAAATTCCAAAGCACCCCGGGCAGCCCCAGGACACCAAGACTTACAGGTATTGGTGTCCTGGGGGTTTAAATGAAACCTTTCAATATAGTTTATACCCGACCCATAGATACAAGTTATTAAACTATATTACCATATATTATTAAGAAAAAAAATCATAATATAGATGGAGAGGATTTGGAATTCATTTAATTTCAATTTCTAATAAAGAATAAGCATACAAGGCACGGAGCATTTAAGTGTATGGAACTATGAAAAAAATGGGAAGTCTGATTAAGTCTGATTAGAACTGTAATGAATAATTTGAAATAAAAATTGATGTCCGAAAACACCTAGACGCAGACCATCACCAAGGCGACTAAGCCCTATGATTGTGTGGGTGCTATTAAAGGCAGGGGGAGCAGACATTATCTACTACACATTGCCATCATACAAGAGGAGTGGTGATGAGGTGACACTATCACCAGTCCTTCTATTGAGGCATAGTGTCCAGGAGGGGTGCCAACTAAGGCTAAAGAGGTCCTCGTCCCCATTAAATAGACTTAACTCCTCTTGACGTTAAGCTGGTATTTCAAGAGCTTGGGCTTCAATTGTACAAAAATGGAAAATACGTGTTCACTGAGCTGTTCTGTGTACAGTTCAGTTCAGTCCAGCTTGATGCAGACACATTTTTCATTTATCTCTATCTTATTACTAGTGATTACAAATCCCATACGACAACGAAACATCGGGTATAAATTTCTGCTTACAAACATCGTTCCTAAGCTCGTGAATGGGTGTAGGCCTATTACGTACCCCTCCCTTTAATGCAATAATATATTTAAAGGTGAGGGGAATATAATTACAGTTAAGAACTATACTCACTTCATGTCAAGTGGAGCGTCTGATAATTGTTTTACTGATAGCCTACATAATGATCGAAACACCAAAAAGGCATCTTTTTGTAAAATATGAGATGTTGTGACCTGAGCATTTGGACTTAGGTCCGAAATACCATCACTTGAAGCAACAGAATGCTGGTCATCCGAAAGATGGGGTATATGTTTTAGCAATTCTGGGTGCTCTTGGGAAATTGCAGCTTCGTCTCTTTTATCAACAGAAACTAAAAAAAAAATCAAAACCAATGAAAACAATTTCAATAAACCTACAAATACGAAAGATCTTCCCTCTGTATTTTACATGAATTACATACATATATACATACATACATACATACATACATACATACATACATACATACATACATACATACATACACAGATACATACATTCATACATACATACATACATACATACGTACATACATACATACATATATACATACATACATACATACATACATACACAGATACATACATATATACATTCATACATTCATTCATACATACATACATACATACATACATACAGACATACATACATACAGACAGACATACAGACATACATACATACATACATACATACATACATACATACATACATACATACATACATACATACAGACATACATACATACAGACATACATACATACAGACAGACATACAGACATACATACATATATACATTACATACATACATACATACATACATACATACATACATACATACATACATACATACATTCAATCGGTTCTTTTTTATTATCGTGCAGGTCTGGAAGCATACTCCATGGTAGTGGGCTTCCGTCCAAATGCCTGGCTAGCTGCACACATGGCATATCTCACACTAGATTTCCAGGTGGCTCTATTTATGGTGTCACTTGAACCAAGGCCCCAGCCAGAGATGTCATCCTTCAGAACATCATGCCATGTCTTTCTCTTGGTCGCCCAGGTCGCCGACGTCCATCCACAGAAAAGTCTACTGCCTGCTTGATTGTGTCACTAGATCGTTGGACATGGCCGTACCAGCGTAGACGCCTTTCCCTCATAGTGTGCATTATGTCGGCTAATCCTAGCTTCACCATTAAAACGCCAAGTGTTTCAGTAGCTGAACTTGTTCAGTGGATATAAATTGGAGGGGACCTAACCAAATAAGACAGCTTTATACCACATTGACTCGCTCTTGTTCTACCCATTCTTATGGTTGTTTCACCTCCTAAAATCAACAATTCAAATATTACACAATATATCTAGCTTTAATATAAACAAAAAGAAAATTCTCCATTCTTTTTATACTCTACTTCTCCGTTTCAAATCTTCAAAACTAGCCCCTAATCTCTTAACTGCTTGTCGCTTCTGCAAGTTATTTCACACTGCTAAAAAACCCCAGCAGATTCATTTGTTTTTTCGTTCTGTTTTAAGAAACAAACCAAATTGTAGCTACAACAATAAAAATACTGAAAATAAAACTTTTCTCCCATCTCCTGATGCCACTGAATAATAACTGAACTGAAGAACTGAAGACTGGTGCTTTTACCTTGGCTTCTGAGTGAACTTTCGTTGTGACCCGTTTCAGGAACCCTTTCGTTTGCATCGCCTTCTTGATCAACTGACTTCAAATTATCAGCTTGCGTATTTTCAACTTTGGTATGCTGCAAAATTAGATGTCAAACTGGTGTGAGGCATATAATAAAACAATCACGTCAAAGGCAAAAATAAATTAACCGTCTATTAGTTTTCTAGATAACTTGCGAGAGTATCAGTTGGAAGGTTTTCCCACACCTTGCGATCAACCCCTCTGAACCCCGCCATTTCAGGCCCTATCAGTTACGTACACTTTTGGCTAAGGGCGATTATGGCTAGTTAAAAAAAGGTTTATCAAGTGAGTATGTGATATGGAAACCACCAAATAGCACTGCATCAGTTGGATGACAAGGGCGCAAACACATCGACCGAGTAGTAGATGAACTGCCTACTGTGGATCAAACTATTTATGGATGTGGTGGATTATAGTAGGGGAGAGTCAAGCAATTCCAAAGCCCCTTCTATCTCACGTTGATGACTAAAATTATGATAATAATGATGCCTATGAAGATGATAAATCGGACATTTAAACCAGTTTTATTATCCACTACGTAATTTTTTGACGGTATACTACATTAATATACGCAAAACGTAATAATAAAAACTTTCGAAGTTCCGTGGAAGAACAGGGGACAAAAATTAAAAAATGCTTAATGACTTAAGCCCGCGCATAAGTTACACCCCTAAATTAAAATTTATATATTTAAAAAGAGTTAATTAGTACATTAACTCATTAAATGTATCCGATTCTTCACTTAAGACTCATTACATATATTTTTAATTATCTATTTTGCAGAGTTCATCTAGTAAACCCCTCAGCCTGTTGGACGAGGAATTTAAAAACTGCAATCATACGTTGTTTCCTTAAATTATTAATAATTGTTTAGCATTTCCTTCATCTGAAATGTACCGCAAAACATAGTATTTTTTCAAAAAGTGATATTCCTTATTAATATTTAAATAAGTAAAAGCTATAATATTTTCATATTTACAGGTTACTGTATATATAAAATTGCAACAAACCATTTTAATCATATAAATTATCTATTTCTACGATAGTACTAAAGTAACTCAAAAAAATCCAAGTTGCAGACTTCTTGCCTTATACAAAACCTCCAAATCTGCCTGCCACAACTATCTTGATGTTAAACCTTCATATTCAATGAATATAGCATTGGAGGGAGGGGGGAATTACAGAAAAAACACTTACTGGCAAACACCAACAACAATAATGAGATAATAAGATTAATAATGAGTACAATACTTAATTGGTGTAATTGTTGACGGGAAATAATATTTAGCTCCAGGTGGGGGGTGGCTTTTCATCAAAAACTTCATCAACAAAGGCGTCCCAAATGCTTTGAAAAATTATTCCCAACCTCCGATTTACAACACTAAATTAGCATGTTCCTTTCGGGGTTTGCAATTTACAATTTTTCTAAATATCGCTAACTAAAACAGCGAAATACAATTTTGTACCAATTTCATACATCGGCGAAACAGCGCAACCATTTCTAAAAATTTAGCCGTGTTTTCTTTAAAATGATTTTCACGTTCTCTGCTTTTCGTGAATTATTACCACTACTAACCTCACGCGGGTTACCGTATAAAAAAAAGAGGTAGAATCTACGAAGAGTACAGCAGACCTGTTCTACTATATGTTAGTGAATGTTGGGCACTAACCTCTCAAAATTTACAGAAACTACAACGAAGCGATCGATCGATGATTCGTTGGGCATGCAATGCTTGCCTGGAAAATCGAACTACCTCTGCATCCTTGTTGGTAATGTTAGGTATCAAAGACCTAGCATCGACCCTACGATACAACAGGCTACATTGGTACGGGCATGTTTCATGTAATGAAGGTAGCATCGAGCAAGCCTATGGATGTTGTTGGTAAACGCAGTCGTGGACGACCAAGGAAAACTTGGAACAATCTGGTTTGACAAGGCAAGAAAGCATGGACAATGACCAATGTGGATCCATTGAGCAAAATGCTATGAAGAAAGAATCTTATGGCATGTTATCACCACGTGCAATCCCCTATGTGGGGAACATTACACGCAAAACGAATGATGATGATGATGATGATGATGATGATGATGATAATGATGATTAGAAGAACTTGATAACCTGACCGCTAATAAGCAAAGTTGGTCTGCATTAATAACAATGATGTTTTCGCTATTTTTAATAAACTCCCTTCGCCATTCTTCTACCGAAAAATTTAACAAATACAAAATTAACTCAAAATACGTTCACTGCTTTTAAAACCAGCCATAACTGCCACGTTACTTACTATTTAGTGTTACGCTTTTTCTCAAAAATTTCAATTAATAGTTTACGGTAAAAGAAAATTGTAAAAAGGCAAAACAAAATCCAATTTGTTATCGTCAAAATATTTTCGCCGACACTCCTCTGGACCAGATTATTATAATTATTATAATGAATGGCTCACAGTTCATATCATTTAAATGCACGTAAATTATTATAATGAATATGTCACAGTTCATATCATTTAAATGTGCGTAAATTATTATAATGAATATGTCACAGTTCATATCATTTAAATGCACGTAAATTATTATAATGAATATGTCACAGTTCATATCATTTAAATGCACGTAAATTATTATAATGAATATGTCACAGTTCATATCATTTAAATGTGCGTAAATTATTATAATGAATATGTCACAGTTCATATCATTTAAATGCACGTAAATTATTATAATGAATATGTCACAGTTCATATCATTTAAATGNCGAAGCGATCGATCGATGATTCGTTGGGCATGCAATGCTTGCCTGGAAAATCGAACTACCTCTGCATCCTTGTTGGTAATGTTAGGTATCAAAGACCTAGCATCGACCCTACGATACAACAGGCTACATTGGTACGGGCATGTTTCATGTAATGAAGGTAGCATCGAGCAAGCCTATGGATGTTGTTGGTAAACGCAGTCGTGGACGACCAAGGAAAACTTGGAACGATCTGGTTTGACAAGGCAAGAAAGCATGGACAATGACCAATGTGGATCCATTGAGCAAAATGCTATGAAGAAAGAATCTTATGGCATGTTATCACCACGTGCAATCCCCTATGTGGGGAACATTACACGCAAAACGAATGATGATGATGATGATGATGATGATGATGATGATAATGATGATTAGAAGAACTTGATAACCTGACCGCTAATAAGCAAAGTTGGTCTGCATTAATAACAATGATGTTTTCGCTATTTTTAATAAACTCCCTTCGCCATTCTTCTACCGAAAAATTTAACAAATACAAAATTAACTCAAAATACGTTCACTGCTTTTAAAACCAGCCATAACTGCCACGTTACTTACTATTTAGTGTTACGCTTTTTCTCAAAAATTTCAATTAATAGTTTACGGTAAAAGAAAATTGTAAAAAGGCAAAACAAAATCCAATTTGTTATCGTCAAAATATTTTCGCCGACACTCCTCTGGACCAGATTATTATAATTATTATAATGAATGGCTCACAGTTCATATCATTTAAATGCACGTAAATTATTATAATGAATATGTCACAGTTCATATCATTTAAATGTGCGTAAATTATTATAATGAATATGTCACAGTTCATATCATTTAAATGCACGTAAATTATTATAATGAATATGTCACAGTTCATATCATTTAAATGTGCGTAAATTATTATAATGAATATGTCACAGTTCATATCATTTAAATGCACGTAAATTATTATAATGAATATGTCACAGTTCATATCATTTAAATGTGCGTAAATTATTATAATGAATATGTCACAGTTCATATCATTTAAATGCACGTAAATTATTATAATGAATATGTCACAGTTCATATCATTTAAATGTGCGTAAATTATTATAATGAATATGTCACAGTTCATATCATTTAAATGCACGTAAATTATTATAATGAATATGTCACAGTTCATATCATTTAAATGTGCGTAAATTATTATAATGAATATGTCACAGTTCATATCATTTAAATGCACGTAAATTATTATAATGAATATGTCACAGTTCATATCATTTAAATGTGCGTAAATTATTATAATGAATATGTCACAGTTCATATCATTTAAATGCACGTAAATTATTATAATGAATATGTCACAGTTCATATCATTTAAATGTGCGTAAATTATTATAATGAATATGTCACAGTTCATATCATTTAAATGCACGTAAATTATTATAATGAATATGTCACAGTTCATATCACTGAAATGTGCGTAAATTATTATAATGAATATGTCACAGTTCATATCATTTAAATGCACGTAAATTATTATAATGAATATGTCACAGTTCATATCATTTAAATGTACGTAAATTATTATAATGAATATGTCACAGTTCATATCATTTAAATGCACGTAAATTATTATAATGAATATGTCACAGTTCATATCATTTAAATGTGCGTAAATTATTTGAAGAGTTTTTTCTTGAAAAGGTCGGCTAAACTTAGTAAAATTAAGTCACATGTCAACGACCGAAAAAAATTAGGAAAAAATTGCTCGTTTCTAAAGATACACGAACTCTGAAAGTTTGTCTCACACCACTAACACAAATAGTGCTGCTTATGAAAAAATATTACAATATATGAAGGTTTTGCCATTTCCAATAATTTACTGCAAGATAAATTTAGGTATTTTTTCTTTTGTAATGACTTAAGATGTGTGATGCACTTCATGTAGTTTACCTGATAAAAAATCATGTGTTTCTAAATTGAAGTATTTTCAGTGAAAATTGGAAGAAGTCAGAATCATAAAGAATGTGTGACGACTGTTTTTTGATCATCGTCGATCAATATAATTATCTATTTACATGTACAAATTGTTTTAAGGTTATCACGTACATATGAAATATTTAAAAAAACAGTCGTCTGGAAATCGAGAGTGTTTATTTGAATCCAGTTATATTCTTCGAATTGACGTCAAATAAAAATATTTAAGGATTTTATGACAAACAGAACTTCCTTTGTATCTTTTTGCATTCTGGTGTCTTCACTCTTTTTAATGACAGCGAAATAAATATGATTTAAGTAAAACGACCCCTAGCAAAATAAATCCCGTCAAGTCAAAAAACAAAATAAATCTCACATTAATCTCAGTTGAATCTTCAGTAGTATGATCACCGCCAGTACTCTTATGGCTACTGGCATCCTCATCGCCGATATGATTGGCCGATGCATTTTCTCCATCCTCCAGGCCTGAATCCTTAGAGATGTTGTCAACTACAAAAGTAAATAATCATCATTCTATTATTTTCCGCCAAATGCACAGAAAATACGTTAGAAACAGCCACTTTATTACTTTCATTACAATCTGAGGAATCATAAACTGTGCCCCTATCATTATGAGTAGAACTCAACTGAGAAACAAGAATTGGTTATTCACTTCTGCATCACAATAGAGAGTAACAACATCAACAAAGTCTGCAATGCAATAAAGAACAACCTATCTTTACGAACAGAGCTGTTTTCAGCAATGAATGTACTGAGCATGAATCCAACCCCTTTGACAATGGTAAACTACTACAAACTTGGACCCAATCTCTTAAAAACACTGATAAATAGCATTCAACAGTAAAACATCTTCATATACTAACATACAAACACACACATACGCATACAAACACATACATACACACAAAAAATAAACAAACAAACAACATAAAACAATTAAAATTTATTGTTCAATTAATCTTACCTTCTAATCCGGCGTGTCCTATTTCAGTTATATCTTCACTCCGCTTATCCGCATCATTTACCGGGTGTTCGATGGCATCTTCCTTTGAAGACTCGGCTACTTTTCCCTCGTCTTGATGGTATTCAGGCTCGGCCGCTGTCTTTTCCCTTCCCTCGTCGTCCTTTGTTCCTTCATCTTTTGTAGTGACTGCTTCAGTTTTTCCGATTTCTCTATCCCCGATTTGTGTCTCTTGTGAAACAGGGCTAGTATCTTCGTCAATTTTTGCCTCAATCGTGTCCGTACGTGAATGGCTATTTTCATGCTCTTGGATACAATTCTCAATGTCTTTTTCTTCTCCAGTCCTTTTCAGAACATCAACTGCTTCGTCTGCTTGTTTGGTCAAAGTCACGTGATCCTTCGTACTGTCTTTACCCTCATTTCCAGATTCCTCTATCGCTCTTTGTTCTTCAGCATTCTTACTTTCATCTTGTTGTTCATCTACAGTCGATGAGCCACTCATTGATGCGTTGTCATCTGCCATATCGCCCATTTCCTTCTCACTTTGTTCATCTGGTTCATGTGGTTCGGACACAACCAAGCTTTGATCACCCAAAGTCTAAAATGAATACATTAGCTCAACTATTGTGAAACAAATTGACACTCCTTCTTCAAAAAAGAAATCTACCACTAAAAACTTACTCTCACATGCGCGCCAACCTATGCTTTAATCCTCTTTTGAAAATTATTTTATTGAGAAAAACACATGAAAGAAAGTGTCAATGCATATTTCTGGTGCCAAATTTTTCTTGACTTTTATAAAATTGGGGAAAATATGTGACCCTGACGGACTTCTTTCCAAATTTAAAACAACTATTCTATATGTACAAGCCCTAATTTTTGTATTTCTAAATACAGGTCTCAGCTGAAATACCTAAGATCTCGTCGACATTGCTAAATCTCGTCGACATTGTTGAGCCCTGGAGCCAATGATCTCATCGCCCAAGCCCTGCTTCTCACTCGGGGAATCCACCTGTAAGCCATATCACTTATTGAAACGAAAGAAACAATAATTGTATGGTTGTACCAAATTATGTTTTAGTGTTTCGAAAAAAACAAACTAATGTCATGCATGTGAGAGAGAAATATTCCACGCAAAAAAACCCAACAGTTCAGCTTACATTAGTAGTAACTATAATACAAAAACTTAATTTTTAACAAATGACCAGTAACTCCCCGATCCAAAGGAAGAGGACAATCTCAATGCATTTCTCCTTCAAAAAAAATGCTGTCCATTTTCTTATGTACAACGCTCTTTTTCCTAGGTTTCCAGGTACTATTACCCTTTACCTGCATTCCAAGAACCACTCACATAAAACCTTTTCTGGTGGTCAAAAGATTTTATTTATCCATTTTTCCTGACAAGTAGTAAACTTTCAGTTTAATTCCCAAATTGTTCAGCAAGACAACATTTTACAAACGTCACTTCCAGATTAGACTTTAACTTGAACGGCAATTCTCAAGCTATAAATATAAGCTAAACTTCAAGTTAACCGCTATTTTTGACAATCTGGGATCTAGTTTTCAAAATGGCGTGTGCGTAATACAAACAAATGTAGCCCATTTTTAACGTCTACTTCTTGTGACAAAGTGCACTCTGCTACCATGACAGAGAGCATATTTCACTAGTCAAGAGAACTACCAATCAGCTACAAATAACCATACTTTTGACTAGTAGAATATATACGCATATATAGCATGTATCATGCGACGCGCATAGTGCACTTTTTCAGGTTTTGTATTGATATAGTCGTCTTTTCACTACTTTTGAAGAAGCATATAATATATATATATATATATATACATATACATATATTATATATATATATATATATATATATATATATTTGTGCGTAATCTTGTGCATTCGTAGAAAAAAGTGCTTAATGCATATAGCACTAGTATAGCATATAGCAATAGTTTCATAATTCTCATTTTTCGTGTTTTACTTTATGTGTGTATATATATATAAATTAAATTAAATTTTAATTTATATATATATATATATATATATAAAAGGGGCCAGTAGGTAAAACTTATATGGTTCGAGAAAAATGTGAAGACAATGGTGATAGTAATGACGAAAGAAGAAAGAGCGAGACAGAGTGAGTGAGAGAGTGTGTGTCCGTGTGTCTGTCCGTCTGTCTGTCTCTGTGTGTCTGTGCATGTGTCTTAAATATCCGTGTAAGCAGAAAAATAATGATAAAAGTGTACCAGTACTTACCCCCAGTGCTTCCATACGTTGAAAAATAACATTAATCATCTGTGTAAGCCCTGCTTTGGCCGTTGCTTGGTTTGTGAGATTTTTACTAGCTAGGTAGATATTATAGCAGGTACGAACGGCCTGCAAGAGAGTCCCATCGTGTACCTCACAAATGCTCGACGTTACAGCGGTAAGAAGGGCCTGCGGTCAAAATGAGTGACTTTAAAGAGCGTAGCTCATTGTAAAGGTATTATTTTATATTGTGTTAATTATTGTACCCAGAATTGAAAAAATGGCAATGGAATAAATAAGTCACCAGTTCTTAGTGCACGGCTGTTTTATTGATACGGAAGGTAAAGGGCAGGAGTCCTGCTTACAAATTTCTCTGATTTAAACAACGCCGAATACGTAATGCATTACTGGACGAACTAACAAACGATAAATACATTGACAAACGTCGAAAAAATCAAATTGAAGACTGAGCATCTAACATCTGACTTCTTACTCAACTCCAATAATTCAGGTCTGTGAGGAGGGGACCAACATTGGTAGCAATCATCTTCCGCGGGAATGGGACTGATAGCTGCCAAAGGGCTGCGTTTTATCCATAACAAAAGGAATCCATTATTTCCTTTGTTTCATTGTAATGCTGGACTGCAGCAACTTAATAAAGGTATAAATAAAAATTGCTGTTTTGTGTTATATCAACGACTCTTGCCCTCAAAGGATAAGATATGTATTTTATGAAAAATCACAATCAAAATCTATCCATTAATCTTTGGTTTGATAATGTATGTACAAATGACATGGAAGCAGTATGGCACTTTATTACGGAGTATTCCCTTCTTCTTTCCGGATAATTACCTACCTGCAGTGTGTGGGGGGGGGGAGGGGGGAAGAGATAAAATTACATATTTAAAACGGAAGGGAATATTATTCAAATTGTGAGATGAACAGTAAATTGGATTAAAAACAACATTTTAAAAGCAAAAATAATCGACACACACAACAAATGAGTAAACACAAAAGGAAGCCAAGCGTACTGTCGCATGGCTATCACATAGTGCTACTACGTAATCAGCAATATAATGCAATGGAATACAATCTATTCTTCGTGTTAACTTGCACACACACACATTGTATTTATGTAAATCGTTTCTTTACACTATTTGTATTACACTGTAATCAAAATAATAATAAAAAACAATATGTGTTTTTTGTTGGGTTTTTTTCTGTTCCTAAGATTAGGATTGCTGCAGTAATACAAACATCAAGGAGATAGATAGATAGATAGATAGATAGATAGATAGATAGATAGATAGATAGATAGATAGATAGATAGATAGATAGATAGATAGCTAGATAGATAGATAGATAGATAGATAGATAGATGGATAAGATAGATAGATAGATAAATAGATAGATAGATAAATAGATAGATAGATAGATAGATAGATAGATAGATAGATAGATAGATAGATAGATAA
>RDPX01000172.1:834548-848850 GCA_003991215.1 Morbakka virulenta
AGAGAAAGTGTTGAACTTAGACTAAAAGTAAATGACGAAAGAAAGCCCTCAGAACCCAAGCTTTCCACAATCTGGCATCTGGGGAAAACTACATTCACAGAAAGATTTATTACAATGACGTGCAACAACTTCATGCTAATGAATATCTTGAGAGAAGCAAGTCACACAAGATGCAACAAACTCAGAAGATCACTTGCTATAATATTACCTATAAAACTGATGAAGAAAAGGCACATTTTGTTGATGAGGCAATGGTTGAAGTGCATCAGCACAATTTAGGCCTATTGAGTCAAGTTACAAATACATCTTTGAACTTGGCCAAGAACATTAGGATAAGATAAGCAAACATCTGTCTAGATGTGACAATAGTACTCCAAAGAAGGACTTTGTGATAGATTAATACCACAATGTCAAAATAAAAAATGATCTCAGGCATAAGAAATTAAACCCTACACCATCAAAAATTCATTTGTGTGACAAAAAATCAAAATAACTTTTACTCATGTTATGATAACAAACCTTGATTATTTGGAGTTGAACTCCTTCATCAGTCTGAGTCCCTTGAAAGCAATTGCATATCGTCTCAACAATTCGGTCAATTAATCGCTTTCCTGGCTGGATACTATCAGGTGCATTACCAACAATGTGGCCATATGCAATCATTTTCTACAAGGAAGGTAGTAAATATTGTCATTCAAGAAAATTTCTCATCCATTGTACAGAAAATAGGTTAAGTATTACTTGAAATCTAATGTGGAGCATTTTTCAATGCACAAAACTGACATTATGATAAGCAGTAATAGAATTAAAAAATTTACATCAAGGCCTTAAGCAGCTATATCTAGATATGAATACTTCTGAATACAATAAAGTCAATCTACTTTATCGACTCTGAGGAACCATAATCTTCAATATCTGCATCAGTTGAAGCACTTAAGGGCAATGGTAGTTACGTGTGTTAAAGTGAGATTAGCTATTTTTAAACCTCATTTATTTCTTGATTAGAAAAAAGAGTATCATCATCATCATCATCATCATCATCATATTCGGTTTAACGTCCGTTTTACATGCTAGCATGTGTTGGACCTTTGACTTTTAAATCTAAAAAAAGCCTTTGGTGTGGCTATAGAAGACCCAAGGCTTGTGTCATTTGTTGGCAATTCACAGCAGGAGCTTTGGCACTCAATGAGATTTTGTTCCCTGCAAAAGTATGCTAAGTTTCCAACTGTACATACTGTCCTCCAAAAAGCTTGCAATGCATGTTTGTGTGTGTTGGGGAAGCACACGATAACATACTTGAAGTTAACAAGTTAAATAACTTGGCCTTAGATGAAGTTCTAAAGAAAATGCCAGATACATGTGAGTCTTCAGCAACGAGAGCTGATGTTATTGTGTTCATAATATGTAAACCTTCTACCCAATTACCAAATTTTAAAATCTATCAGGCATTTGGAGTTAATAAAAACTGACCCACTGAACTTATCAGATATTTGCACCATTATTTCATTGTAAGTAACTTTGAAACCGGTAATGATTGCCATTGTCTACGCTATCAATAGCCAGCAATGGTACAGACCATACATCTGTGTCTTAAACATTAAATGGTGTTTTTTTCATTTAAATAAAGGGAATGCATTTCTCATTTTCATACAAGAAACAAAACAGAACACCAGCAAAAAATTGATTTCAAATTAAATTTGTTTTCAGGTATGAAAAATCCTGTCCAGTTTGTAATGTTACAGTATTGATAAGTAAGTGATACTTCATAAATCGCCAGGTTCTTTTTTATTTCCATGGTTAACAGTCTGTTGAGAATGGAACAAACTTTAATATATTCAAATATGTCTTCTTTCCACTGCATTTGGGGGGGAGGGCACTGGCAAAATCACTGGTGGATTTGGTTTAAAGAGCCCTAAACAGAAAATAATTACATACTAGATTGCAAATTTTAATGGGTAAAGTAAGTTCACATCCCTTACAAAAGCTTAGTTTTCCCCTCTCTCCAGAAAAGTAAATGATAACAACTAACCACTCAGAACACCACTGTCATCCCATTTTCAATTTAGGTGGTATACACCAATATATCAATACATCTATGTGATCATTATCCAACATGATTTTATCCTGATCCCCATGATTTTATCCCCAGCACTTCTGGTTATGAAATAATGGTCATACAGGATAAATTGGAAGTCAATTTCAAGAAATCGTCCAACACATGCTAGCATGTAAAACGGACGTTAAACCGAATATGATGATGATGATGATGATGATGATGATGATGATGATGATGATGATGATACACAAGGTGCATTCAGGACATCTCATAGGTGTACATGAAAACATCTAAATAAATCATCTGTACAGTGTCACTNATTCAGGACATCTCATAGGTGTACATGAAAACATCTAAATAAATTATCTGTACAGTGTCACTTTGTGTTAAACCATGGACCTGAATATTAAAACCAATTAAAAAATACTTCTATTTTATTTCATATTGAACCAACCCCTTATTTAGCCTGTTTTTAACAGCACAATTAATGACATTTCTTATGGTGCACCTGAGGATGGTGCAGTCACTGAACACATTGAATCTAACTGATTGTAAGAAAAGGGTGTCACCAACTTGCTCTCAAAGGAACTACACAAAGAAGAAGAAACAAAATTATTCGTAAAATTTACCTGAAGGCAATCCAGTGCACTTGTCACTATCCTGGGACTTCTTGACTGACATGCTAGTTCAAAAGGTAAGAAGTACCTATCGGCTTGGATAAAACGATCGTTGCCACTATCTGCACTACTGGGGAAAAAAATCAATATTATATTTTCCTTTTGCCAGGCATTGCATTATGGGTCAAATTACTCTTACCTATGCTCCATTGGCATCTTCAAATACCTATGCATGGTGACAAAATATTTAAGCTAAACAAAACTGTAATCTCCTTTAATCTGCAAGTGTAGGACTGATTATTTTCAAGTGGCAAATAATGCTGCTAAGCAGTTTACATTAGTAATAACTATATTAAATTTGAATGTGTTAGCCACAAAAGAAAAGATGATGTGCAGTGAGATCTTACTGATATGTCTATTTTCATTTTTCAAATCAGTTTTGCATTGGCTACACCTACCCACCATAGAAGGAGACATAAAAGAGTTTTTTCACTGTCTATTTTGAAAGAAACATTGGATCACTAGTGTGACAGACTATGATGACAAGCATAGGAAATGCCCATGTTAAAAAAAAATATTCAAACCTCTTCATTGAACACAATTAACAATAAATAGGTTGTCAAAATGTAACATTTTGTAAGGTTGAAAAATTCATCTATAAAGCGAGTGATGTGATTCTACTTCATTATAAATGAAGGGTCAGAAAAAGTTTGGGTAACAATTACAAGGAGCTGGAAAACTATTCTGAAAATTATAGTAGAAAAATAGCATTATGGAGGGCCAAGAATGACTACTGTAACAATGTTCTCTGTCTGTTTCAATGTCAAAGCTATAGTCAGCCATGCTGCTCAGAGTTGTATACCTCCCAAGTAATATATTTTTACACTAAATGACATTTTAAGTCTTTCCTAAACACTTTTCCTAACAATAGCATTGACATAACAATCTTGCTTCAAAGGAAATATATCTCCAATTTTACAACAAAGTTGATTCTGCTCAGAGTAAATCAATTCAAAGGCCTTAGCACATGGGTGCAACTTTACATTGGACAAGGGTGTCTATTTTCCTTGTGTACTTGCTTACAAGCTCATTCCATTGTCAGTAAAAGTTCCATTTTGCATTTGTAGCCACATTGCTCTTTTCCAAAAATCCACTGGCAAATAATGTCAATTATCCAGTTAAAGATGTCTCTAAAATGTTTTATTAACCATCTCAGGGGGTGGATATTATGGTTGTGCAATGAGCACAGTATTAATAAACCTTTCAATAGAATACAAACACATTTGGGTAGCACTGTGGTCTTGCACAGGAGCCAGAGTAATAGGCACACTTTCAGTCAACAATTGTGTTTGTGTATGTGCCACAAAGCATAAAAATTCAAATAGCCACAATTTTGGTCAACTTTCCAGCATTCAGTGTGTATGTGTGTGTGTGTGTGTGTGTGTGTGCACCACAAAGCATAAAAATTCAAATAGCCACAATTTTGGTCAACTTTCCAGCATTCAGTGTGTATGTGTGTGTGCGCACGCCACAAAGCATAAAAATTCAAATAGCCACAATTTTGGTCAATTTTCCAGCATTCAGTGTGTATGTGTGTGTGCACGTGCCACAAAGCATAAAAATTCAAATAGCCACAATTTTGGTCATCAAACTTTACAGTATTTATTACAGGTCAGATTGATTTGGGGCTGATACAGACTCCATGTCTCTGAGGAATACAAAAGTAATAATGTCTTTGAATCTTTACCAATCGCAACCTGAGGAATCTGTTTGGTCAAAAGTTTATCTTAATGCACCTCTAAAAGTGACATCCTTTAACTTGAAAACATCCAATGCTTTTTGATGCCTTGACCCCATTGAAGTGAATCTTATCTTACAATGAATAGAAATTTTGACTTCAGCTTCAACCATTTGATGATCTGTGCCACAGTCTACAAGGGATTGTCCTATCCTTACAAAATTTTCTAAGGTCACTGCACCTATTAACTATAAGGCCAAGTAGGTGGGCATGGTTAGATTAAGGGTGGAATCAAGTTGCTTTGTGCTCCTCCATCTGGTAAAAGAAGTTGTCATTAATAACCAGGTTGAGTTCAGTGCAGAGCTGGAGCAGTAGTTAAGCATTTAAGCTGATGTTATCAAGCTAATGAGGTCTCAAAGGCTTCATTGTTTCATTGTCAGACCCAACATGAACATTGAAGTCACCAAGAATGAGTACATTGTTACCTTTGAGAATGTTAGTAACAAATGTACTAAGGGCATGATAGAAATAACCCTTATTTCCCATAGGAGACCCAAATGTTGGTGCATACACTAAGAGAAGAGTCATGTATCTGTTAGCATTAGGGGACGATCCTCAGCTTCATTATACACTCATTGACACCTATTGGCTATTAAATTTTGTTTAACAATATACTCTTCACTACAAAACCTACACCAGCTTCATGTCTCTCTTTCTTAGTTTTGCCAGACCAGAATATAGTACAACCTCACTTCTTCTTCCATTTGCTGTTTTCCCTGTCCTCAGGGGTCAGCAGCACCTAGTTATTGGTGCCAATGAGCTCTGTCCATTGCATCTCCTTCCGTCAGTCCTCTGTTCTCCATGTCCTGCTTCAGGATGTCCCTCCACCTCAGCCTCTGCCTTCCAACCGATTGCCTCCCTCTAACTGGTTCTCACTGTACCCTCTGAACTGCACAACTTTCATCTCTTCTTGCTACATGCCCAAACCACCTCAACCTTGCTTCCTTTAACTTGATGCTAATGCATGTTATTCCTGCCACTTTCCGTCTGCATAAGCATTTGCTCCTCCTTCTTTCTAAGGGCCCAGGTTTTCCCCTCCGTACACCAGCACTGGTCTGATCATCATTCTATATACCTTTATTTTCACCCACTGGGGGATTTTTTTATCACAGACTATGCCCTTTACTTCTCTCCGCTTATCCAAACCAGCTTTTATTCTTTCCTTTACTTCTCTTTCACAACCCCCAGTCTCTTTCATGGTCGATCCTAAGTATTTGAAATTTTTCACTTGTTTCAGGTGGTCACCACTGGCGTCTCTCATGTCCAATACTCTTCCTCCTTCATTGCAGCACCCCATCACCTCCATCTTCTTTGCATTTACTTTCATTCCTTGCCTCTCCAATGTCCTTTGCCACATTACCATTCTATCCTCCAGATCTGCTTCAGCGTCACCAGTGACAACTATATCGTCAGCAAAGAGAAGTTCCCAAGCTTCTTCGTTTTGCAGCCCATTTGTCACCACAACCTGACTCAGGCTCTGTAACTTGATCTTCTCCAGCAAAGCTGGTTTCAGAACAAGCAGCAATGTCCACACCAATGTCCAATCCTGCTGATGAGGAGCACCTGCCCAGATCTCATAAAACAACACTAAAGATAGGCTCAGCAGTATTGACACTTTGAATTTAAAGGTAGCTCCACCAGAAGACCATCTAAACCAGATGCTTTGGCACTGCTGACTTGCATGATAACTGACTGCACCTCATCCTGACCTACCAAATGATCCTTTCTGAGTTTGACATCACATTGCAGAAGGCTGTGCATCATATCAACATCCACATCTGATGGATTGTGGAACATAACATTAAGTGTTCCTGCCATCTTTTAAAATTTTCTCTGAGATCCTTAATGACAGTAGAAAACTTTCTTACAGACTCGTCAATTAAACTTTCCTCTCACCATCTTGTGATCACATTTGGCACTGTACATGACACCAACAGAATATACAAGAAAAGTTCACATTTTCAAGCTATGATTAAGATAACCATGCCTTGATTGTGAGTGTGTCCAAGTAGCTTGGTGCTTCAGTTTACTGTGACATAAAGTATTGCAGATTGAAAGAGCACAGCTCTACCAGCTTGAGGCCATTAGCATTCATGGTCCCAATTCCATATTGGCCAACAGCACTCAACTCTCATAATCTTTCCCAACACAGGCATTGAAATCACTGAGAATCAATACTTACTTTTTCATTAATTGGATTAGATGCAATAGCTGAGCAAAGAGGTTCATAGAAACATAAGATGTTCTCTTTATTTACATAATGGGTTAGTGAATAGACCAAAAGAATAGCAATGAATCTGTTGTGTGCGGGAGAAACACAAAGTTTCATGGTGCAATCAGAGATACCAGTTCAGGAAATTCTATATATATACCTACTTTCATACATGCATGTATACATATATACATACATTCATACATACATATATACATACATGCATACATACATATATACATATATACATACATACATTCATACATACATGGTGATTGCTCCACTTTGACAGATGATTGCTGTCTATGACTTCAGCCGTTGTCAGTAAAAATTCTGTCTTTCCTTGTGTGAACTCAAAAGTAACTTTGAAGACCACTTTCCGATCTGCAATGCTTGAAACATAGGTGACAGATGAAAGAAGCAGCTTCCACTAGGCTGATGTTATCACTTTGTGAAACTTGGTGTCTGTGTACAGCCATGTGTCTTTTGAGACCTGGCACTGATTTGCAAACCATGCCACACATCACACATGACAGATTGTGTGGCCTTTGAGGGAGGGTAGAAAGTGGCATTGATCTGACATGGGATTTCAAATAATTGACAAAGCCAGCTTTTGATACAAGAATACAATCACATTTGTCACACTTCCAGCTCTTTGTGCCTTCATCAAGGTTGTTCTCCCATTATATATATATATATATATATACATAGTTACATACATACACACATGCATACATACATACATAAACATTTATTTATACACATGTACACATATACTGATATACATATCAGCACATATGTATGTGTGAATGTATCCCTCCATACATATAATATATATACACTCAAACATACAAGTGTAGTTACTTAGCTATAAACCTTTAAACTATTCTTTTCCATTTCATTGTATGCTTTGAATGGTACTGTCAAACAAAATACTATTCCTGATGGCATTTTTTCTGCTTGGTTAAAAAGCATCAATGACTCTGTCTACCCTTGGGATTAAATCTGGGATATTTTTGTTACAGTGCACCTGTGCATACACACAAATACACACATATGGAAATAAGAGCTGTGTTATTAAAATTTTTTCAATTTAGCTGTTGGATCCCTAAATAATAAATTGATTGATCTACACATGTGTAGGTAAATCAATTTATCATTAAATTTTTATATACAGTTAAAAATGGAAATGTTGCAAAAGAACTCACCTGGCTGCCTGTTTTGTCTCATCAGGGTCTTTCTTAAGCTCAGCTATATAATCAAATAAAACCATTTAGGATTAACAAAGTAATAAATCAAAGACATCAAATAAAACAACTTCTTACTTGAAAAGCAACTTCTTGAACTACTTCTCTTTGTGAAGGAATTATTGGATCTATTAGCTCATTGATTTGACATTGTTTATAAATGCTTTTCTATGCTCTTATTCATTTTAATGCATAAACTTATTATTTTGAAGACGTTATTTGATTAATAATGATGATGAATAGGTGGGACCTAGCATCAACAGAAAATATGGGTACATAGGAAGAATGTGCTAAGCCTGAACCCCTACCCTAATCCTTCAGAAGATTTTCTGCTGCTGTACCAATGAAAAGCTACTTCAATTGGGTAAGTAAAACATGACTGATATCACATATGCCAGTGGATCTCTTGATAAAACATGACCCCACTAATTTTGAATGCAATGATGGATGTAAAGCTTCTACTAATTCTTCTGCAAATAATAAACACAAACATAAATTTTCCAGTGCCTTGTCACAGATCACAGTTTCATTTTTGTGTATGTGTGTCATCCTGATGATAATAATGGAGATTATTTTCCTAATTTCACATTTCTTAGCTCCTACCTATTATCAATGGTGTACATTTAAGTATAAATTAGTGTGAATTGAATTCATCAACCAGTTGGTAAGTCAGAACAATAGCAGGGGACAGTTTTACTTTAAAAGCTAAGTGTTAGAAAAATTGAGCAGTAAATAGATAGAAGAAGAATGAGAAGAAGAAGAAGAAGAAGAAGAAGAAGAAGAAGAAGAAGAAGAAGAAGAAGAAGAAGAAAAAATAGATAGAATAAAAGATAGTTCCCAATATTTAATTGCTCGAAAATAAAAAGAAGACTAGGCTGGACTTACCTGGGCTTCATTTTCAAAAGCATGCATAGGTTTGGTTTAAACTGTATAAACACTGTTAGAATGAAGCCCAGTCTAGCATCATTTTGGCACAAGTCAAAAACCATATAATTCTCCATCTTGTAAGAGTTTTCATTGGACTGGGCTCTACTTCATAAAGTTTAGATTTGCTGGGCATCATAAGTGCATGCACTCTTGAATGAAGCAAACCTCAGCCTCATTCTAAGATGTCAACAACCTTGTAATTCTCAATCTTAATTAGATGGCACTTTCATANGAAGAAGAAGAAAAAATAGATAGAATAAAAGATAGTTCCCAATATTTAATTGCTCGAAAATAAAAAGAAGACTAGGCTGGACTTATCTGGGCTTTATTTTCAAAAGCATGCATAGGTTTGGTTTAAAATGTATAAACACTGTTAGAATGAAGCCCAGTCTAGCATCATTTTGGCACAAGTCAAAAACCATATAATTCTCCATCTTGTAAGAGTTTTCATTGGACTGGGCTCTACTTCATAAAGTTTAGATTTGCTGGGCATCATAAGTGCATGCACTCTTGAATGAAGCAAACCTCAGCCTCATTCTAAGATGTCAACAACCTTGTAATTCTCAATCTTAATTAGATGGCACTTTCATAAGACTGGGTTTATTTTACAAAATATATATTTGCTGGACTTCAACTAGAATGGAATTAGTTTTAGAAAGATTATATTTGCTGGGTCTTATTTTACATCTATTTTTTAAGTTAATTCTTGTTTCTAATCTAATTTGCAACTTGTGAGGAACACCTGTAAGGATAAATTATTGGGGTTGGGTTTAATATCACGTTTACATATAGTTTAGTCATGTAGAAAAACTAATTTCATACAAATACTTTTAAACTGACCAGTCATTGCAAGTTTAAAAACAATAAGGGTGTGTGATTAACTGTCAACAAATAATGAATTGTTCATATCACAAAAAATGCTCTTTCAAGTAAGGTAAGTTTTATTGCTAATATGGTACACCAAATGTATGGCAAATCTACAAGCACTGTGTTATTATTGTTATTATTATTACAAATATTTATTTACATGATAGCCAATTTAAGAAATGATATATACAAATATATACAGTATATACAAGTTGTTCTTCCATTGGGTCCTGTTCCTAATTAATTCCAATACATAAAGGGCAGGCTCAGTTCTAATGAACTCAGAAGGAGATTGCACCTGGACAGTATTGGCAGCTGTATACAGAATATGAGGCTTTGTTGGTTTGGCCATGTGGAGAGAATGGATAAGAATGCTTGGGCAAGTAGATGCAGAACAATCAATGTGACAGGAACCACTGACAGAGTAAGACCAAAGAAAACATGGAAGGAAGTGATAAGGATGGATCTCAAACAAAAAGGGGTCAGGAGAGACCTGGTGAGGGATAGGATAACTTGGAAGTCAATTTGAAGAAAGCATCCAACACATGCTAGCATGTAAAACAGATGTTAAACCGAATATGATGATGATGACGATGAAAACACTAAATGTTTCAAAACAACAGATATGAATGAGTAAATACGAACACAGGAAACTTTTTCAGCTAACCAACTCAATGCTTCAAACATAATCCAGAATCAAATGTCAATGCTTAGTTACAAACAATGTCTCTGACTTTGATGTGTTTAATGCTGGTACTTTAAACTGAAGTTTGCCATCCAAACTCTTGGGGAGGGGGACATTAAAGGCACAAATGCCAGAAACACATCTCAATTTTAAGAGTCATTTTTGCTAATTTTTTCTCACCCAAAATAAGTTTATTCAGTATAAATCCAGTTCAATGGCTGGTTTGACTTAATTTTCAAAACATTTTTCAAAATCAACCAAACATTAAAAATTAATATTCATCAAACACAATCTGAACTAGAATTCTTCTTAGAACTATAATCAGATGTTAAGTTGTTATATAAAATCAATGTCCAAATTTTCCAAATTAATAATCCAAGTTGATTTGTCAAATTTTGCCACACTGGACCTATTGCAGTTGGGCATGAAGGCTGGTATTTCCACTTAGCTTCTGACTCATCAACAGCCCTAAATTTACTCTTGAGTGAGATGTTTACAACCAAAGCAGTAGTTTGTCAACCCTACCAACAGTACCATAGCTTTACGATAATTGTGATGAGCCAGTTCATATAGTTTAAACATTCTTATCCTACTTAACTTAATATGGATAAGCCCATAATTTACAATCATGGGAGGTGTTATATCAAGTGTCAACCTGGTTCTAGTCAGAATATATTCTCCTACTTTCTCATCTTCTTAACCTATCTGGTTAAAGTCCTGTCCTATCCTATTGGCAATATATTACTAAAACCTCTTGCTGCTGAGTGTTAATTCTCATGACCAGAATATCTTAAAGACCAATCAATAAGTCAACTTAAGAAGTGAACTCTAAAAAACTGTTACTATCAGCTCAGTTCATCAGTTTTAAAGCATCTAGGATATACTATACCATGGAAAAGCATTTCACAATCTGTGTTTTCGGAATAGGAGAAATGAAAATGAAAAAATCTAATAAATCAGTATGAGAAAGTTGCTGTCTTGGTGATAAAATTTTTAGGGAATATGCCACAAACCATGTAAACAGCTAATAGTCTGATTCTGCATGCTTTCTACAGCTCAAAAAATGATGTTTACTTCATTTATTGCCATGTAAAACACCATTGCTAGTGTTTCATCTGTTCTTCATATTTCAACAACTGTCTCACTGAATTTCATGCTGATACCATCAACTACAGACAACACAACCTGATTCAAGCTCCTCATCAGTGGAAAGAATGAAGAAAAATAAGCCTAGCAGGAGATAATCAAGATGGGAATGCTACTACTGTTTCAACAGAAATTACTAATACATTGTGGAGACAGAAAATTGATATGTCAGAATTAGATTGTTCTCCATGTACTGCTATTGAATTTCAATGCCTGAATGCCAAATACAAATGGTAAACCAACCATAATCCTTTCACCTTAATAAACTACTTCATCAAAACTACTGTATCATTGAAGACATAGACAAGCTCCACTCAATTTAATTGGCTACTTCAATTTGACCACCTAATAATTAGTCAGTTGGGCAGGTAAATGAACTTCTGGATACTTCAGCAACGTTCTTGTGGATAATTCTCACAATAGTTTCAGTGATGACCAAATCAATGAAATATATTTGGCAAAGATGGTTTGAGAAACTGTTAACTTCTTGACGACTGTATCAAACCAATCAGTTGTGTTTAGGATTATCTAATCTCAAAGAAGGTTAATATGTGTTCTTGTCAACCAAAAAAATCAAAGTTTTCCAATTGTGCACTGATAGCATCAACTGCACCATATAACATCTTTCCAGCATCATTCCAATGTCTTCTATTTACAATTTTTTAAACACCTGAACTGATCCCACGATGAACCTTCATGCTTCAGGCTTGTCAATCAGGCATATCTTTACACTGTTTACCTTATTATCAGTCATTTTGTAAGCTGTTTAAGTCTAATCAGAAAGTCTACTGATCTGACAATCTGATTACTTTGCTTGATACTTTAAACAACATTATCATTGAGCTTGTAGAAGATTGGATCAAGTATTTCAAATGAAAAAACTTTCCAATGTTGTATCAAACCTTACTGGTGCAAAGTTCTGTATCTCTTTGAAAATCTTCTAATAAACACCATTTCTGTCGCAGAAATGAATAGGAGCAAGGCTAAAAAAAACTGAAAATAAACATTCACCAACTGGTCAAATGAAATCAGCTGTTGTTCTTAATTAGCTGTAACCTCACTTATTCCTTTATACAGATCTCGTTTTGGCCACAAACCCCAAGCCACTACTGGGAGGTTTAATGGGCAATGATGTTTGTAGAGGGCCTCTAGCCCACATTCCAGGGGCAAGAGGGATGTCCACTATGTCACAATTAAATAACACAATTGCCTTATTCTCTATAATAATTTTACTTTCTCTGTTTCTGCATATAGCTGGCTAGCCGTTATCAGCATGTATGTCATTTATCATTCCTCTTTTGTTATCTGGTGCTTGGTGTCTCAACCAATACAAACTCAGTGCAATAAGGTTACCTCAATCCACACTTAATGGTTTACGGAAATCTTTAATTTCTACAAATGGCATTTTTTTAATCACCCTAGTGTAACAAAAGTACCAGAAATGTAACTGTCAATATATCCATTGTTATAGGTATTGTCAGGTTAGTAATATATTATTGCAAAGAGATTCTTTCCAATTTATCTTAATCTATTTTGAAAACTATCTTTTTGCCTACTTTTTAAATTTCAAAAAAATTGTCTTCTCCCTCGAGCATTATTTGACACAACCACTAAAGCCCAATGTTAGAACTTTTGCAGTTGTTGTAACAACCGTGTGGGGCTTGTGTTATTATTACCAATTACAATACTGCATACTTAGTCAAAATGAAACAGTTTTAACGAGGATTAACATTTGGGACTCAAACTATCCAAGCTTCAACTGCCCACCAGCAGCACAAAATATCAACACCTAAGTCCTGCTGCTATGCGAAACAACCATGAGATTGAGCCTGATGTCAAAACAATTTTCTTTTCATACTCAGCAGTGCTAGCACTAGAGCTAAGATTCTACTTATCGTTTCTATTACTACAGTTTGGGATGCAGTGTCGCTCCTATGGACTTCGATGGCTAAGTATTTTCATGGTATACAACTCCGGTTAATTCTATACCAGAATTGTAATTCCCATGAACTAGAAACTAGAACTAATGATCTATTCATAACCTTACCAAGTGCAACTTGACAAGCCTTTCGAAGCTGCTCATGGTATGATTTTTTGGTTTCCTTTTCTGATAAGATCTTCTCCAAGGCTCTTTTCAAGAACATATGTTTTGTCTTCGTTTCCTGCATGCTGACTTCAGGGTTAAGATTCCTTTGGATTCAACAGGAATCGTAGTTACTGTCTGGTGTAGGTTTTACCTCAACGCATACTACATAGCTAATTCCTTTCCCATATTAATAATCTAAAAGGATGCGTTGTTTATTGATATATAGCCAGTAGACCATCCAGTGCTGCCATTCCGCACTCATTCGCATTTGTACAATCATTACATTACTATATCGATGGAACACTCTTTCGCTTTCAACCTAGCCTCGAACCGATGATTTTGTTTGATATCACTACGTCATGTCCTCATAGCCTCACTTTCAAACAGATGCTCAGACGTCGTCGTCGTCGTAGTCTGTAGATCGTTATCGACCTTTAGTGACCTCTCTGACCAGTTTTCGCCACTTTTCGCGATCCTGACATGCGTTGTTAAGTTCTTGCCAGTTCATATTCATTATTGACTTCACCCCATCTATCCATCTTCTCGGTGGTCTTCCTCGTCTCCTACTCCCTTCAACCTTTCCTTGCATGATTAATTTCTCCAAGTTGGAACCATCTCTTCTAGATATATGACCAAAATAACATAATTTCCGTCGTTGAAC
>RDPX01000172.1:850153-869885 GCA_003991215.1 Morbakka virulenta
AAACTACAAAGAAGCCAAGAGGCAGACCGGAAACCACCTGGATCTCAATGACTAATGCACAATTAGCAGAGAAAGGCCTGCCAAAAATTGGAGATACAAAACTAGAACAACAAGCAAGAGACAGAATAAGATGGAGGAAGATAACGAAAAACTGATCTTACAAACTCTTAAATAAATGGATTTTAGCGCAATGTCGACAAACGACGGAAGGTGTATCTGATATATATATATATATATATACTGAAGGTGTATCTGATATATATATATATATATATATATATATATATACTATCATAAACGGTTCGATTATGAAATTGGTATATTTTGGGCATGTAGTCCGTTGAGGCAGTCTCCAATGTACACTATCGGATAGCAAAAATTATGGGAAACGCCGTTGAGGAAGGCCCAGAACATCATCGGTTACTTCTTTCAATAAACAAATTGAAGTATTAAAGTTTTTTGGAAACTGTAAAGCATCGTACAACATGGCGAATTATGAATCCAACCGTTCATCATGACGGAATTTAATAATGATAATGAGTGAGATAGCACAATATGGGGTTTTTTGTATATGCTCACTGAACTACTGTATACAAAATAAAAACTGAGGATTTACAATAAGACTTATTAACAGTTGATTTAAATATTGACTAGATAAATACGGAAGGAACAAATGAAAAATTCAAACAAATGAAAATAAAAACGTGAAGACCTTGCAAGACAATACAACAATAAGCAAAGGAATTTAGTTTGAATTCAACGTTGCGGAAACAGATGTCGTTGAAATCAACAGGCAAAGTTCCCCACTTTTCCCCTGAAATCAGACAAGCTGTATTTGTCTTATCTCTATGAGTTAAACATTTTCGAACGCACTGAAAACGGTGGATCTTTGCAGTCATGCTGAAAGTTCTCGACTTTTAAGATGATCTTGCGCTTCTGTCCTCAAGAACAAACTACCTCCAATAGTAAACAACTGAAGTTGGAGTTAAAGTAGGACTGAAACTAAATGACAAGAAATGTAGTAATCAAAATGAACAGTAGTAATGAAATGTGATGATAAATTAAAGATTGAGCAGAACAAATTGGATGAGATGGAGAGCTTCACATGTCTGGGTGTAAATATTACAAAGTATGGAGGTGACATGACAAATGTCAAGAAGAGAGTAACATTGGCCAGTGTATAAATCAAGAGGCCATCAAATATATGGCAAGTTAGTGACATGAATTTTGTAGTCATTGATGATCAATGAGTGAAGATAAGTTCTAATGTGGATAGTTTCCATGCATGAAAGTCATAGGTCAGGGGTGATCTTACCAGACTGTTAAGAACTGAGACTCTTATTCTTAGTTGGCTATGTTTATTTGTTAGCATTTTTCTGTTTTCAACAAATGAACATTTCGCTCTCTTTATTTGGTGGTTCGATTCTGTTTCGCAAATAAGGCTATTGTTATAATCACTTCAAACTCCCAAGTAGCGGAAGAAATTTACATAATTTAGGGAAGTTTTGAAAATTCTTGAATTTATGGACTCAGTGGAAGCCATTGATGTATGATATTTATCATGTCGTGAGACGTAAGCTTTTTCTCAGCTACATTTCGAGAGATACTTCTCCCATCGTATGGCTAATGGGAGTTTTATACGTCCGCACAAACAACGTATACAACTCCCATACCTAGTTACTTCATTACATGACGATGGGAAAAGTATCTTTCGAAACGTAGCTGAGAAAAAGCTTACGACTCACGACATGATGAATACCTTGCATCAAATTAGGGTAGTGTCCTCAATTTTGGGAATTGAGTTAAGGTATAGGCCATCAAAATTTTCATTCCAGTTCTATATCATAGGTTCAGTTTTTAAGAGGTTGACATTCAAACCAAATTCTTTAAAGATATTGTGTGACTGACTTCGTTCTTGTCTGTTGGTAGCTTCATCAGGGTGTGAGTATCCGATATTAAGACCAGGGAGGCCTTGTTCCTCGTATCGATGTCGATTAGTCTTTTTGGGTAATCCAAATAGACTGAATAGATTTTTACTTTAATTTCCGCCTTGCCATACACCAGACGTAGTTTCAAATGAATCTTTTAAAGGATCCTCATCGATCAGTTATGATTTTGTCGATGAGTACACGTTGTAGGATTTTTATCAGGTATTCTGTTTCTGATATTTTGGAACAGAAATGTTCTATTTATGTAAAGTGGACAAAGTCGGTAAATAGTTTCGTTTGTGATTGGTAGAGTATTTTTGTAGCTGTTTTAGTACATAAATCCCACCCATCATCAAAGCCTCTTTTAGGCCTAAAACCATACTATGTGTCAGAATTTGTGATTTAAAAAAATCTGATTTTCCTGTTAATATTATATTCATGGTAGCTTTTGTATTTAATTTGATCTTAAGGACTGCCTTTCCTCTTTCCAACTGCATTGATTTGGATGATTCACCATTGATCAGGAACTTGAGTTTTAGACCGGATATTTTCAATCATATTTACAAGTGCATTAAGGAATTGTTCTGCTCTCGTATCAATCTCAAAAATTTCTCCTTCAAAATCAAGTGACGATTTATTACTTTAAATTTTTGCATTTGCTATTGTTGTTTTCTCAGTTGTCGGTTTCCTATTTTCAATGTAACAATATCATCTGTGGAGATGGAGTTTATATGAAGAAGGTTGTGAGGTTTCTATTGGCATTCACTTATCTGAACCTTGTCTGTTGAATTTTGGTCAATAAATGTTCCTTTAAGCCAGACTATTATATCTGATTAGGTTTTCTCTTGATGATATTATCGTGTTGTTTGGCTTTTCGCCACATGTCCTAATATTGCCTGCGTTGTTGTGTCTCCTTTCTTTCAGAAGCAACGTTCGAGTAGCAAACATTTCTTAGTTCTCTGACCATCTTTCTGATAAAGAAATTAATTTTCTGTACCTTTTCTTTGTTCAGTCTGAGACTCATTGTTATGCTTTCTCTTTCCTGTATAAGCAATTTGAATTTCTCATCATTGTCCCATGGATGTTGCTATTTATTTCTTTTCTGCTTCGGTAAAGTTTTTCTTGCCTTTGAAGGCAATGATATGAATTCATCCTGTTTTCTAGTTAGGGTATGACTTCTTTCATATTGTGTGACACTTGTTATTATTTCGTGAAAGCTCTTTTTGACATCAATGTGGCTTTCGATTGGGGTTGTTTCTAGTTTTTAGATATCTGTCAACCTCACTGGCAAGAGTTTTTAGCTACGCTTTGAAAAAACGGTGATCAGAACCGAAGTATGAGTTACAGATCCGAGTATTATAGACATACTGCCTGGTGTCGGAATCAGAAAAACTGCAGTCAATAACAGTTTTTGTGGCTTTATCTGAGTTATGCCGTGTATAATGGTGTATTGGAGGATGATCAAACCGGGTATTAAGAATTAAAAGCTCATGTATTCTACAAATGTGACTTTATATCTCCAAATGAATTTCTGGCTACGAGCAACAACACTTGTTCTACACAAAGGCTACAGGATAAAAGCAAACGACAGAAGACAATTTTAAAAACATTGGACCAATGAGAGGCAATGGATATGGTAAATGTCACCATGGAAACAGCTTTTTGTTAAATTTTGGTGATTTTATCATATGTATCTTTTGGTAATTTTGAAAACAACAACTGTGAAAAACCCGTTGGCAAAAAATTTGGTTAACTTGACTAACATGTGGACAGCGAAACAAGTCGAAATTTCGAAGCTATTGTAACTATTTTCTTGAAAATTCACCAGTCGGGAATTGTGATGAAAAAACCACAGAAAAAAGCAGGCTGTTGAGAACTAAGTAAGTGCGGTAGGGGACTTTTGCTTTTAATTGATATCCTGATAAAAAAAAATACGATCAGTTGCTCTCAACTGAATTGCTCCCAGAAGTTTACTTCTTCCCGTATTCGAAATAAAACTGTGAATATTTGGAAGAATCCTGTCCATGACCTAAAACTCACAAAAGAATAATGGTATTGGAGTGTTTTGATTGCGAAAACAATAAACATTTTGTCCAGTAATCAAATCAGCATTACGATTTGTCGAAGAAACTGCTGTGGTATGAGAAAAGCTTTTGCGCTCCCTAAGGCTAAAGAAAATATTCTCTCGGTCAGTGTGTGATGTTCTTATTTCTCTCCTTCAATATTAGGGTCTAGATCTTTTACATTTAGAAGGACAAGGATTCGACGGTGCACTCATTATAAGTAGACATAAGAATGGAACTCACAACAAAGTATCAAATTCTTTTCCCAATGCAACATATGTGCGTTGACGCTCATCTCATTCAATCCGACATGTAATAATGTAAAATCAATTCAAAACCTCTTCAAAAACCATGGAAAAATAACGTTATTTCAGAGCGAGTTTTTAAGGAAAAAATTTTTTTAGGAGACTGCGGTCAGTATGAAGCCTAAAGAATTACTTGTTTTGACAAAATAATAAAGAACTGTTCAGTCATCTAGTCAAGGAATTCATGCTGGAGAAAAACAGACTGTGCTTGCTAGGCTGTGTCCAAAGCGATGGCCCTCCAAGGTGAAACACTTTTGCTCTTTATAACAAAGTAGTCTGCTTTATTAAAAGAAGTCAGAACTACAACTGCTAAAATTAATAGTGAGCAGAAAAGCAACGTCAAATCATACATTTTTGCAAATTCTCACCGTTTATAATAGCTCCAGTTGTAAGTTGTGATTTTTTTCTGAACAAATCATGAAGATACTCTATACAAAAGATTACAGTGTGGGAAAGACATATGCGAATATCAACACAGTGTAAGAACAAGACGATGATAAAGAATATGATGCTTTAGATGAACTTTAAGCAAATGGATAATAGTTTTAGAAGAAGCATATCAGTTATTCCAATCCGCTATCATTGCGGAGAAGATGAATTTGTGGACTACATCTGCTGATGAGATCTTACGTTCAAATATAAAGGAAAAACAGCCAGCAAAAGATTATTTTGGTAAACGCCCAGAACAACAGCATAATACAGGGTGAATATTCAATTTTTGAGCAATTGCTCAGATTCTACTTTATTACAAGAAATACAAAGAGAAAATGATGGCTTAGCGACATACACGCTTGCGTCTTACATATCTGGAAATCCAAGAACTGAACAACAATATTTTGTAAATAAAATATTGATACAAATTCACAACTGAGCTAGCAAAGAACCATTGTCTTCAGGAGCATTTCCACAATTTAGATACACGACAGTCGTTCCAGCTATGTGTAGCAACATTCATTCAGTTAAATGGGTTACCAGACCTTTCTTTCAGCCAATGAAATGCTTCAGTCTATACGTTCAACAGTCGTTATTTACCCTGAACAATACATGGAGAGTAAAACAGGTCGAGATGCAAAAGCAAGAGTACGCAGTTTCTTGAGAAGTCACAAGCAGTGAATCAACACAGGGGCAATGTCATCGAAGTAGATCGCAGAACAGCGAGTTCATCCAAAAAGGGGCGATTTGGAATAAGAATGTCGGTCGAGTCAGTTCCAGACTTCTTCAAAAACATTGACAAAATACCCAGTTTTATAGAAAAAAGCCTGTTATGTTTACGCTGTATGTAGAACGATGTAGTTTGAGGGTAAAACACTCTGTGTTGACAAAATTCATCATTTCGATTTTTTTAAATTTTTAATATAGTCCTTAAGTATCAGGCAGCTTTTTCGACACAGTTTAAAAAGTCTCTGTTATTGTCTACTTTAAGTATTGAGTTGATTTAATTGTTGAAAAGATTGAGTGAGAGTATCTTGTTCACCACTTCAGATACATTTTCTTGTGCGGTGCTCCACTTACAGTGACTTCATGCATGATCGTGATATGGTACAGATATGGTACAAATATGATACAGATGTGGTACAGATATGGTACAAATATGATACAGATATGGTACAGATATGGTACAAATATGATGCAGATATGGTACAGATATGGTACAAATATGATACAGATATGGTACAGATATGGTGCAGATATGGTACAGATATGGTACAGGTATGGTACAGATATGGTGCAGATACAATACAGACATGATACAGATATGATACAAGTATGGTATAAATATGGTACAGATATGGTACAGATATGGTACAGATATGGTACAGATATGATACAGATATGGTACAGATATGGTACAGATATGGTACAGATATGATACAGATATGGCACAGCTATGGTACAAATATGGTACAGATATGGTACAGATATGGTACAGATATGGTACAGATATGGTACAGATATGGTACAGATATGGTACAGATATGGTACAGATATGGTACAGATATGGTACAGATATGGTACAGATATGGTACAGATATGGTACAGATATGGTACAGATATGGTACAGATATGGTACAGATATGGTACAGATATGGTACAGATATGGTACAGATATGGTACAGATATGGTACAGATATGGTACAGATATGGTACAGATATGGTACAGATATGGTACAGATATGGTACAGATATGGTACAGATATGGTACAGATATGGTACAGATATGGTACAGATATGGTACAGATATGGTACAGATATGGTACAGATATGGTACAGATATGGTACAGATATGGTACAGATATGGTACAGATATGATACAGATATGGTACAAATATGGTACAGATATGGTACAGATATGGTACAGATATGGTACAGATATGGTACAGATATGGTACAGATATGGTACAGATATGGTACAGATATGGTACAAATATGATACAGATATGGTACAGATATGGTACAAATATGATACAGATATGGTACAGATATGGTACAAATATGATGCAGATATGGTACAGATATGGTACAAATATGATACAGATATGGTACAGATATGGTGCAGATATGGTACAGATATGGTACAGGTATGGTACAGATATGGTGCAGATACAATACAGACATGATACAGATATGATACAAGTATGGTATAAATATGGTACATATATGGTACAGATATGGTGCAGATATGATACAGATATGATACAGATATGGTACAGATATGGTGCAGATATGGTACAGATATGGTACAGATATGATACAGATATGGTACAGATATGGTACAGATATGGTACAGATATGGTACAGATATGGTACAGATATGGTACAGATATGGTACAGATATGGTACAGATATGGTACAGATATGGTACAGATATGATACAGGTATGGTACAGATATGGTACAGATATACCATGAAAATTTAGTACAACCCTCGTTAGGTATAGAGTATTAGTTTATATTACATAACATACACATCCAGAGGTACAATATTATGATATGGACAGTATCATTGGTGTTGAAACTATCATGTATAATTTTCAAACCAGTTTCAGTGGCTCAGTCTTGCTAAAATATCAAGTCTGAGCAAGATCACAAAAACGTCAGGAATCTCTCTTTTTCGACTAAACAACATTGCAGATCATAAAACTGAAACATAAAGACAATCTAAATCATAGAAAATATATCCAAATTATCACTCAATCTTGCATAAATGTCTTTTTCTATGAGATAAGAAAAAGACTACCACCTTCCTCAAGAACATGCAGTAAAAGGCGACAAAGATTGTTACTGTCAGAATGGTTAATTTCTTATTCTATATTCTATCTGAATTAAAAGATATCACAGCAATCTAGTGTTACAAAATTCAAAGAAACAAACAAAATTGTTGAAATGCAATACCTATGACAATAAAGAAGAGAAGAGTAATGAAGTAAGAGAGAAAGAAATATAGATAATTTATTTCTAACAGTAACAAGAGAAAAAAAATGAACGATCGAATGAAAAACTAAATTACAACTATTAAACTAAGTTATTTCATAAACTAAGAGTAACTGTAACAAATTATAAACATGAGCTCAGCTATTTACTTACAACTGGAGAATTTCTCATTGAAGCTTTGGCAAAATCCTACCCCACCTATCTAAAAATTTACTTGGTAATAAAAGGGTCATTTTACACATGTATCTTCTTATCTGTTCTTTAATCAGATTTCAAAGACAATAAATACAATTTTTATATCCTTTAATGTTCAATATCATTTTCTTGAGACTTAGGGAAAATTAAGATGTGACATCAAACCTATTTTTCGGCAATACCTAGTGTCTTGGAAATAGGCATAATATTGCTCTCTCCTGTGCTCGAGTCTCACGTCCAGCTAAGAATCCTGCTCTTCCGAAAATGTTGTCGAAAACTTTGTTCAGAGGGGTTTCATTCTAAATTTTATGTTAAAATAACCAAAAATTTGGTTAAATAACCAACATTTACCAGAAAGTTATTTTCCAGATACTACACCATCGTTCGTGTATGATTAGTACTGTGTTGTACATTTTTAGTTGATTTGACATATTTAAGTGACATTGTGTGCTACCTGCGATATGAAGTTGGGCTGCTGATGGGATTCAAAGGCATCGCATTTCAATCTTTAGTTCTGTTTTTTTCCCCCTTGTTACACTAAAGTCGTCTAACATCTGTTTTAGTACAGGTTTTAGATAGACTGTCGTTCGTTATGTGATATATACTTGGTATAAACCACTGTAGTCACTGCAATTCAAGATTATAGCATTGTATGGAGGCATCGTATAGTACAGAGCAACGTTTATCGTATACGAAGGTAATCTCGTCAATTTTAAAGCTCCAATTTTTTAATGCAATACGAAACTGCCTGGTTTATCCACCACAGACAACTTTGCACTTTTCATGAGATCTAATTTGTATTATACAATAATTCTTTTATCAATACCAAGAAAAAATTAGGTATTTTGTTTTTCTTGCTGTGATTTTTCCAAGGTATTTTTTGTTAACCAACAAGATTTTGAAGCCGGGAAACGAACCTTGCAGAAAAAAGCTAAGCAATTGTTTTTGTATGATACTGTAATTTAAGAAATGACTTGAAAGTTTTTAATCTGGGGAACCACCACCGACATCTATTCCAAAGATTTTGTAATTTACATTGGGTTCCAGTTCGTTGTGGTTGTAAACTATGATTAATGAGATGTCATCTAAAACTGACTAACGTTATAAGTACTAAGCTCTTGCAAAAGGGATGGAAAATTTTGGAGATTAATTTTGGGTTAATACATCTGGAATGCCCATCGATAACTGCATTGCATTACAAAATTTCTATTACAGTTTAGATAATGGCCCACCTCACCTCATTGGATAACAGTAATCAAAACGCTTTTAACGTGAAAATGTGTAGAGACTAGCAGAGAGGAACAAGCAACTTTCAAAGATATATAAATATAGTAGTCGTTGTAATATATGAAGAGAAGATTATTGCCTTTATTAACAATTTTGATTACATACCCGAATTGGTATGAAGTAAACTTTAGATGTTATTATAAAGCATACTCTGCCTGTAATGTAAACCAGAGAAAATGAAAAAGAGTCCTAGGACTCAAAAGTTGTAATTCCAACAAATATATCTGCTTCATTTCAATTGGAATTACATGAGACCTACGTAAGTTGATCTACTAAATTGATCCAAGCATATTCTACAGAAAATTTCAAGCCCCACAGACCACAAAATGGGTGAAACCATTAATTCAAAATAAAACATTTCGCATCCAAAAAATCTTCTAAAATTTTACTCAGGTACAAATGTAGCTCCATAAAATTATCAATTTTTGATGACATAAATTATTAACTATCATAAAAAATATTATGTAAGGAATATTAAAATTGAGCATTTTTCTCCTTTTGATGAAATATTTCTCCTCTACATGTTATACTTATAATCCCAGCCCTACAGTTTTTCTTTCAACTTCAAAAAAGGGACCAAACCCAGCTTAGAAAATGCTCTGATATTTGTGATAGTTTGAAAAGTTCTAACATGATGAATTTTCAAGAAGAACTTAGTCAGGAACTAATAATTTTTGGGAGAGTTTGATTACCAAGTACTCAGTTTGATTAAAATACGATCATATGGCCATTCTTTTCACGATTAAGTCTGAATGATTCTACATCTGTGTACTGGGGTTCTGTTACATTTCATTGACAGAATACTATTCTAACAGACAGTTCCCTGGCAAGATATTTTCCGGACCGAACCGTTTCTCAAGAAGCCATTTTCCAAACCTTGCTTTCACCCTTCGAAAATGTCTCCGACTGAGAATTTTCTCGATGAAATATTCTATAAGGAAAGTATCCCGCCGGGGAATAATTCTGTCAGGGTAGTATTTCCTCGGGCGAGTGTTCAGACAGGGAAGACTTTAGATGTAATATAAGAATACTATAATAGTATAAGAGTACTAGAATATTATACGAATACTAGAAATACCTTCAGGCTGGTGGTATTTGCGTGCACAATGGAAACTAAGAAACGTTTTTACATTTTTCTCTAACTTGATAATTAACGGCATGTACAGATAAGATTCATCTCTTGATACACCGATGCTTGAAATGTCACAGAAACAAGAAATAGAATAATATTCTAGTTCCTTTGTCTGTTTTTTTAATTTCCTTCTTCTTTTCAATAATTAAGATATTTTACTTGACTTCGGCTCATGTCAACCAGAAAACGAAAACATGCACCATGTCACTAATATCAGTTTTCTGGCTTTGAAAGTACTCTACGACTTTAGTTTTTTAAGATAGCAAAAGACAGACTTGCTTCCAAAGTATTTGCATGCATAAAGATATCCTCTAAATTACAAAGTTTTTCCATGGTGTAATTTTTGGGTTACCCTGAAAGAATATCGTCAATACTTTTAAAACCTTTATCACCGAGGAATTTTGTACCCAGAGCAAAACTGTTGTCACTCTTTTTGTTATTCAGGACTATCATTTCCGTTCTCCCTGGAGGCTTACTGCCAATTTCCTTCCTCGTAAAAGAGACTTGGCTGGATTTTGTATTTGGGGCTCGAGAGTTATTAAAACGATTGTTCCATAGAGTTTGGCTCTTTTGAAGTTTTATTTTCTTGGGACAAAGCATACTTGTACTCTGAGTGCGTTTAAACTCTGTGGTTGATTGACTTTCTTTATTCTGGGAATTATCTGCTATGATATGAACTGGAGCTGATGTAGTGTACCCTGCAGGAGGATAACCATTGCTTACTTCTCCAGGTATTAGAGAACCATTAGGGTTCAACTGAAAGCTAGTAGGTATTATAAATACACTTTTTAAAGGGGTCTGAGGAACTGATTTGCAGCAGCCTTTTTCTTCAACAACGGAAGGATAGGAAATACTAATATGCTTACCAAAGTCTAAATCTTTCTTTTGAGGCAATGATTGACTAAATATTGATTGAGGAACGTCTGAGGGCCTTGACTGAGAATATACAGGACACGAGGAGGGCGGAGATCCCAGCTTGACAACAAATACAGGTCTTGCAACATCTTCTAATTTGATCAAGTACTCACTAGCCACTAAAATATCTGCTCTAGCTTTGATGAAAACAGCTTGAAGAAAGGATAAGGGCTTGTGCGGGTAATGATGCAACAAAACGCGAATGCATCGATCATGAAAGGATAGCTTTGTGGAAGATATTTCTTGCTCTTTACATAGAGGGACGACATGTTGCTGACAGGCCTTGTTGCTGTGATATACAAAGGGCTGGTTGTATTGTGCACTGTGTGCGAAGCCTGCATTGTTATGAGCTGATAAAGAGGGGCATAACGACGTAAGATATCCTTGAGCTGAACTTGAAGTTGTGAGCTGAAAAGGCTTTTGATGTTTATCACCATTGCACATTGTCCCAGATGGAGGCATCTGATGCAATGAATCCATTCGGTAGATCATTTGAGACGAACTCTGCTTGGGTAGTATCTTAATTGGCCTTTTTAATTGAGTTTTGCCCCTGTGATGGTTTGTTCCTATGTTAGCAGTACTGCCTGGGGCAAGCAAATCAGTGGTTTTTTTCAGCAGCTCATTCGTTTTATCTGTTGTTCTTGTTGAATCTATTAAAAAGGAAAAAGCAAAGAAAATGACCTAAAAGAAATTGAAAAACTAAGAAAGTTGTGAAACATATTCAAGTAACAAACATTTCTTAAAATAAGTTTGAAATGGTTGATTAATTCAAGTTAACTACCAGAAGCATTCTGGTAGAATTGTCAACAGAACACTTTGGAAGTGAAGATTTCGAGAAAGTTCTAATGACCACTCTCTCAGAAGAAGAAAAAATGATTCGTAAGATAAGATAAACCAAATTTGTGTTTTAGTTGTATATAGCTAATAATAATTATTATAATAATAGTATATATATATACCAGTATCGAAGTCATTATTAGCTATCGACAGCGCTCAATAATATAAGAATATTAGAGCTATCATATGGTGAATGACAAAAAAAAATCAACAAAACTTAGTTTAGAACTGTCAATTTCATGTTTTCACAATTGTCAGCTAAACATAATGAACATATTTCTCTAGCATATCTAGTTATAACAATAACAAATTACAAAAAATATAAAATTATCCTCATGGGATTGACCTAACTGGTACAATTGAATATGCAGTAATAAAAAGATTTTTTAATTGCTTTATTACACCTAGTCCTTCGATTTATAATTAGCTAACAAGAATTTATTTAAGTGTCTACATTTTGCAACGAGTTCACTACTCTTGTCCAACAGGTTCGATAGACTTGATACATAATTTACATAGAGAGAGACAGAGAGACAGTGAGACAGACAGACAGTGAGACAGACAGACAGACAGAGAGAGAGAGAGAGAGAGAGAGAGAGAGAGGGAGAAAGAGAGAGACAGACAGACAGAGAGACAGACAGAGAGAGAGAGGGAGAGAGGGGAGAGAGAGACAGACAGGCAATTTGATAAACTTATTTTCCTTTTTTACATATTTTTATTTCTCAAAATAACCCCAAAAATTAAGAATTCAATTTTGAAAGATAAAATCATTGAAAATTGTCTTTGTTGTCGCAATTCGAATAATATTAATACATATTAAAATAATAATACAAATAAAATAAGATTTATAATTTTTCTTAACTATCTACAATAAACGGAATAAGAGGAAAATCAAATATTGATTACATATTGATAATTGAAGAATTTATATTTTAAAAAAAACTGTATTGAAACCATATTTGAGTGATGCTCATTGAAAAAGAGTAACTTTTTCATTCGATCTGATCAATAATATATTATTATTCATATTAATTTAACTTTGTTAGTTTCAGAAAAGTATTCTTGTTCAATAAACACTTGTATACATTGTCTTTCAAATTACAAAATTTAATTCGATATTATTTTCCCATTATTCTGTTTATTGTTTATTATTCGAATTGCGACAACAAAGAAAATTTTCAATGATTTTATCTTTCAAAATTGAATTATTGATTTTTGTGAGTTTTTTGAGAAACAAAAATATGTTGAAAAGGAAATTATGTTTATCAAATTAATTTTACTGTTTGTTTATTAAATAAACAAAATAATGAATCCAAGATAAACAAGTAATATATTGTATGTGATGTATATTGAAATCTGTTAATTACATTTTGTGTTTCCTCTCCAAAATCTGTTGCAAATAATGTCAATATGATCAAATTTGTTGTTTAAAAAAAAGTATTTTATTCATCAAATATTTATTATTTAAAAAATTCGAAAGTTTGTTATCAGTATCTAAGAAAGTAAATAATATTTTTCGATTAAGGAAATGTGAAATTGATTTTAAAAAGTCAAAAGATGATGATGTATGTGTGATTTGTTTCTTTTAAGTTAATTTAACCTCGTGATCATATTAAAAATAGTATTACAGCATTAGAATATTAGAATTTCTTCATTATTTATAACATTTTCATAGGTTTATGTTTTAAATGGTGAAATCAAGATTTGTTTAGGTTCTTTTATTCCACAGAAACAGTTATTCTTCATCAAATTGGTTTATTTTTATTAAAAAAACACAGAATAATAGATATTACAATTACTAAAAACTAAAAAAACATGATTTTTTCTGTTTTTTTCGGAAGGAATCGCTTGTACTGTCATTTTTAAACAAGCAAAACCGATCCAAGAAAGGCACTAAACAANTTTCAAAATTTAATTATTGATTTTTGTGAGTTTTTTGAGAAACAAAAATATGTTGAAAAGGAAATTATGTTTATCAAATTAATTTTACTGTTTGTTTATTAAATAAACAAAATAATGAATCCAAGATAAACAAGTAATATATTGTATGTGATGTATATTGAAATCTGTTAATTACATTTTGTGTTTCCTCTCCAAAATCTGTTGCAAATAATGTCAATATGATCAAATTTGTTGTTTAAAAAAAAGTATTTTATTCATCAAATATTTATTATTTAAAAAATTCGAAAGTTTGTTATCAGTATCTAAGAAAGTAAATAATATTTTTCGATTAAGGAAATGTGAAATTGATTTTAAAAAGTCAAAAGATGATGATGTATGTGTGATTTGTTTCTTTTAAGTTAATTTAACCTCGTGATCATATTAAAAATAGTATTACAGCATTAGAATATTAGAATTTCTTCATTATTTATAACATTTTCATAGGTTTATGTTTTAAATGGTGAAATCAAGATTTGTTTAGGTTCTTTTATTCCACAGAAACAGTTATTCTTCATCAAATTGGTTTATTTTTATTAAAAAAACACAGAATAATAGATATTACAATTACTAAAAACTAAAAAAACATGATTTTTTCTGTTTTTTTCGGAAGGAATCGCTTGTACTGTCATTTTTAAACAAGCAAAACCGATCCAAGAAAGGCACTAAACAAAAAACTTCATTTTTAGCTCATAAAACAGAAAAAAAAACCAAAAAAGAATATGATGAAATGGCGCTCAAAACATAGATGCTGAGATTGAGAGTCATTTAGATGATCCACTGAAATAATCTTGTTTATTCGATCATTAAATAACATATTTTGTTATCAGATTTAAATATTGAAGTTTTGTCTCAAAAGCACACAGAATGACATTCTATCACTTTCATATCCACCATCCACTCATTTTTCTCAAATTGACTTCAAATAATCGTTACATTGTTGAAAATGATTGTAAAGAAATGAAAAATAAACGAATACATTTTATTAATTCAACTTAATAATAAATAAACGCATACGAGATCTATTTGTATCAGTATCTGTGTCTCTCGAATACGTTGCTTTCAACAATAAACTTGTGATCAGGTTAATACTAGAAGGTGAAATTCAAACATAAAAACCAATAACTCATTGTTAAAGCTCTTACTGTCGATTACATAACAAGGAAATCATGGTTTTTGCACCAAAAAAGACATTTACCTTTGCCGTTCGTAAGTCGAGCATTAATAGCAAACCCATTATTAATATTAGGCACAGTGTGGCAATAACCTGAAGTGAGGGGGGGTGGTAAAACATCGCTTTCTTAATTAATTAATCATTCGTTATTTCGGGGAAGTCCGATTGCTTAACTTCATATGATCCTAACGAATTTTGATTATTCGTCTTCATGACAAAGTTTATGAAGATATATAGAAAAACATGGAATCGCCACCATTTTGGAGCTTGATGAAGACCCACCTCATGGTACAGGAGAGAACAGATTTTGGCGGGAAAACTTCACTTTGCGATACACCCACTGATGCAGAAAGTAGAATAAGAAAAAGAAAATACTAAATAATACAAAATTTGTGCAGAAATTTGTCTTGTTTGTAAGATAAATTTAATACTACACAGAAGATTTAAAGTTGCTGTGGTTAGAGATAGAGATTGTAAGTAAAAATCTTCAGTAACAGAAAGCCACAGCCCTGGGGTGCAAAACCTTCAATTTCATAACTGATCAGTCCCCCAAAATGAACCTTAAAAAGACTTAAAATATGTGATCCTGACAGCCCACAGTGGCATGAATAATAGAATGGAAATTATTATGATACTACCTTGTTAATCGATGATGATACATTGGTTAAAGCAATACCTCTTTCTCACTAACAAGTAAAAAGTGATACGATTGCACAACTATATTTAGTGCAAGTCGTCTGTTAACAATGATTGATTGGACAGAACATACTAAAAGCGAATCAATTACCTGTTTTTGAAGCCTGGGATGTATTTATTGATATAGGTCCTTTGTCTTTTGTTACTGGAATTTTCGGTACGAACATCGCTTGGCTTCTTTTGTTAGCGATCTGTGCGGACATAACACGTTGCCTTACAACCACTAATAAACACGATTGGCATGCACAATATCTCTTCGGACATCTATATTTATGACCTTTCATATGTGCAACTATACCGTGATTTCTGCATCTTGAACAATGAGGGTTTCTTTTGGAAAGAGAATCAATCTTGCAATTTTGTTGTCCAGGAGCCATCCTATAAGTTAGAAGATGCTAAAACGTGTAGTAGTAGATGATAACATTGGATTGCGCTTTTTATTCGAATCTGAAAAATGTAACTTTTCCATTTTTTTTTCAACACGTGCCAGATTCGCTTTTGCCATGCAGGGAGATTCGAAACGAAGAATAATCGTCAATCGAACTGATACTTCAAAAATTCATATTCTTTAACGTCCTAACACAAACAGATTCTAATCATTTCATTGGAGCAAAACCTGAATAAATTACAAAGGTATATCCTTTGACGTCATAATACAGACAAATTTTAATGTCAATTCGGCAAATTTTCAAGTAATTTTTAGCACAAGTTATTATTTCTGACTTTATTAAGAAATTATTGATAATGAAAAATAAGTAGCAGCTATTCTGAAACAGTTGTGTATTAAAATTAACTAATTCTTATCACTCTCTCTACCACCATCCCCATCATCATCATCATTATCATATCTGATTAGTTATATATTTACAATTCATATTTCGTACTAAATATTTTCAATATCGACATTCCTCCTGCTTTTTATTACTTTTTTAACTCATCATTTTACCTATTTTATGCCAGATATCTTTCTAAAACTTCCTTTCTATATCTTTCCCTTTATTGTTATTTCTCTATATAATTTTTTGTGTTCTTGCTTACATTTGTGTGCTACTATATCACAATATACTTTAATCGTATCCTTTGTACTATCAATTTTGTTTTAAAACGAACAGTTCTACTTTACACATCTTCCAATTGATTATATGCTATTTTTGCCAGAGCTTACCTCCTTTTTCTGTTAGATACGAACAATAAAACTAAGAATTACTAATAATTGTACCGTCAATTATGACGTCACTAAATTCGTTCAGGTTGCAATTCTGTTTTTCTCCTATCTGCGAACCTCAAGTAATTGCATCACATAAAATAAATTCTATTCCCATTTCTCAAAGCAAGTATCCCAGGACAGCAAGGAAGAAGTAAAAGAAGGTATAACGGAAAACAAGGGCCTCAAAGCACTTTAAAAATAGCCAAAGAACATTTCCAATAACATGTCTTCTGACTGTGGTACAATCGAAGAAAGCTTCTGGCTGCATTGATCAAGGAAGTACTTGTGGAAAAGCGAAAGAGATGGCATAGACTGACCATGTGAAAGGGCGTCAGGAGTTTCAGAAAGCTAAGGCCCAGCCAGGTTGTAGACGACATTATGTTGGATCCAGAAGACTCCGATTGAAGGTAGGAGTACTTAATCAGATGTGATAATAATGTTCAGTATAAAGTCAAGTTAGAAATTTATATTAATAAAAGCAGGGAGCTTCATGCAATCTGCCTGGGCAATAGCTTTGACATAAGAATCCAACAAGGATCCTGAGAGGATGAAAGCCCGAGAACCTTGAAACCAGAACTCTTCTTAAAGAGCTGAGTGTCATTCTTGGCTACAGATAGAAAAATAAAAATAAATTCATTTTCTTCCCCACTCACTTATGGTGCAATGATCACGCTCAAGAAAAATTGCCATTTTGACATTTCCGAAAGGAATTGGTTAACGCAGGGAAGAATAAATGATAGTGTCGTCAGCAAACATACCTATCTTTAAGTGAATAAGATCGAACAGATCATTTACACATAGTAAACATAAAGCCAGACCTAAGACAGAGCCCTGACGAACAGCAGCATGAACAGAATAACTAAGGAAGAAATAGTCACTGAATACAATCTTGATACTATAAACAGATAGAAAAGGTCGTAATAAAAACGGTAGTTTACCCAACAAACCATATACTTTAAGCTTTCAGATACAACCAGACGGCCAAACTCTATCCAAAGCCTTCAAAATATCCAAAGCAATCAAAAGCATGTAGAACGCTGTAAAGACATTCAGGAAAGATAGAAAGGAAGTGAGCAGTCGACCGTGATGAATAAAAGTTATACTTATATTGGTGATTAGAAAAAATGTAAATAAAAACTCAAAAGTTTTAATAAGGGAGATATTGATAATAAATTTAAGGATTTTGCTTGTAATAGTTAAAAGACTAATTAGCTGGTAAAAACAAAGATCAGAACGTTCATCAAGTTTGTTAAAGACTGAAACAATAAATGCTACTTTCCAGCAGAAAAAAAAACATGACTCGTTCAAACATTTGTTGAAAAAGTTTTTAAAAATAAATGAGATTTTTTGACGGGAGTTTTGTAGTACAATGGTCGGAGTGAAATAAGGGCCAGTCCAAATGGGTCATGCGGCTGAATACTGTGGATGCTGGCGAGAACCAAGGAGAAGAATGATATTTTAACTGCAGTTTTGTGCCAGGGACTGAAGTATCAACTTCAGCTTGGATCCAAGACGGATCGTCTAAATCACAATAACAAGGAATAGCACTCAGGAAATCAGAAATACTATCCCATTCTGGTTTTTTTGTAGCTGTATAGAGCGCAATAAACTATAAAACTATAAGAATAGGCACATAGAACGTCAAAACTATGTGGCAAAAGGGAAAATTGGACAACGCCAAACTGGAAATGAAAAGGATGAACTTAAACATAATGGGAATCTCTGAGAGGAGATGGAAAGGTGTGGGATCCATTGTTACGGACGATTATCAGATTCTCTATTTTGGAGGCACAGAACATCAAAGAGGAGTTGGGGTCATATTTGATGGAGAATGCTCCAAGGCACTGAAAGGATTTTGGTGTGTTAATGATCGAGTCATTGCTCTTAAAATCAGTGGAAAGCCTTTCGACATAGGAATAGTACAATGCTATGCACCAACATCTGACAAAAATATAGAAGAGGTGGAAATGTTTTACGAAGGAGTAGAGAGAGCACTAAAGCAATTCAAATCTCAGGATATCAAGATTATAATGGGAGACTTTAACGCAAAGGTTGGTAGCAACAGAATTGACAACACAGTTGGCACTTTTGGAATCGGACAAATAAATGAACGCGGGGGAAAACTCGTAGAATGGTGCAAACACAATAGTCTAGCTCCAATAATTGTCCAGAAATTTATGTGATGAGGTACGAAATGCAATGCGCAAGATGAAGAAAGGAAAAGCAGCAGGTCCGGATAATTTACCTATTGAACTTGTTTTAGCTTTGGAAGAGATAGGAATTGAAGAAGTGCCAAAGTTGATCAATCTCATTTATAACACAGGAGAAACTCTAGATGATATGAAGAAATCGATTTTTATTGCATTGCCAAAAAAGCCGGGAACAACGAACTGCGAGGAACACAGGACTATAAGCCTGATGAGTCATCTAACTAAGCTTCTTCTGCGTGTATTGATATTTAGGTCAGAAACTAAAATACGTCCAGAGATTTCTGAAACCCAGTTTGGATTTGTGAGAGGAAAAGGCACGGTGAACGCAATTTTTACTCTAAACATGCTCATGGAAAGATCAGTGGAGATGCAACGAGATTTGTATTTTTGTTTCATTGATTATTCAAAGGCGTT
>RDPX01000172.1:870643-900812 GCA_003991215.1 Morbakka virulenta
GAACACAGGACTATAAGCCTGATGAGTCATCTAACTAAGCTTCTTCTGCGTGTATTGATATTTAGGTCAGAAACTAAAATACGTCCAGAGATTTCTGAAACCCAGTTTGGATTTGTGAGAGGAAAAGGCACGGTGAACGCAATTTTTACTCTAAACATGCTCATGGAAAGATCAGTGGAGATGCAACGAGATTTGTATTTTTGTTTCATTGATTATTTAAAGGCGTTCAATAAAGTGAGGCACGAACACTTATTCCAAATACTATCAGGCCTTAATATAGATAGTAAAGATTTAAGAATTCTTCAAAAGTTGTACTGGGAACAAACAGCAGGAATTAGAATCAAAAATGAAGTTAGTGACTATAGCACAATAAACAGAGGAGTAAGACAGGGCTGTGTCTTCTCACCGAACCTGTTTAATCTATACAGCGAAATGATTCTGAGAAATATAATGGAAATAGAAGGAATAAAGGTGGGTGGAAGAAACATAAATAACCTAAGGTACGCCGATGACACGCTTTTATTAGCTGATTCAGAAGAAAAACTGCAAGCCCTTCTGAACACGGTACAGAACAAAAGTGAAGAAATGGGATTACAATTAAATGCAAAGAAAACAGAATGCATGGTCGTTTCAAAAAAGGTCGTAATACCAAGGTGCGATATTTTTTGTAATGGAGTGAAAATAAAGCAAGTTAATTCTTTCAAATATCTTGGATACACCATAACATCTAACGCAAAAAGTGACAGTGAAATAAAAAAAGAGAATAGCAATGGCAAAGGATACTTTTAGCAAAATGAAAACAGTTTTTACAAATAGGAACATTACGATTGCTACCAAACTGAACGTTCTTCGGGCGTACGTGTGGTCAGTCTCTTATATGGATGCGAAAGCTGGACTTTTAGTTCCCAGATGGAAAATAGACTGAAAGCAGCTGAGATGTGGTTTCTTCGAAGAATGCTAAAAGTTCTATGGACGGCGAGAATTACAAACGTAGACATCATGGCGATGGCAGGATAACAAAGGTCTTTACTGAAGACTATCAGGAAGAGACAGATGAAGTTCTTGGGTCATACATGTAGGCTGGATGGCATTGAAAAAGAAATATTACGTGGGAAAGTGGAAGGAAAGAGAGCAAAAGGCCGACAAAGAATTAATTACATAGGCAGTCTCAATACATCTGTCACAAACAATAGCATGGGCAATGTCGATTTTATAAGAAGTACTGGTCACAGAGAGGTTTGGCGTGCGATGATCATCGATGTCTGTAACAGACCTGACACATGAAGAGAGAGAGAGAGAGCGCAATATGATAGTGATATCCCAGAAACTTGAAAAGCAAAAGACACAGAAAGCGTGATCATGATAATACCAAAAGGATCCAGTGCAACAGAATGATTCAGCAAAGATCCGTTTGGATTAAAAATAAGAAAGAGATCCAGAAAAGAAGGGTTTTAATCGTATCGTTTAGGAATTTCGTTGGAAAGTAAATTAGCTGTAATTCGCACTGTGGAGGAGAGAAGNATAACAAAGGTCTTTACTGAAGACTATCAGGAAGAGACAGATGAAGTTCTTGGGTCATACATGTAGGCTGGATGGCATTGAAAAAGAAATATTACGTGGGAAAGTGGAAGGAAAGAGAGCAAAAGGCCGACAAAGAATTAATTACATAGGCAGTCTCAATACATCTGTCACAAACAATAGCACGGGCAATGTCGATTTTATAAGAAGTACTGGTCACAGAGAGGTTTGGCGTGCGATGATCATCGATGTCTGTAACAGACCTGACACATGAAGAGAGAGAGAGATAGAGCGCAATATGATAGTGATATCCCAGAAACTTGAAAAGCAAAAGACACAGAAAGCGTGATCATGATAATACCAAAAGGATCCAGTGCAACAGAATGATTCAGCAAAGATCCGTTTGGATTAAAAATAAGAAAGAGATCCAGAAAAGAAGGGTTTTAATCGTATCGTTTAGGAATTTCGTTGGAAAGTAAATTAGCTGTAATTCACACTGTGGAGGAGAGAAGTTAAAGGCTTGTACTCCAGCAGTACCACGAACATGGAAATGAACAAGCCACTCCTAAAAATGGAAATCTAAGTCGGTCAATCTTGTTAGAGATTGGGCATAAAACAGTCTTATGCATCCCTCAGCCAACAGATGAAGAACACAAAAGGAAAATAGGTAGAATGTTAAGGTAAAACCCAGAGATGTATGTAAGGTTGATATTGACCTTACAACTCGACCTTTTTAACTAGTGGTAAAGTGAGTTTAATGTTCACAGTAAGGCCAAACATATGTTGTAGAGAGTCTGCTCGGATGAAAGGGATGTAGCCAAGAATGGAAAAGTCAACACTGCTAATGAGAGGATCCAAATGACTTTCGCGAGACCAAATATATCTAAAGAGTCATTTAACGTAGGATTCGACATCTATAAAGTTAAAACGAAGACCACAAATGCTAATAAGGAAAAGAGAAAGAGGTATGGGTGATTTGAAATAAACTGGTTTATTTTTATAACGTTTACTAAGAAATGCCATAATGCGAGAAAGTATGAGTAAATATTGACTATAGAACCCACTAAACATCAAAGAAAGAACCGCAAAGTAACTCCAATGACCACAATATGAAACCTCAAACTGGGCTAAACGTTAGTTTAGGCCTTAGGCCCACCAGAAATAAATCCAGTTGCAACCAACCATGAGCGGTATGGGACTGCATATATCCTGGTATTATGCTACTCTTGATGAAGGAAGTGAGAATTTGGGGATTTGAGGGGTTTTCAGATTTCAGATTTTGGGGTTTTCATATTACAGCCGACAGGTGTAGTATAAAAAGCCCAATTTGAAAGAGAGCTTTAGCAAATTCTAAATTTTCATATTTCAAACGAATATTTATCCAGGATAATTCTACAGTCATATCTTATGTGTACAATGTATATTCTGTTATTGAAGAGTTAAATATTAAATCAAATTAAAACTAAATTTTAAATTTTTAATATTAACATGTAAGAAAAATTTAAAAGAGAAAAGAAATTATTTTTAGTAAAAATTAAAACATTAGAAACCAAAAAATGAAATCTGAATCCACAAACAGACCATAAAACGTGAAAAATATTTACTTATACACGAATAGAAAGTGATTTAAATTTTGTTTAAAGTTTTTAAAATAATTTTTTTTCCTCAGTAACATTTTTTTTTGCGATCTAAATTTCGATATTGGAAGATTCATTTTCTTACGATCATTTTGTGTTTTTGTTTAGTTTTCTTCATTTTGAAATTGTTTTTGAATTCATTGTGAAAATCATTGTTATTTATAATTCTGTACGGCATTTCGTTTTATATTTTGATAATTGTCTCTATTGCTATTGCTATGTGGGGATATTGATAGCTGCCTTGGACTGACAAATAACCATCAATCCAAATTATAACCATTCAAAAGGACCAAACTTTCTAGATTTCATCAAAGCAAAAGTGATCTATGGAGCAAAAAAAGAATGTTTAGCTCAAATCTTATATCATTACAATATCCCGATTTTGGGTGTTACAGAAACTGTAATTAAAACTCCATCGAATACTGTTCTAATTATCCAGGGGTATAATCTCGAGCAAAGTGATAAAGAGAAAAGTTATGGTGAGGAGTAATAGTATACCTACACAATGGCATTGAATACAAAGGAAGATACAACCTGAAGCATATAGATATGAAGTGTATTTGGTTGGAACTTTTAGAAAAAATTATAATATTTTGTAATAGCAGTTGTTTATCGGCATTCTGGGTCTTTCACCGATGGAACCCCTGGTAAACAGTGGGCCCATTTTTGTCTTTCACAGATATCCACCTATGAAATACCGGAAAGGAAGGAACAGATCAACACAAATGGGTGACAGAAAGCACGCAAGACACCATAAAATGCAAGACATACAGATCGCCCCACAGGACCCTCCTTGGAAAGGTCCTTCCGTTTGGGTTGGTCATCAGCCAAAGCTCAAGCACCTCAAGACCACCTGTCCTGTGTGGTTGGGCCCTAAAGACGTAGACCCGACCAAGGAGAGACCAGAGCTCTACACTTGATCTTAGCCAAAAGGCCGAGAAGCAATCTTTATCGGCATTCTGACACTTTTAAACACATCTGCAAAACAATACAAGAGAATGTTTACCAAATCGATCCGTGATATCAACAACGAAAACAAAAAGAGGCTAATCATTGGTGATATGAACACTAATTAATTACTTAAAGAAACAAAAGCTCAAGTCTCTTGGGATTACACCAGGTTGTTATGGAAACAACAAAAACCAAGAAATTAATTTAGATATTAATTGGCATTATATTTACTAATCATCCAGAGAACATCTTGAACAATTCTGTGATCACATTAAGAATTAGTGACCACGACATCGTTATGCAGACAGGAAGCTCATGGTGTGAAATACAAGCAGGAGGCAATTTGATGTAAAAGACTCTAAAATTATTTAAGATCATTATTCACCCTGTAATTAACTCGATAGAAAAGATTCGGGAGATGTCTATTCACATATCAAACAATAATATTCTATTCACATGACCAAAAGCAAATATTGAGTCATTGAAGAAGAGGTTTTTATCATGGAGCAAAAATGAAGAATAAACTCCCAAGTGAAGTTCACTCAGCTACATCACAAGATGAATTTTTGAAATTGTAATATGAATAAAGTTATTTTATAGTTTTAGTCTTTTTTTCTTATGTACATATTTTACTTTGTTAATATTTCTCGTTTTCTGAAAAAGGTTTATTGGGAAACAGAAATTGTATTGTACATACGGTACAAATATACTATAAATATACAAATAAAATGTAGAAATACTTCATAATAAATCACTAAATTCTATTTTGAATATCATTTCACCGTTACCAATAATAAATTGGGGACAATTTTCCAACTTTTCAATTCCTTTTCTGATGTAAGGTAGAGTTAAACCTACACTGTATCCTAAAATCTAAAATTAAACCTAAAATCATCGACGAGTTTGTAAAGAAATCGAAAATTAGACTCTGATATAATCTGGTTATTTTCTTGATCAATACTTTGAATGTTAAAGTTATCAAGATGACCCTATTCGGTTTTGTTTTCTTGCTTTATGTTCGGAAATTNGGAGATGTCTATTCACATATCAAACAATAATATTCTATTCACATGACCAAAAGCAAATATTGAGTCATTGAAGAAGAGGTTTTTATCATGGAGCAAAAATGAAGAATAAACTCCCAAGTGAAGTTCACTCAGCTACATCACAAGATGAATTCTTGAAATTGTAATATGAATAAAGTTATTTTATAGTTTTAGTCTTTTTTTCTTATGTACATATTTTACTTTGTTAATATTTCTCGTTTTCTGAAAAAGGTTTATTGGGAAACAGAAATTGTATTGTACATAGGGTACAAATACACTATAAATATACAAATATAATGTAGAAATACTTCATAATAAATCACTAAATTCTATTTTGAATATCATTTCACCGTTACCAATAATAAATTGGGGACAATTTTCCAACTTTTCAATTCCTTTTCTGATGTAAGGTAGAGTTAAACCTACACTGTATCCTAAAATCTAAAATTAAACCTAAAATCATCGATGAGTTTGTAAAGAAATCGAAAATTAGACTCTGATATAATCTGGTTATTTTCTTGATCAATACTTTGAATGTTAAAGTTATCAAGATGACCTTATTCGGCTTTGTTTTCTTGCTTTATGTTCGGAAATTATCAGTTGGAAAAGGATTCTACACTGTATCGTTCTTTAACCAAACCTGGATTTTTGTGAGGGACATTAATATTTAACAGAATTCATAAAAGAGCCCCTTTAAAATGATTTTATATTATATATTAGAAATAATATTGATAACATTATCTTCCAAGCCTACATGTAAAAAGGACTTACGAACTGGTGCATGTAATGTAGGGCACCTTTGATTTTCTTGTGTCAATTACAACTTCTCGTTCCTCTTTTGTCAGATCTTTCCCCAAAGTGAATGTTCTATCTTAACCACATCCAACCTTGGAGATCTACTGTCGTCTAATTAATCTCTGCTACATCTAGCCTCATATTGTTTTTGCTGCTTCTTAGTTTATTAAGAGACTAGATGACACTATGATGTATTCAACTTTAAAAATCAAAATTTCATGGCTAATTTAGAACTGGTTTTACCCTTTTCAATCCAATCCTGTGTACTGTATTGCGTGAGTTATGTTGCGAAAATTCTGGTTCAAAAACAAGTGTCATTTTTGTCTGCTAAAATATCCATTCATGCAAAATATCTTTCTTTTCTTTTTTCAATGAGACAGAACTAAAAATAAATGACATTTCTTGACACTGACAGAAATTTGACGTTTAGGTTTTCGTTAGCAAAAATTGCAAACTTCTCATTGTCAAAACGCCAAGAAATAAGAATTTCGTGTTTATTCTTATAATTACGTAAATACGTATATAACTACATATTATAAGATTCTTTAACAATAATAGCCAAGGCTAGATAGACTCAGCGGTGAGCTTGTGTTTGTTTGTGTTTTTTAATAAATCATTTTTTTGTCGCTAAACTCTAGATTCATTAATTTTATCTTTCTTGTGCAACTAAGAGGAAAATCAGTGGTATCATTGCACCGTTTTTGCTTCAAACTTGAAAAATCTACTATAGAGAATATGATGAGAAAGGCTTTTAATGGCAAACGAACACTGAAAAGCATTTGTTGAATTAACTAAACAGTTTCTATTTTTTAAGCCAAGCTCAAATGTTCTTTAACAAAAAGACTAAGGTATTTTTTGGCACTTTTTCAAGAGTAAATGCATGCTATCTTGGTAACTCATCTTTTTGAATACGCCTGGCAAAAACACCTTCCATGTGTATTCTAAGGAAGTTTTACATTCGACGACTGTTAAAACACTACAAGTCTGGGGTGTTTGTAAATATGCGTTGATAATATGTTCTCCTTTTTCACGTAGCTTCTGCCTTCAAATTGTCTCAGATGAATGACTTTAGAGTCTCTGCTAACAATGTCATTCTCTTTATTAATATAATTCGATTTGTTTAGTGAATCAACCCTAGTAATAACAATGACATCTGGATCATGTCGAAGAAGTGGGCGAATTAGGATGCTTTTCTTCTATTATATCAGAGTCTTTTAAATCTTCTGAAGAGACTGAAATACCTCGAAATATAAGCACAAGAAAAGTGAGTCTTGCTCGAAGACCTTTTTGATCTTGTTCTGTTTTGGTGAGCTGAGTGGTACAAATGAACTCTTAAACCCAGCGGGAATTTCTTTTCTTTTGTTTTCTTGTAGACAACAGAAAACTAGAATCTGTGAGAAACGAAGAACCTTTCAATTAACAAAAAGACCTTCTTCAATATATTGTCAGATTTGAAGGGTTTTTTCTATGCCAAGCTTCTTTTATTTTGTTTCGGTTGTATTTATGAAGAATACTCTTTTCAATCTAAGGGTCAATATTTTCAAAATAAACACACAATAACCTAATTTTATTAAATAAAGAAAAGAAATTCTGCCCTCAAATAAATGTTCATAATATTAACAGTTAAGTGTGGACACGATATAATTGCTGTTTTGCTCTTCATCGCAAGGGAAAAAAACTACACAAACACATTGGGAAGGTAGAAGTGGCTGGAAAATGTGAAGAAATATAAAATTGTAAATTGACCTTGTCAAGGTGTAATCATTAACGTTCTCTCTGATACATACTATTTGTATACAGTATACAGTGCGGTATATTGTATATTCTGTGCAACTTTCCATAACACAAACTCGACTTGACAACTCCACCAATTCTAGTGTGGAATTGGAGCAGACTAGTGATTTTAATTGATAACTCTTTATCCAGCGTATTTCCTAAACAAAAAATCAATTTCATCTTACCAGCATTGACACCCAAAAGGTCTCTCTCTTCCTGTACAGCAACAAAGTTCAATACCTGTCTCAAACACCTGATATACCCATAAATATATACTGGGTCATAGCACAAAAGGATGGCCCTGAAGTCAATTGCTGTTATTCCCAAGCAATTTTCTCTTTGTAAGGTATATTTAAGTCATACCACACAAGTGAAATACAAAGTACTGTCACCAGTACAAACTAACAAATTACAGAATCAGGAAGACCATAGTTAAAGTGAAAGAACAGCTCTTACCCAGAATAGAACCTTGTGGAACCCCATCATTAATAAAATAATACCAGAGGATTTTTTACTCAAGAAAATCTTCAAACTATATTAATTAAAAAAAATATACAATCCCAAAAATCTCCCTGCAAATGTCAAACGGGAGGCCAGAATAGAAAATCTGGTCAAAAGCCATTGAAATATCAAGTAATACATCCCTGGTTAGACCAGAGTAATTCAGGCCATACACTTTCTCAGCCAAAATAGAGCAAAATACCAACAAATCAACAAGAAAAAAACTTATATTGAAGATACAGAAAAGGGCTTGGTTTCTTTAGGTATGTTGTCACTATCAATCTGATCAATTTCTCAAAAATCTTAATAATTATACATCCAATATCTCTTCATTTTAAGAAAAGTATTTTTTTTATTTTAACGTCTTGTTCCCAGTTCCTGGGAACTGAGGGTGTAGTTTTGAGAGACTTCATTGAAGAAATGAAGAATTTCTTGGCTTGATATCTTCCCTGATTCCCAAATGATGATAATGCGCTGAACCTTAAGGAAAACTCAGCGTGCGACTAAATCGGTATTAAGCTCTGAATATACATATCGCATTTGGAACGCAGAATGTTATAAAGGTGTTATTTTAGTGATGACGACGGAACAAATGGACAGAGAGACAGAGCGACAGAGCGACAGAGCGACAGAGAGATAGAGGTTTACAAATCAGATGTGCTATGAATGTGTTAATACAAATGGACAGGATTGGAAAAAGTAGTACATAGAACGAAACAAAAGATTGTATTCGTCGCTGAAGAGATATGTGAGACAGACATGGTGTAAATGCCGTTAAAGAAGACGCATAAAAGAAGCCGGATAAGGACGTGGAGGCGAGCTGAAAGAAATAGAAGAGGCTGGAAAAGATAAAATGAGATTAAAAAAATCTAAATAAACAGAAAGCAATGATCAGCGAATATCGTAACCAAATTCAGAAAGTAGTGTGAAAAGAAAAAGTAAAGTGTTAAAATATTTATATAAGATAACATGAAAAAAACATTTTTGTTGCCCAGAACGATTTTTTTTTTGTTATTGTGGTCTTATTTTTTTCTGTTCATATTTGTTGTTTATTTTGAACCAATAATATTGATTTAGTGCTGTCGTGATTCAATAATGAGCAAAGTTTTGTAACTGTAATACCAACCTTCACTGGAAAACACATGTAGTGGAACTCATTCATTTTCACCTCTTTTTAATAGACTCAAAAATTCTAAATTCAATGCTATTGCTTTTTGCTTTCCTGGCATTTCTTTGGGACAAATAGATAAGAGGCAATTTCCATTGAAAATCGATTACCTTAACTAGCATTAGATAAAGTTGTTCGGTACAACTAGCTCTTAGCTAGCTATATCTAGCTTTAAAAGTCCTTTTAAAATGGCATTCAAAAGTGCCCTATATACTTTAAACTATTTTGCAAAGATCACTTCATTCAAAATTCAAGTTACCTGCGCAGTATCCGCATGATTTTTTGCTACTACGCCTAAATTAATCTTTGCTTCCCGAAAAATCCTTCCCTTGTATGCAAAGGATGTCTTGTCTGCCACAAAGTTAAGTATGATTAATAACGAGTTTGTGTCTGTGTAATGAAAGGTATATAGACCCGTACGTCCTTGAGACTGATCGTTAAAATAAACAATATGGGGTTGCTGAAAAAAACAGAAAGAACTTTCTATTAATTGACTTCATACAAAAGGACAGTGCATCCATAACTGTTAATTGTGATTCTGCTATAGCAGAGCATCTATATACAGAGCATAGATTGTTGTGTCCTTAATAATTCACAAATCTACTTGGTTTTATAAGTTAGGTCTTACACATGAGTATCGTATTAAAAATCCTTAGCAATTAAAAATACAAAAATCTTTCACAATGGAAGTATTAAAAAATCCTCGTGCTTCTGATCAAACATGATGCTTTGTCAACATTAGTTTTGTATGGTCTTTTATTTTACCTCTAATTATATGCTAATTATATGCTAATTTATGGCAGACAAAACAGCCAATTTTTTTTAATTTTTGTTTTAGTTTTAACGTCATTTTTCTCCAGTAAATGGAGCTCAGACGGTGCCCTTCAGAGGGACTTTGATTTGGCAGTGAGGCATTTCTTGGCCAGATGCTTTTCCTGACGCCAACCAATGGCTTTTATTTTCTTTGTAAAGTTCCAAATTCTCCTCCATAGCTCGGGGAATCGAACCCATAATTTTTGGTTACAGTGCAGTTGCACTAACCATTAAGCCACGGCTCCTCTACAAAACAGCCAATAGGTTTGGTCAAATATCACAAAATCTTGATAGACTTTTTCATATTTTAATACTTCACTTCATGTAAATGGTATTAAGGCACCCATATTTTGACAAAAAGTAATTAATACAATAAAATATATTTAGAAATGCTTTACATTATAACCTTTTCCTCAGCTGCTTAAACATTATCTGCGCCAACAGTTCAAACTTCTGAAGACACATACCTCCTCTATGCTTTGTCAATAGGTACATCTTTTCCATCGTTTTGTGTTGGCATTGGAGCAGTCATTGTGGTAAGAAAGTATGCTTGACAAACTATATGCTAATATTCTTCAATTATAAGATGATTTAGTCTGTAGTAAATTAACCTGCAAGTAAATAAGTAGAAAAGGCTATTTTAAACAGCTGTTGTACCTTAAGGAAGTATTGAATTAAGAATATACGCATCGCATATTTGAAACCAGGATCTTTGCACATGACCTATTCTTGCATTGAAGCAAGAGATCACTCTGAGGTGTAACTTTTTGTCTATACCACATCCTTTCAAATGGAATTACTAAAAACACATAAAATTCAAGTTGGTAAAGGAATCAGATTTTCTACTCTGTCGATCAATCTCGACCATGGCTGTTGTTGTATTCTAGTAGTCAGTTTGGGTTATGATGATGGGGTCCGAAAATTCAAGCGTTGGCTGTGGCTAATGAGACCGATGTGGGAATGCCAAGCTTTGCCGTAACGATAACAGCTATGGGTAAATAAAGGGTTATCTCTTTGGAATAGCTGTGCTTTGAATCCTCGCCAGGTCTTTTCTTAGATATTTCTGGACTGTACGAAGATGTCTGTTGTGGTCATCTTTAATGTCTTTTCTCTTTCTGTGCTGATCACGTCACCCTTGCAGACGTATTTGAAATGTAGGTTAGGACAGCCCACAGATGGTGGGTCCTAAGTATGTGAAAAGGTGCACAACATCGATTTTGAAAATTGACATTGGTGATTATAATTGGGGCAATGATGTCTCAACCCAACACATGAGCTTTTTTAGGGAGATAGTTCTACTCCTTTGCAGGCTCTAGAGAATCTGGCCATGAGACATTGAAGTTTTAATTCAGAGTAAATGACGATAACGGCGTGGTCAGCAAAGAACACTTCTCTGATAAGGACCTTGTGCTGTTTGGTCTTAGTACAAGGTCTTGTGAGATTGAAAATCCACCCATCTCATCTCGTACGAAGCTACTTTCCCTCGGTTGCAGTCCCAAAGACAAGCTTCAACAACAAGAGGAATACACACTGAAGTGGATGGGCACAAGTACAAAGCGTGCTTGATGTTATTTGTTTCGTGTCATGCGGCTCAGTCCTCTCACTTGTCCAAGTTGTAACCTTGTTTAACATTGCCTTTGATATGAAAGGGTTAGGAGATGCTCCCCTTAAATTGGATAGTTCCCTTCAAGTTGTCGTTAAGGAACTTGATGATGTTGTGCAGCTTATGAGAACAATTTTATAAAGGTGGCAGATATTCAATCCTACTGATACTGACCAAGCCAAAGGCCTTTAGGAGGTCAGTAAAGGCAATATTTAATAGTCGCAGTTGTTTACTGAATTTCTCCTGTAATTAGCGACATGAAAAGATCAAGCTTCATGACCAAAATGTGCCCTGGAGTTCAGGTTAAGTCTTCTCGTCTAGCTTTTAAGGGCTGAATAGCACACATCTTGGGTGTATAGCGTGGTTACAATGCTCAGAAGAGAATTGCTCCTGTAATTATTTCACTCGTTTTTGTCGCCTGTATACGTCTGTAAGGTACTAATAATATTGGCATCTACTATGTCTTGTGCTACAGCTTTATCTCTCTAACAATGAAAAATAACTTTGTATAGAGACCTCTGGAGGTTGTTCGGGCAGCCTTGGATCAGATTGGGGAAGGGCAGAGGATAGCACCGTTCCGGATAATTTTTCCCAAACTAAGCTGTCGATACCTTTAAAGAGTTCTTTCATTGTTGATTCAGGACCTAGTTCATTCACAAAGGCAGCGGAGTACAGGAACTTAATGGCGTTTAGGGCTGGAATGACAAAAGCCTTTATTTTAGAGTATTTTGCTCTATATTGTTCTATCTTCCTATTTGTCATTTTTAGGAATTATCATGTTTGACTGGGTTTGGGCCAGCCTCAGGTCTTCCTGCTAAAGATTGAAAAGGGTTGGGGTTTTTGTGATCTCCAGGAGGTGCTTTGATTTTGCCCAAGCGGACCCATGTATTTGGTATCCAGTTTATGTATCATCCAATGAATTTGCAAATTTATTGACTTCTTCTGTGTACTACATCTTGTTGGTATCCGTCAATTTCTTCCTTGCAAGTTTTTTTTGATAAAGGTTTTTGCATGTAGCCTAATCTTGCAGCACACAAATGAGTGCTCCGTTTGCATTCAGTGCTCTCTTCAGGAGTGAGGTGTATACTTGAGGTTTGTGCATCTGACAATGATAAGGGTCGGTCGCCCAGAAGGATAAAGTGTTCTTAACTAGTAACCTTGTAGATTCTCCTACTGAGGTTTGGGTGAAACATATCCAGTACTTCAGGTGTGGATGTGTCGCAGTACTTGCCAGACCATTTCCAAGAGAAGAAGTGGAGCGCCTTAATGACTCCCAATTCCGGATCTATCGTTTACATTAATTCCCAAAGCCTTTCCTGTAGACAGATATAAGGCTTTCTAAACAGGTATATCGCACGCACACCTACTTACATGAAAGGAAGCTATAAGTAAATGAACTAAATCCACAGAATTATTGTTCGCCTGCAATTTACGAAGTAAATATCACCTCCCTCCTCCAAATAATATTCAAATACGAACAACTTTTTCAAAATTTAAAGTCATACAATCACTATTGATATAATTTGAACTGAAAAAAGCTAACCAGAGAACATTTAAGCTACTGTAAATTAAGATTTTCAATTTTACAAGAAAAAGTCATTGTACCTTGAGTGACGATTACATATTGGTGATTTAGAAGCCATCGAGAGAATGCTCTTTCTGCATTAAAAATATATGGAGATAACCTCTTTAACTGAAGAGGGGAAAGATTCAAAACTTTTGACATTTTGATCATATGGCTGAAGACCAGGGTCTATTGTATAGAACTATTAAACAGATCGTAAACTGCTTTATGTCAATGCCCCATCTTTATACGAATCTGATTAAATGGACAATCTTGTCAGTCAGGTTTTAGTAACAGACTCAGCATAGCCTCAAGGTAATAAAACGCATATTAGATTTAATGATCGGTCAATGAATATCAATCGTGACTCCAAAAGGGGAGGATAGGTGTCCGTAGGAAGAAAATATTTTCAAGAGAAGAAATGAACGGTAGAGCAAAGTCTGCAAGAGTTATTCTTACAAAGAAGACTTATGCAGATCCAATAATCTCTTCATATCTACTTGTTATATTTAAATGAATCAGACAAAAAGAGAATGTAAATCACCTTTTAAACCACTTGTTAATGAATATCAGTCACGATTTTGTAATTACTATACTTTTTAGAAATAAAATTCTGTCACCGGTACAACGTATCCCAAAGCAAAGTCACGTGTTTCACTCAGCCGCGACAGAGCACTTCACTTAAAAAAAAGACCTTGGGAAGAAAAGGTCACGAATAAGATAAAGACAAAAAGAACTGATCACGTGATATCCTTAGTCACATACCAAGCATGCTGATCAATTTTGGTAGGTTTTGGTAGACAAAGCTCATATCATTGGCTGCCTTAGGAAAAAATATCCTCTAAGAATCAAAGAAAGTCAAAAAACACAATGTAAATTCGAACGAATTAATTCATGTGGTTGATTCGGTACGGCTATCGAATTGTTATAAGATTTAATGGCTGATCTTAAAGAAGTGTGAAAAGACATTTGCAGGGATGTGATATTTAGAGGGTGAAAATGACGCTTTCCTAGTGTTCTTGGACGATTTGTGAGGTGAAATTTTTAATATTGTCAAAATTCTACGTTGATGTTACTTCGTCATAAAACAGCACCGAAGTAATTAACTACAGTAAAAACTCTAACGAGAGAGAGAGGGTGAGAGAGAGAGAGGGAGAGAGAGAGAGAGAGAGAGAGAGAGAGAGAGAGAGAGAGAGAGAGAGAGAGAGAGAGAGAGAGAGAGAGAGAGAGAGAGAGAGAGAGAGAGAGAGAGAGAGAGAGAGAGAGAGAGAGAGAGAGAGAGAGAGAGAGANTGTGTGATAGAGAGACAGAGAGAGACAAAGAGAGACAGAGACAGAGACAGAGACACAGAGAGAGACAGACAGACAGACAGAGACAGAGACACAGAGACAGAGACAGAGACAGAGACAGAGGGACAGACAGACACATAGAGAGACAGACAGACACACACAGAGACAGAGAGACACACAGAGAGAGACAGACAGACACACACAGAGACAGAGAGACAGAGAGACACAGAGAGAGAGACAGAGAGAGAGACAGAGAGAGAGACAGAGAGAGAGAGAGAGAGAACTATGACATATAACGTAGAAGTACTGTGTTGTATTCTACGTTCATGTTCTGGACATGAATACAATATGGTCCATGATTGGAGACTGATCATTGATAGTTCATAAGAAAGCATAAAAGCTGTCTCATTTCGTATTGAAAATATTTTACCATCGGTTCCTATTTAAATACATCGAAGGAAACGTATGTCAGCATCTTTGTGACTTCAAACAAAACTGACTGTGCTGATCATCAGTAGTATGTTGGAACTCAAATTTACTGCCATTTTCGTGGTCTTCAATCTGGATATACAAAGGTTTCCTATTTTTTTAAATCAGTGGTACTCGAGAGTTAGACAGAGGCATTAAGTTTGCAAAGAATGGCCTCACAGACAGATCATGAATCAAGAACAGTATAATGTTAAAGATGTACCACTAAAAAAATAATCTTTTTTCTCTTTATGTTAAATTGGGTCTTCTAAACAGTTTATGAAAGCACTAAAGCTAAACGCAAACAGAACAACCCTTGACTTTCGTAAGGAAAAATTCCCAACTCTTTCAGAAACTAAGATAAAACAAGGCGATTTCAGTGACCCACAAATATGAAAATTGGTCGAATATGATGAAATCTCTCTAATCCTCACTGGATTTCAGTTAACTGCCTGGAATTCTTTAAAATGCGTCAAATTTTTGGGTTAGCGTCGTCTTGAAAATTATCAAGAGATTGCTGTAGCTCTAATACAAAACTAACTAGCATTAAATTGGCTGGAACATGTCCTTAAAGCTTTATGTTTTAGGCTCTCATTTAAAATTGTTCCATAGAAGACTTACTGGTGTATCGAATGAGCAAGACGAGAGATTTCATCAAAACATAGCTGTTACAGAGCGACGATATAAAAATGGACTGAAGGATTGTTGGCATAGTACTGCTGGAAAATTTCAATTGGTGACCAAGAATAGCAATGTAAAAAGAAATGCTACTGCTAAGCGCAATGAAGATAGAATATCTATGTAAAATATGTCTTTCTTCTAATGCGACCAGCCCAGCGCATATAGCCTTCATTGACTTTGATCTTGTTTTTTGTTAGTTTTTTAACCTTTGTTTTTCATTTATACTGTATATTGTAGTCATTTAGCTGTATTTTGATGTGAATTCATATATATATATATATATATATATACATATCCTGTCCCATATCCTATATATATATATATATATATATATATATATATAAACATCATAATAAGTTTTTTAAAAAAATAATTACAAGTAGTTCTGGCAAATCTATTCGACATTTCAAAGTCCGCATAAGTGAACATTTAGGTATCTCCAACCTCACTGAAAAGACCCTGAGGCCTAACAACCATTCTACTGCTATACAATAACATTATTTTGATTGTTGTGAATGTCTTCTCACTCTCTTCAAGAATTTTTCTATTTTTGCATGTCAATGCAAAGAGTTAAATTTTAAGAAAAGTCTTTAAATCGAATTGGACCAACCCATGCCTAAAAAAAAAATTATTACATTGATGCCCCCTGTGCTTTTCTAGGCTGAGTTATTTATTAATATCCAAAAGTAGTCACCCTATCGGAAACATATCTGTGAAATAAATTGTTCAGTTCACTTCTATTGACTGAAAATGTAAGAAAAATACGTTTTGACGTTGTAAGACGAGCAAAAGCTTAATATTAAAGAAAACGAACTTGGAAATTTTCATAAATTTAGTCATTTTTTTATTCATTAACTTTTTACAGGTGTTGAATTTAATAAAAAATGTAATAAGGTGTTTTTATATTAAGGTTTTTCCCAAATGGAGCGTGATAGAGAACAATTAACATCATTCTGTAATATAATCAGCACCCTTACATTGTCTAAGATCACTAATAATATTTTTTGAATTGTATCCCAAGTTGAAATTAATTGGACAGTGTAACATAAAAATTATTACCCCAAAAGCGCTTTTAAACCTGTTTCTATTTATCACTTCCTCAGATGTGAGAATGATTGGTATAAAATTAATTATTCTTTAAATCGTAAAGAACGTTAACGACTTATTTGGAATCGGTCCAACTCAACCATGAATCTGTTTCTTAGAGATTCACACAGAGTCGGCTATACAAACAATTAATCGCTTTCATACGAAACTTTACGATTTTTAAGGATCTGAAATAGACTCAAAACCGATCAGCAGATGCACCAACAAATCACTAACTTCTCAATAAGGTCATCATTACAAGAATTTGAGAAAGCAATTAAGTAGCTCAAAAGTGGGTAGGTTCCAAGATCAGAAGATATCCTGGCAGAGGCAGTAAGAACGAACGGTTAATTGGTTTTTGAACGATTCTTTAATATCTAATTTGTGCGTCATTTTCTTGAACCAGTTTGTAATTGGTTGATGGCCCTGGTACCGACTAATTTGAATGTGACACAGTTGACAATTACTGGCGAAAAGTTGAGACAAAAAAATAGAGGCCTTGGGTGCCTACATTTTTAATGGATATGGTGCTTAAGGAAGAAGGATTAGATTCCAAGAAAGGAAACTAAAACCGCTACAAAATGTGTCACTGGGTGGTGAATGTGAGAGCCGCTTTCAGTGTAAGAAGTACGCTGCGAAAAATCACTAACGGTTCGTTAACCAATACGCACACAGTACTGAAGATCACAAAATGGCTGCCCACAGCACCCAAACTTTCCTGGATCAACCATTCATAGGAAGGTATTCAGGTTGCACAAACAGACAGAAATCAAAATGTCTTTACTTCAAGTGACAAAGGCATGTTGTTGTCCTTTCGTCAAAGTCGGCGATGACCAGGGACATCACATGGCAGAAGAAGACGGGTTACCGTGTGCCTGGTTGTAGCTGATTAATCCGATAGGTGCTTGACAGCCTCTGCTACAAGTCGGGGACAAGTTGTCTATTGTAGTTAGAGGCCGGGAGTTGATTCTAAGCTTACCCAGCTCATACTTTCTTTACGCCTTAGCAATCTTGTTATGCTCTTCGGAGGCGGCAGTTTTGCTTGTGTAGCTTCTCCAGGTTGAGCTATTCAGTACAGCAGTCTCCTGGGGTGTTTGGGTTGAATTTGAAGCTCTTCAGGGAGACTTTGAGCATGACCTTGTACCGATTTATCTGTTCATCTTGTGAGCACTTGCCTTTCACCAGTTCACAATGTAACAGTCTGCTGATTATATTTGACGATATTCACCACATAGCTGTCTGAATGATGAGCTTGCCTTGTAGATGCGTAGGTTAAAGTGTTTTCCATCAGTCCTGAACCTGATTATGGTGTTGGTTTTGTCGTAGCAGCAAAAGGCATCTGAAACATTATGCTGAAGAGTGTAAGTCGGAGTATACAGCTTTGTTTGACTCCGTTGTTGACTGGGGATGTGTTTAAGTATATCGATCGTACAGTACTTGAACCAATTTGCATTCATGAAACTTGAGCACAAAGTTCTTGAACTTGTCTGGGTAACCAAACTTCCCCATGAACTTTCTCATCCCTCGCGACTGACAGTGTCAAAGGCTTTTGTTAGACCTACAAACGTTGGGTGGCTGTCTCTGCTTTGTTTTTGACACTTCTGAAACAAACGAGCAGCAACGATCGTGTAAACTGTTTCACCACCCTCTCTGTACCTACACTGACTCACCTACACTTACGTCTTCCGTCTTCCGTGTGCTCAATCAAACGGTTGAAATGGACTTTAGCTGCGGTCTTGCCAGCAATGACAAGGAGTAAAATTGGTTATCGCAGAACTGCTTATTCTTATTTTTCTAACAGATATAGACAATTGAGGCGTCCTTGAGCTCCTGAGAAAGAGCTTTTGATTCCACAGTCTATAGCTCGATGAGGTTCTGAACGAAGACTAGTCCCCTTGACTACCTCTGATTTTGATGTAGGCTCTGTCAAGGATGCGGTTATGCCAACTTGGAATATGCGATTGAAGGCTTCGTCTTTGGTGAAGGACGTCTTCTTCAAACCGTTGTTGAAGTCTTTCGTCCATCTTTCCAGGATTATATTCTTCTCAGTGAGTAGAGTGATCCAATCCCAGGAGAGCACTGGTGGAGTACCAGAGGATTGGGGCTCATAGGTGGTCGTCAGAGTATTATGAAAGGGTTTAGACTACTAAATTAAGCCTTTCAGTAGTAACGTTAACGAGACTGTGGAAAATGGCCCGTTTCATTATCTTTACTTGTTGAAAAACGTGCCCTAATGCGAGCAGTAAAAGTTTCAGATAAGCGTACTCCATGGTTGACTACTGTATCCAAAACACTTGCTCGTAATAGAGACAGGTTCTAAGCTGCGGTTGTGAAAAACAAATGATCCGTTCTTATGAACTTCTATAAGCATATATGGAATAAAGTGATTAATTTTCAACATTAGTACTTTACCAAAAAAGTCCTTCTTTATGAGGGGAACTTGAAAGAAGGTGTCTTGATGTTGAAGGTCACACGTGACAAGTGACAACAATGACATTGTCCAGTCGATCTATGATTGCTTTCATGATATCAGTAAAAAGCTCAGTGACGACGTACCACAGCAGCCCAACCGTCTACTATCTAATAAAAAATAAAGAAAGAAGGTATGAATTTGGGACCATCGATTTTGATTCAATTGAAATCTCTCAATAAACTAAAGACCTCTTTTGGCTTTAGCTCCGACAGTAGTGCAAGTCATTTCATCAAAGTTTGGTTTTCATCTATCTCACGTTTTCTGTGTAAGCTTTATGATCTGTCAACTGAGTTGGGAATATTTTCTCTTAACTGGAATATGACTTTCTTTGATTCTTAGATGAGATTTTTTCCTAAGGCAGCAGAAAAGGCAAAAGCCACAATATATGCTGATGATACAGCAAATTCGTTTTCTTCAAGCAATAAATGAGTTTTATACTGTTGTAAATGCGGAACGTGCCAGCCTTGAGACCTAGTTAAAGAGTAACACGCTTTTTCTGTATCTTGTTGAAACGTAGGTCAACATAACAGAATCGTCACAAAAGTTGAAAAAAGGAGATATATCTAAGGTACCAATCTCTCATTTTGGAGTAAATGGGAAGTACATCGATCTTGTGAAAAAAACCCTAAATATCCTGGCCTTAGGATTAATAATAACTTAAAATGGAAAGGCTACAAAAAACTTGTACAGAGGAAGATTTCTAGAGCAAAAGGCCTTTTCAAGTATACGAAACATGAGGTTGAAGCGATACGTTACGAATCATGTATCATGGCATTGTTGAACCTAATCTGGGTTATTGTTCTGTTGGCAATGTTGTGGGACAACTATGGTAATAACCTTTTAGAAATGAACAGACAGAGCTGCTAGGATTGTGACAAATAGCCCATTCATATGCAAAGTTGGTTAATAGAGAAACGTTCACACCCCACACCACTGGAAAACAATGTCTTACGTGTGGTCAGTACTTTTTTATGGTTATGAAACATGAATATTCGCAAGAATATGGAGAATTAACAAGGCCTTTTAGAACTATGCCTTTGTAGACGAATGTCGGGTGTCATGGATGGAGAAGTTAAGCAATGAGATAGTATTAGAAGGGGCGGAAAAACACTAAAGTCTGATAATAACAATTCTAAAGCGTCTAATGCCATTTTTTAGTCACAAATGGAGAAAAGAAAAGCTAGCATACTTGATCGGTAAGGGAACATTTAATGGAATGAGAGCCCGTGGCAGGCAAAGACAAGGTTATGTTGCCAGTGTAAAAAGAAGAATGGGTCAATCTTGGAAAGAGAATAAAATTTTAAAAAAATAACCTTACATTAATCCTCTTCGTGCCAGAAGGCACACAAGGCTCCGACATCACTCTTCCACTTGGATCGGTCTGAAACTGCACGGCGTGTTGTATTCCATGTGCAACAGCCTGTTTTTTGCGCTTCATCTCAACCATTCTACGCCAAGTTGTTTTCGGCCAACCTCTTTTCCTTCTTCCCTCTGGTGTCCATCCGAGGCAATAGTTCAGTCCTTTGACGGGTACTTCCTCAACACCTGTCCTATCCAATTCCACCAACGCCTCCTAATCCCTGTAGTAACCTTTTCCGTTGATTCCATCTGTAGCACTATTCTGTTGTTGGTATGTTACTGCCAATGGACCTTGAAAATTCTTCTCGGGCATTTGGTTTGAAAACTATCCAGCTTAGCTTCTTCTTTCTTGGTTACGTTCCGGGTTTCACCTCCATAGAGCAGCATGGAAAAGATGAGACTCTGAACAGTGACGATTTTGTCTTATGAGTGATGTCGCTGGCTTTCCATGTCAGATACTCTCTTCATTTGTGCGCTTGCCAGAGCAATTCTCTTTCTGATATCTGCTGTCGTACCCCAAATTACTGTCACTCTCGCTGTTCGTTATTATGACTTGGCATTTCTTTTCATTCAGCTTGAGTCCAATTTTTGCTGCATTGTCTTCCAGTTTGCTAGTTTTGTGCTGTAGGTGGTGCATGGTTGATAATAGAAAGGCGATGTCAACCACAAAGTCGAAACCTTCCAACATTGTAGCAAAATTCTACCGGATACCCGTTCGTTTGCCGTCTGGTGTTCTTCGCATCAGCCATTCGATTTCCAAGAGGAACAGAAATCCAAAGTTTCTTGGAGTTCTTGGTAGAATTGGTATTTTTCTGAATCATCCTTTTCACTTTGAGGTGCGGAGACTTGAATAGCAGTCACTCTCCCATATTTCGAGTAGAATCTCGCTGTTATGATCCTCTTGTTTATTGGTGTCACTCTAACAAGACGCTTTCGTCCATCTCCACTCGCTGATTCCAAGGATGTCTAATTTCTATCCATCTCCCGTGCGATCTGTGTTGCCGCTCCACTCCGAAACATAGATCTTACATTTCAATACCCGATGTTAATGGGTTTTTGGGGGTTAGCAAAAGATCACATTGTACGCTGAGCTTTTCGAAGGCTTTGCCCCAAAGTCGTCGAAATGTTGTCGTCGGCAATCTCTGCTGCTCCCTGATATTCGCGAGTAATAATGTTTAAAGTTTCTGTAACATGGCATTTTTGACACGAGTGCGTTGCTAACACAAACAAAACTACCAACCTGGAGGACCAGGGATCACATTTACTCTAGCTTCTCTCCTTCGACCTGTCTGGCATGGGTGGCCCTACCAGGAGCAAAAGGCTCCAGCCAGCACAATTCTCAGGATCAACAAAGCAATCAGGTAGAAAGGACAGAGAAATATGAGGCGCCATGATCGTCGATGTCAGCAGACATGACACGTAGACGGATAGAGAAAGAGAAAGAATCATTTCTCTAATTTCACTAACAAAGAAAATGAATTTACACCCTCTGCTGTGATAGACAACATACAAATGACATACTTATTCGTTCCTTTTTTTGTATAAGTTCTTCAAAGTCAACCTAAAACACAAGTTCTATCGATTTGTCAAATTTTGGAGGCTTCGTTGCCTATCGTCTGCAGCTCCATACTCTACGCTGTTTTCAAATATAAATAAATAAATTTGATTGTTTATCGTGCGATTATTTTTTGTAAAACGTCAATCAAATCCAAATAACAATGGTACATTTCCATAACACGAGTTACCATTGATAACCTAATGCTGTGTGAGTGACAATCTTAAATGATTGCGCTGTCAGTTTATGTTGTTGTTGCTGGGATACCCATAACAGCGTTTACTTCCTTCAAAGATTTTCATCAGGATTCACAGTGTATCACAGAATTGATTCAGCGAATACTGGCCATGTGCTGAAATAACAATGAATTCCAGTTTTGAAAGCGAACAAGAAGTTACTGTGGAAAACACTCCAGTGACAATAAGGCAATACTTGGATTCACGATCGTGAATATTGAAAAAGGACGAAAAAAGTTGTGAAAAACCTTTCATGAATAAACAGCTGTTTCCCAACCTTTCACACAATTCTTGTTTGACAACATATTTTCTCTAAAGCTGAGAATGAAAAATAAGGGAGTTTTCCCTGATTTTCTTCTTTTTTTACTAATGTGAATGACGTTTTGCTTGCAAAGGAGACAAAAAAGTGGTTTTTCGTGTTAATTCTATTTATACGTGAAAATATCTCTGCAACCTACCCTTGGTTATGCAAACAAGTTCAAACGAACTTGCAGGTTCTGGATGACTCGTTTTGACGTGCATTAGTGTACATTACAGGGAGAGTGCAATTTCTGTATTTCTGACCCAACGACAGCATCTAATAATGCTAGGCAATGAATAGCACCCCAGCTTATCGTCTCATTTGGCTTGGCTTTCTCAAAACGAAAAACGAGAACATGGCAGCTTTTTAACTGAGGCAGGTACGCATCTGTTATGCTTAGCTGTCAGATGTTAAAGCTGGCAACTCTTCAAGCGAGTCTGGTACGATGGATAAATATTACAATGCAGAAGCACGTCAATTGTGGCAAAATGGTTCTTCGCTGCCTGGCGCTCGTCCAAAGACAGCAGAATTAAAAGACAAACCAGTGCTATTTTATCACTGAGAAAAACAATGAGGGATTCAAAGAACTTGCACCTTTTTCGAACAGGTGACTTCAACAATTTGATCCAGCTGATGTTCATAATGCCTATGCTTGCTGGCAAATACTTTTTTTAAAATATAGACAAAACCTGGATACCAGAAGCCTCTAATGCTCCTCTGTTTCCATTTCGAACTAAATGGTAGTGCATTTGAACGACCAATTTTCGCGAGTGTAAAAACATTTCGAGCAAGGGAGCTAACTTTTCGGGGGGAAAAAGTTGGACTATTAGACAAAAAGATGAAGCTATTAAGACCAAAAGACTTGCAAGACATTAATATGATGAGATTGAAAAGAAACAAGATTACTTCATACAATGACGATTAGATAGATGCTTCTGGAAAACATTGTCAATAACATTCAAAAATGAAAAACTAAAGTAAGAAAGAAAACCATAGCAAGCAAAATTTCTTTTTTTTTCCCCCAACAAATACATGCTCCCGTTTTATTCTTTTGGCCAAATCTAATCCCGTTAGCCATAAGTACGTAGCATCACACCACCGCTTAAATTCGTAAAGAACTATACCAAGCAAGACATGCTTTTTTAACAAGAACGTATCTTTAAAAGAATTTATATGTCGCAAGCCACAACAGTAAAACTGTACGTAGCGGGAAAATTTTTCACGACCCAATTTAACCAAGAATGGGAAAAATATCTCCAATCTTATTAGTTACTCTCTTCAAGTAACGTATGTCTGTATCTGACGAACTCTGGCGAGCTGGACTGCGACGAAGGCACCTGCACAGATCATCTGTGCGTCACTGAAAAAGCGCCTTAGTGGTTGGAAACGACAACCTGGAAAAGCGACTGTCATTGGTGGAAATCCGATTCAAATCGACCACCACTAAACCGTAAAAGAGTTACGATTGAGTTTTGTGGGCAGCATTGAAGTGAAGTGGAAGGCTTTTGAGTTTACATGGGTCCAACGTGAGTCACGTTAACAAAGTCAAAAAAATGAGTAATTTGACTCAAGTGAATAAAGGTTATGAAAATGCACTTGAGGAGTCACGCTGCTTAGAAATCAATGAAGTTCAAGTTCTAATACAAGTTTACTATCGATAATACCGAACCTTGATTGCCCCTTCAACAAAATGTAAATTGGAGTAGCAATTTCCATTTAACCTGAAACAGCATCATACTGATTGTATACTCGTAATTATATCAAGTTAATCTGTGATGTACATGTTGTTAACACAGTTCTTTTTACTTCTACATTGTGAAAGCCAAAACAACACAAGTCAGGAATTACCCATTCCATTCAACATTTCATTGTTTTTCTAACTCATAAAATACAATAAAAACGAATAGAATACAAAAAAGTCATCACTGATAAAAAAAACCTTAAAATAATAAAACAAAATGTTGACCTTTTCTGTAATCATTAAATGAAAAAGTTTATTACTAGCCAAAATGTGATATATTCTCTCTTCTTTACCGCTAAAATTAAAAACTTAATTTACAGTGGGGATTCAGTACCTCTCCATTACACTGAATTCCAGCATCTCTATGAATAATATTGACATATGTCAGCTTCGTGTGGAAATTTAAGAATTATATGCGAAAACAATTGATTCTTCTACTGTCCTTGACAGAGCTAACCGGGGTGTGCCACATATCTTTATCTCAAAAAGGGAACGATATACTTAACAAAGAAGCTATTACTAAATTGAAGATGATCTCCTTCTGCTGTTAGAAAGTGTAGTTTTCCTGCTTTGTCCATCTCTTGAAGTCCAAGTTTATCCTGCAAACACATTGAAATCACTGCATTATTCAGGCAGCAACAGAGGAAAAAATACCTCAAGGCAAGTTAGAAATAATTTCAAAAATCTCGAATGGCTGCTTCTGTCAAAATAGTATAACACTATGCTTGTATTATCACAAATTTTCATGTTACTTTAACGTTAACCCTATTATTGCAGGGTGCTGGTGCCGCTTCAGAGCATTTTCTACAGTGGAAAAAAAATCCTCTGAAACGGGATTGTTTACAAAATCACATGTCCACGCTGTGCTGCGCGCTATTTTGGTCAATCCGGCCGACATATGCAAACCCGCATCAAAAAACAATCCAAAAGGCCGGGCCCAGTAAGAGACCACATGTTTAAGTGCGGGGCAAATCTGGAGGATAAAGATGTGGACCTCCTCCAAAAGACATTCCGTGGAGATAAATGTTATGAAGCACTTCACATTCGGGATCTCTGACCATCAATCAATACAAAGGACGAATACAGGAGCAGGGACTTAATAATAAGTTGTAGTCAGCTGTTATAGTAGTTATTGATCTCTTAATACCTCTATTCATATTTGTATTTGGTTTTTTAACTCCCCTATCTCTGACTTTTGTGTTTTTACTCTTACCCAAAGTTGCATATAGTCACTGATAAACGTGTACTGATGTAAAAAGTCAACAAGATGGAATTTTTTTTATGAGCGAAACGAAAAGGTTTCAAAATGGCGCAAAAACAGCAATGAACAATATCGTTTTAAAAAGGCAAGACTGAAAACTATGTACACCATTATCTACGTAGAAAAAGAAAATGAAAAAAAGAAAAAGAGATTTTTAGCTTCCCTGGGAAGGTCTTACACAAAAATGACTTTTTTACAGCATTTTCTACGAAATTTTTACTAACTTGGTAATTCATTTGATAGAATAAGTACATTTTTTGGTTCAGGTGAGCTAAAATTGTATTTCACTACAATTGTGCCAAGTTTCAACTCCATCACCCTTTTTTGTTCTAGGGATAACAAGGGTGTGTAAGATTATCTATCATTCCTTACACTAAGTCACTAAATGCCTGTCACAGTAGGATTACACCACACTAGAATTTTCTATCTTTCAAAATCTCGTCTCCTTTTTTCTCTACATAACTCAAAACACTAGTAGAAACCCAACAAACTTCCGTCCCGTTAAGCCATTAGTTAAACATAATGCGTCTGTTCTAACGACGTTTAATAAAACATGTACCTTATTCCAAATTTAAAGCCACAACTTTACCAGTAACTCTTATAATAATAAATGTAACTCTTTTAGAAAAGACTGTATTTCAAAATGATATATAAGGTATAAGCTAGCATTATGATGCCATCGTCAAACTAAAAAAGGTTTCGTAGAACATCAACATAAACACATCAACATCTCAACCATCACCATTTATATTATTACTTTGGTCATCAGTCGCACATTTTCAATTGGTCTACATTTGCTCTTGAGGTTTGGTAAGAACAGGTCTTCTCCACACTCGAATTCTAACTTAATTAAGCATGAATGTTATCTGTAACTTAACAATCATGGTCTCAAATCCGATTTCTTGAGTCTTTTATGAGGATCTTTTGGAGTTGTTCAAATGGCATCAATTATTAAAGACAAAACCTGTACATTCCTATCTTGCAGTTGTTAAAGTTCCCTTGGCAGATCTTGGTATTTTTCTACCTATTCAATTCTTTCGTTTTAAGTCGGGTACCGAGTGAAATCCCGGAGCTTCCTATGACCTATTCATTCTTTACCTTACCTTTGATGATTTAAACGTCTGGACTCCTTACTTTTATGACATTATCTGTCTGAGTGGCTAAGTCCGATAGAAAGGTGCTGATGGCATTCTACATCGTTGTTTCTGATTCGTGATCGTGCCATTGCCTATCTACATCAATGCTAAATTTAAGGAAAACTTCCCAGTGAATCCTTTTGAACTCCTTTTGGCATCAGCTGTCTTGGTGTGTTTTATCATTGCTTTGATCCAATTCGTTCTTTTAACACGCTACTGTGCTGCTTTGATGAGTGTTTGCATTTTATTGCTTTATGCCTCTCTTACCAAGCAATATCTACTTATCATTGCTAGCAACATTTTCTCTTCATCAGTTATATTCTCTTTTTTATTCATGTTACTCTCACACATATTTGTCCGGTAAAATATTTTTTCCTTTTTCTATTTATCAGAGCGGGTAAAAACAACTCAAACTTCTTTCTCCGTTGTCTCTAAAGAGACAATTTGTCGAAGTTTCCTCCCTATTTCAAGCAGCGTCGTTTTTCTGAATAAGTTCCATCCCAACCTTCACAACTAACTTTTCCATGTGCCTTTCAAACTCGTCTGAAATGACTCCCTCTACTCAAATCACTACAGGTAGCACTGAAACTGTATCCATTTGCCATACATATCCAACTTTTTTTCTCTCAACATTTGATACATTTTTTCGATCTCTTCAAGTTCCTTTTCTTTCACTCTTGGCACTGCAATATCGATTATTTTTACTTCTTTGTTCTTCTTTTCAAGCAACATAGCTTCACCTTACGGTTTCTCAGTTCATCCAATGCTCTTTTTGTAACGTACAGCAATTCATAGTTTCTCTTAAATTTTTTATTCTGTTCACCTCTTTAATTTCTGCACGATTTCCTTTTCTTTCTTGGTAGTTTTTCTTTCTGCTTTCTCCCTGTTTCGTTCATTTGCATCCCATCCGACTACTGCTCTGATCTCCTTTACCTTCAGGCAAAAATTTTCGGATTTTTTTAACAAGATGCTAAATTCTTTAAGCAAAAAATAAATAAATAAATTCATAACCAAAACAACTATCACAATTTCTTTCAAACGAAAACAACAAATCAACAGTCAAACAGCGCATCCTTTATGTGAAGGTTACGAAAAGCTACAATGGACTTCGTTTTCACATTATTCTTGAAATTTGTTTAAAAAAACACATATTTACAATTTTATATTTTAAAAAAATCAATAAACAGCTCTTACTTTCACATATAACTCTGACTGCTGGAGTGTCATCATTTTTTCACTCTGTCCTGGCTGATAAAATCCAAACCACTAAAAATCAAAAAAGAAAAAAGAAAAGTAATTCATGATGCTGTCGTTTACATAAAATATTCTCTTCTTCTCCGGCTTCATTCTTTTATCTTATTTATGTCACAAAATAATGCGTACAAGTCAAAACCGGTTGCGTTTACCCGTACGGGGTAACGGTCTTGTTGATAACAGTCAAGTTCATTGAAGAGGAAGTAATTGAAAAGCTTATTCCTTCGGAATTTCAAAAATCAATTCATTAAGATTATCTTTGTTTTAGTATTCATCATATTAATCATGTAAGCAATTATGACCAGTTTGCAAGCAGCTGCAAGATGACGTAGAAATAAGTACAACAATAAAGATTTCGTGTCTGCCGTATTCTTAAAGATCTTTACTGTCGCTCATACATAAAAACCGAAACAATTGTAATCTAAACTCGCTGTTGGCAAATTCACAAAAAAACCCCAAAAGATATTTCACTCTTTACATAATCATTTGTTTTTCTGTTCTTCCATGTTATTTCAAAAATTCTATGTGTACATTTCATTTTCTTGTCTGTTTTCTTTAAAAAGATCCTTTTTGCATAACCTTGCTACTGCGATACCGCGAATCACTTTTACTTTAGGATTTCGAGCATTTCAGTCTCTTTCCAGATCTTATTTATTTTTGCCAAAGCATTTATAGCTAAGCCGAATTTGTATTAAAATTCATTTTCCTGATGTTGATAAATGAACCAGGAGAAGTAAAGTAACTTATTCATAAAAAACAAACAATAACTAACATTGTACTTGTCTTGCCTGCATTAACATACACTTACTTTTACCGTCATAAAAAGGCTATAATCATGATCATAACCACAAAATAAAACCATTAAGATTTAGTAGCACAACTTAAACAATATTACTCAATAGGAATGATATTCATGAGTTGAATGTGGTGTCCGTTTGAACTATTCAATTGAGTACCTTGGAGTATTATTATCTCACTGTCTATCAGTAACCTTTTTGGTGAGGTATGTTCAATTAGTCATTGTGTCGTTAATGATCTTGACGTTGCGCTTATCCTTTTGTTGTGTTTTCAAGGTAAAAAAAATAGGGCTCGCACTGTATTACTACAGGCAACAAGTAATATTTTATCGCGAACTTTCTCGCTTTGTTTAAAAGTTTTGATGTTGACAGCAGATTATATTACAAATTCAGATCTATTTCCTTTCCTGTTCTTACAAGACCAAGTCGGGTCTCTTCGCTATCTTAGTTTCTTAGAAGTTGAATTAAACTCTAAGACAAGTTTCACTCAATCTTTTCCCAGCATTGTCGCTAGATCTCATTGTTCTTTGTACCACACCAAATCCGTTCCTTATTCGTTTCAAACGTTCGTTTCAAAGCAAGTGTCGCTCTAAATAATCGCTAGTATCATTAGCTTTCTGTTATATCACGCAAAGTAGTCACAATTGACCAAGATATTGCAACTAGAAAGTAGATGTTCTACTGTCTCATTTTGTTCACTCCGTATTATCCTTCTGACTTCGATCAGCCTTCTTGCTGCTTTTCATGGTTTCGTTTAAATCATCTGGTCTAGCATTTTCGCTATTTTTTCACTATTATTAGTATTATTATTATTATTATTATTATTATTATTATTATTATTGAGTGGTGGAGCAATACGAGCCCACGGGGGGACTCAGGGGTAGAAATACAAGCAAACTTATCCGACTCCAAGGCCGATAATTATTATTATCATTACCAATGATGATAATAATAATAATAATAATAATAATAATAATAATAATAATAATAATAAGGATGATTGCCTTACAACCTTACAACCTCGTCCTGGCCAAAAAGTGGAAAGGTGCAGACTTAACTCTCCGGCGGATGTCAACCCGGTATTTCAAGCTCTCGGAGTAGGCTAACAGGTACGTTCCCTTACCCAACGGTGACCTGGAGGTAGTTGTGGAAAAGGGTAA
>RDPX01000172.1:918574-950549 GCA_003991215.1 Morbakka virulenta
ACTACTACTACTACTACTACTACTACTACTACTATCACTACTACTACTACTACTACTACTACTACTACTACTACTACTATTACTACTAATACTACTACTACTACTACTACTACTACTACTACCACCATGAAGGCTAGTGCTGCTTCCTAAATACATTTTTTACTAATTCTCAAGTACCAATATCATACAATACTGGTAACGTTTTATTTTAGAGGTCAAAGAAAGGGCAAGATACAATAAATATACTTGAGTAAATAAATAAATAAATAAATAAATAAATAAATAAATAAATAAATAAATAAATAATAAATAAAAAAAAATATCGGTCATTCACTTACCTGTCTTGTACCCACCTAAATAAAGAAAAGGTTAAAAAAGATTTTTGTTAAAAGTAAAATAAAAGAACAAATTTCGTAAGGCTTTGAGTAGAAATTGAAACATTCAAATTGTTAAATAAAACAGTGTGCAGTTGAATAAAACGAACTGTAATGTTGGAATACGTTATAGCTTGTGACCTAGATATATTATCCATTAGTAACAACTACTGCATAAGATTAAGGTTCATCGTTCACTATTTGAGTACAACGCCTTTCATTTCCTTTCCACAAAAAAATATTAATAAGTAATGTGAAAAACCACATGACTATCAACCATAAAATATAAAATCTCAAAATACCTACAACAAGAAAAATTGATTTTCTAATCTCAAATAAAAATACGTAATTTCCTCCAATGTATGGAAAATGTTTTTACAACAGATACTGAAATACACCTTGAATTTTTTTAATTTTTTAAATTTTTTTTTCTCCTCTACCTTTTGTTTTCACGAATATTTCAGTCAATAGGAACAAACCAAATTCTACTTGATGCAATTGGCTTTTGGTGATATAAGGTTGGACAAACCATCTTTTAAAAATTTTTCTACTTTCTATCAAAAAAGGAACTTTTCCGCATGTACAGAATTAGGCAAACAAAATCTACATTTCAAGGTGAACTGTCCAAAATTCCGTGTAGTGCATAGTTACAAACTCCGCTTCCGAAGTACAAAACCGAGAAAGAAATCATCTTCTGATTTCAACCTTGCATTGTTTGGATCGCCTATGGTTCGTATTGGGCGTGGGCAGACACTGCTCTTTGACTATATATTACGACAACATGGCAAGGAGAACCAAAGTCAAAGATTAACAGTTGAAGAGACACCTGAAAAATTGTTTAATAGATGGAAATAGAGGCAAAGAACTTTTGCCTCTCTTTCCATCTATTATTACAAGTAAGCAATCTCTTTTCAATCCAAGTGTTCTTAGTATATGGCCAAGAAATTGTAGTTGTCTCAATATTTCCAATAAATTTTCTTTTCACTAAAGGTCTTTTCAACACCTATTCATTAGTAACCTCATCTGTCCATTGTATCCTTAACATGATGACCATTCGACTAATGCAGCCGTTTCTCGAGTTCCTGTTCCTGATTCAGGTTTCTTTTTTCTTTACCTCAGTGAGCTTCCTGCTAATTTATGACACTACCTTGTACTCATGGGAACTCACGAAGAGCAAGTCAAACTCAACGAACATTTCAAGTTTGACCTTCAGGCTGTCAAAGAATGAATATAGGGTTGGTCTTTTATTTTAATAACGGCGAAAACATTGCTGATGTCGTTCAACAAAAAGTTGAATCCTAATCTCCCTCCAACATTTATAGATGATCATTTCAACGTTAATCCTGGTGTAGTTGCTTCATTCTTTTCTCCAGATCTTCATTGTGGGTTTTATGTTCAATCTATTGACTTGCTTTCAGAAACCACAATTTTGTATCGCGGTTAAAAGCACCTTATTCCTAAAGCCATTTCAAAAGGATACCACAGTGATGGCTGTCAGGGGCAGACGCAGTGTTTTCATGGGATCTGAGAACTTTATTACGTCGTGAGTCACAACCTTTTTCTGAGCTACGTTTTCAGAGATACTTCTCCCATCGTCCAGCAATTAAAGTAACTAGGTACAGCTTTTTTTATATCGACATTGCAGATTTGCCTGGCGACAGGGGCAACGTATTTCGCGGAACGGCGCTATAACTATCTTGTATTTGTTTATTTATTTCTTTAGTGTTAAGAGCCATATTTCTGGTGTACGGCATTACTTACAATGTGGCATGTAAACTATATAGAAAATGTTATGAATAGGTCCTTTATATCTCTGAAGCAAGGGTGTGGAAATTACGTAAGAGTCTGACCAGAGTCATCAAAAGAACAGTTGTTAACAAAGGATGTTGTCTGAAATCTTCCTTTATTTTTTGAATTGGTCAATACTTAAAAGCGATGAAAGAAAGGTGCATTGGTAGATTCTCCTGAAAACGGCCTTGTAAATTCTCTGCAATTTTTTTAGGATTGCCAACCAGAGAAGGGCAACAGCCTCCCTTTTCAAGAAACTTTTTGATTTTATGCTTTGTATGTTTCATTCTTCTTCTTAATTCGAGCGAACTCGAACTGTGTTGACTAGTTCTCTCCATGTGTCTCTATCCTCCATGCAGTTCGTGACGTCTTCTAGGTCCATGTTTGTGTCACGTTTGAGCTGGTCGATGTATGTTATTGCAGGTCTTCCTTTTTCTTTTGCCATGATTCGGTTGCCATAACGATACTTTATGGAGAAGTTCATCATTCTTTCTCCAATCGTGTCCAGTGAAATGCAGTCTTCTAGTTTTAAGAGTGGTCGAGACCTTGGTAAGTTTCCATAAAGTACTTCGTTCGATGTGTGATCCTTGCATGAGATACAAAGAACTTTCCGCAGCATTTTAGTATATGTACCATTTAATCTGTTGGTCATTTGTTTAGTCATCGTCCAGCTTTCTGCTCCATAAAGAAGTCCACTTTCAACAGTCGCTCGAAAGAAGTTGATTTTGAGATCTCTTTCCAGTGATGATTTCCATGCTTCGTAAGCATTTAAAAAAGCCACGAATTTGTACTTATGCATTGAAAATACGGGTAACCTGCATGTACTCAAAATTATAGTAAAATGAGGAAAAATACCTGTACTACCAAAAATGTAAATGAAACAAGAAATGACAATATATCACAAAAGAAGTATGATTTCCAAAAAATAAAAGTAATTTTTAAATATTTCGTTTGAGGAAGAAAGCATATGGTAAAAATACATCCGTTCTCACAAATCCTTCAAATTTTATAAGCACAAAACTTGCTATTATTAATTGCAGTATCTGGATGGTGTTCTTATTGTATAATGTGAGACGACATATCAAGTAGTATGGTAATTGGCTGCAGTGGTATAAAGAACCTGGGTAATTGCAAAGAGACAGGGTTCACTCTGAGTAGAAAAACAATATCCTGCATGCAATACACGACTGCTTAGTTAAAGCAGTCAAGATAGGCAAATACCCATTAATAAGTGACAATGTGTGTGTATCTCTAAGCTAAAACAATATACAAAATACTCACTTTAGATATGCTCCAAAATTTAACAATTTGCGTACATAGTCACACAACTTTGAAGCTTCTCCTGGGCAATGTGGAAAACCATAGACACCTGAAAGAATTTAAATCCTAATGCTAAATATTGGAAGTAGTAATAAGTAAAATGGCAAAGGGACAAAAAAATGAAAAGATCTGTATAGGGCAATGACGTGAAATTTGCAATATTTTTAGGATAGAATCCTGACTTCAGTTATACCTTTCTTCCTTCCACATACGAAAATAGGGTGTTATGTCAGATGTAATATGCTTTCTAAATGATTCTTGAATTAATGATTTCAAGATGAACCTATAAATTACTTATTATTCCTTTGGATCTCGAAAAACCACTCGCAAAAAGATCACAGTGGGTCAGGGGCAGATCAGCAAGAGTCAAAAGAGTATTGATGGGTGTGATCAAGAAGGAGTGAAAGAACAATGATGGGTGTCAAGGAGCCAACCAGCGACAATTATACTTCCTACGTGTGCACAGGTAAACGGTACGAGAAGTAGGGTATTATTATGGTTTTCTGCACAAACTGTAAGATAACATACAAACAAAAAATATCTTCATACATCTTTAATCTTTAAAATCTAGTCATGATGAACTTGTTAAAAGCCTTTCCATAACAACAAACACAACCTAATGACATTTTCCGTTCCACAGCCCTGACCTTCTTCATAATAAAAGCGTTTATTTGTAACTGTTTAACAATAGCAACTAAAACTTCCACATTATGTACTTGTTCATCTTTAAGGTTATCGTTATCTATTGTATGCTGTCATGTATTTTCCAAAAGCTTGTCAAATGCTTGTACGAAAGGTTAGGCATACAGACACATGTACTAAAAGTTAGGACCTCTATTTATTTTTATCAGTCCGGTTATTTTTCAGGACAATACTGTGCTCCATTTATCCACTACTCTGGCGTGGTTTCCTTATTTTTTAAAATGTTTTTTAAATGGTCTTACTAATGCCTTTCGTGCTAAACGTCACTTTTCTACTCGTAGTTTGAGGTCCGTTCAATACCAAGTGATGTTCACTTCTTTCTCTTCATAACAACTCATCTTCTATTCTTTTAATGGGCAGTGAGTTGTATCTCAGTCACTCTCGCTTTTAAATGCTCATTTATTTCTTCCATCAATGGCATCATTGCTGTTCTTCCTTTTTTTTCCCTACTCCATAACAAAAACTGATTTTTTATTCATTTGGCCCGGCTTTTCCTCGCATTTTCTTTTGCTTTAGATTCTCGTGAAATTCTCCTTTTGGGTTTGTTCAACAACTTATTATGCGGCTTCCTCTTGTTTCTGTCTGTTACCCTTTCACATTTCATCTTCTAGCCTCAATTGTTTCATATAATTTGCGTCTACTTCATCAATGCTTCTGAACTTGTGCCTGTTCTATTCCTTACTGTTTCAACCCTATTAATAACTTTTCTCTTTAATAGCTAACCTTTTTCTTTTTATATTTCATTACCTGTGTTACTTCTGGGATTCTTAATATCCTCTAGCAGTCTATTCAATATTTTTTTTCAATACTTTTTGTTCTCCTTCCAGTATTTTTCTCTGTTCTCCTTCGACATTTTCATTGAAATTGATGTCATCACCTCTTTTTCAAATAAACTAAACAATGCCACACCAAAATGGCACGTGAAATAAATTAAGTAATACTGGTATGGAATCTGACATTGGTGGGCTTGGGGAATAACTATCTTTTTCTGTCATTTCCATTTGCTAACTGTCCTTAGCTTTTGTCTCACTTACTGTCCATGTTTTACCATAATCATTTTTTGAAATTCTTTCTCTGTTTCAAAATCGTCATGCATTCTCTCTGGGCTTCTGTATAATATACGTCTTATGTTCTTGTTTCATTCCAATTTTTTTACTTCTCTTAATGAAACAATATCAGTTTTTTCTCTTTCTATCCCCACTAAGTACCAATGCTATTTTCGTTGCTGCATCCCAATCGATGTTTTTGTATGAGCTGCCATATTTCAGAAATGTACTTGCATTTGTATGTGCATCGAAAATTCCAGCTGTAACATTCCGAGTCCCAAAAAAAGGAATCGCTTTTTGATAGAATAATCTGAAAGCACAGCCAACATTTCTGCAACAGATTTAAAAGATCGGTTTGGTATTGTAGGGGTATTTCAAATTCTGGAACTGCAAAAACAAAAGCAGAACTTCTGATGAAGGAGATATGTGGCTACTCGTGGTCGTCCATGCAGAGAATTACCATGTCATTTGACAGATTAATGCATTCAATCATCAACTGATTCATTGCCAAATTCAAAATGGTATGCAATAAATGCAATATGAAAACGTTTGCAAGACAGATAGAGACATCTTTCTTCACCACCATGACTAAATTAAGTATTTCTTTTAATCAGAAATGCTTTGGCATATTTACTCCACCATTATCTTCTTCTATGATATAAACTCCCAAAGATAATTTCTAATTTGACAGAAGGAAAGAATGAACATAACAATGATTACATTTCACAGCACTGGTATTGCATTGTTAGCAAGCAATATTTACATAATGGGTAACTGATCTATATAGGAATTTCGCACACTTTACGGATACCCTTGAGTTACTCTGTGAGAACTTTCAATGAATTTGAGTTATCCATCACTGAAAAAATTCGTGTAAAACAGCGATTCATCTCTTAGGGTCACCTGATATATTCGTATTATTAGAGGACACCAAAAAATACGGCCAAATCTTATCTGAGTGTCGGACTCTTTTATGAGTCCAGTCTTATTTTTCACGCCTCGTTTATCTATCTATTTCGACCCGTTAAGTCTGATTAAATATTAAAAACCTCCCAAGATTCTGCTCAAAATGTTTGGTAAGGTTTGCTTTCTGCTGCACCAATTAATAATAAACAAAAACTGTAAGACCCTGGATGACACCAGGTCTTACAGTGGTACGCAAAATAATGATTTTAATGATGACATAATAATAATATTAATGATATAATAATAATAATATTAATGATGATATAATAATAATAATATTAATGATGATATTAATGATGATACTTAGCGATTCAATCAGGTAGAAGTCAGCCACAATGACAGTTGGGTAAAGAACCAATCAAAACGAACAACGCTCAAATTAACAGCTCACAGTTTGCAATTTGTAATTTGCAAATAAGGCTATCTATTTTGCAAAAGCAATTCAGAAAGTTGAATTAAAACTTTAATAGTAGCATCAACAGCTAATTTTGATATTATGATTATGACGTGTGTTTAATGTTACCATGGTTACATTAAAGTCTCATCCATGAGATTAACTTCACCATGGTAACGATAAACATAATCACATGGCTACTAACTATGGCTTTTATTAATCTCCGATATGAAAACATATATATTTTAATGACTCATTAAAAAAAACACCAGGATTACTGAGCACAAGATCATTTTTTTTTATCTGTACGATGTCGTACGCTATTTAATGCAATGTGCGTACTGATCAAGCAGTTGGGCGTACGAAAAACAAAAATTTATTCAAAATCATTTTTCTGCAAACAAGATGGAAATAGAATTTAACCTGTGAACCCCAAACACCGGAGACTTCACCTTTGTCTGTTATGCATTCACAAGAAAACAAACATCGTTTTGGATCTAGCTGATACGTGTTTTGGGGGCTGTTTCAAATAAAAAAGTTAAGAGATTGACAATGTCAAAGCAAGTTACAAGTTCTTTAGAAAGTCAACCTTTTGAAACTAAGAGGTTCTATGACTTTCAGGTTTTCCAGTTTCACTGCTATTGCATTCCATTGGCAAAACAGAAAAAACTGTATATATATATTTTTTTTAAACCTTCAACCACCTATTAAAATTGTGATATTGTGTCATAAATAACAATAGAAGCACAATTTCAACAACACATGGGGCTATGCTAACCCTAAAACACCTTGTTCTATTCTATTCACCTTTAGAATAAAAGGTGTGACTCACCCTGGTGTTGTCCACCAAATGAAATCAGATTCATCATTGGTGGATTAGGACACTTTTGTGCAACTGCACGTCTAAACAAGAGAAAGAATAAAAACTACAATCAAAAAAATAGAACACAGCCTTGATATACAACTACTTACAAAAGCAACATGACAACAGGTATGCTGTCATTTATCTTACAAAAACTAAACTTTGGAAGGTCATGACGTTGTCAAAACCTTCAACCATTTGTTGTCCAGACACAGGCAAACCCCTAAAAATGTTTTTCATTTAAGATAGATAAGCAGAAGTAGTTTGTTTATGTACAGTTAGTGATTTCATACCATAAAGTACCGAACACTCAGTAAAAATGTGAGCAGTCTAAGGTACAAAGTGCATGACTAGTATTGTTGGTGTGTCACAATATGACTAATGTCTAATGACAACAATGAAAATTGTTTCAGTTCATTTTTTTATTCATCAAAATATTTTTACCAAAACTTTTGCATTTCTTAAAACATTTTTTACATACTTTTGTTTACTTTACCTGGAGAAAGAACACTATATAAATACCCATTAGTACCAGCCTTGGATTGCTGTGAAATATATATATTATTACCAGCAGAGAGCTTCTATGAGCTCTTCACTCGAATTCACAGTTGGTGTTCACAATTTCTCTTCAATTTATGTCACAAACAAAATCTTCTCTTTACAATCTACAGTAAGACCAGCAAGAATTACAAATGACAATCATTGGCTAAAGTTTCACTACAACCTTTTACCTTTTACAAAATTCATTAGTAACAACCTCCCTTCACATATCACTACTTCCAATCTATTTTTATCTCTTCTTAGCTTGCTCTTAAACTGTGGTTTATTGTGACAGTATTCCTTAATTTGTTTGTATATTTATCTATAATTTACATCTTACCTCTCCCAAGGTTACGTTTTCATCTGCATTTGTTCATTTGTCAGTCGGTTTGTCTCTCTGTCTGTCTGTCTGTTTGTGTGCAAAATTGTGCAAAATAACTCTAAATGTGATGGGTGGATTTGGATGAAACTTTGGCAAAGTACTGACAATAATGCATAGAAGAAGTGACGTTGAAAAAATTCTGGTTTTGATTCAGATCACTGCCTGGATGTGAATTCAACAAAATAAAAGCATGTCTTATTATTGGGGTAAGAAAAGGTGAAATAAACACAAAAAAGGTCATGGAAAAACATAAATATAAATATAAAACAAGTGAGTATGATAAAAGAAGTATTATGATTATTCTCCAAAACATGTGATTTCACATGAAAAATGAATGGAGGCCTACATAACCACAATCCCAATACACCAAGAAATAAGATGCTTGGTGAAGGATTGCATTCTCTCAGTGCTTTTCTAGTTTCAAATATCAAATCATCTAGTGAAATCAACTAAGCTCCAACTAAAGAGTTCAGGATGGAATGGATATCACTTGTGACTACAGTCAGCTATGTAAAATTCTCCCAGTCAAGATAGTATTTTCTGGCTCTAGGGATTTTTTAACATACTAAATGTCACTGACAATAACGAATCTAAATAGAGCACTTACAAGTACTAAGTAGACTTTTAAAATATCCTCTTAAATCAAGCAAAAAATATAAGGAATAACAACATCAAGATAACTGTTTGAACTTACAAAAACTGACCACCTTGAGAAAAGCCCATTGCATTATAGCCATTTTTTAGCTTTTCATCATCTGCCAGCATTTTGCACACCATTTTAATTTGTGTGTTGACATTAAGAAGGAATCCATTTTCAATATCCTGTACAAAAAAAAATTCTCTTGTTTATGAAAAAAAGAACAAACCTCCTAAAGTACAAAGTCATTTGGGTTCACTTATTAATGCTTACAAGAAGTAACTCTACTGGTGGATTGATTAATTAAACATATAGCAGTTGTTTTAACTATTGCCATACTGAAATAGAATCCTAATTAAAATATGAACAAGAAAAAGATGGGGCCTTGGTAGCCAGATCATATCCTGCTTCACAGTAAACCAAAGGGCATAAGACACATGTTCAAAAAAAATTTCTGTTTGATGATAAATTCTTTGTCATGCTGGCTCTGTATATGGGTACACCTGACATTCACTATTTACAAAGCAATTTACTCCATTAATTAATATTTTTCACTACAAGTTGTTAGTTTATTTTTGTTATCATCTCATTTTTCAATGGCACTGGCTAATATCTCATTTCTGTCAAATATCCTGTAAAAGCCTTCTGAAAGGCGGGGTGGGTAGATGGAACTAATTAGCTTTGCTTAGTATTATGTCTAGTGGTGGTACCACAAATAATATACTCACTACCTCAACAGCTGTAAAGGTGAGTTTGTGTTAGGAAGGGCACCCAGCTGTAAAATTTTGCTTCAGATTTTTCTCATGACAATTATCAGTAAAATTTGCCAAGAGAATCATGATGTAGTTGGTGCGAAATGAATTCTTGTTGACAATGAAATTATCCCACTCATTGAGGATGCAAAAATGAATGTTGGGCAACAATGTTCTGAGCATTTAGTAAACAATGAATTGTTGAGTCTCAGAATCTACCCCAAGTTGAGCCTGTATCAGTCTGGTACATTTAGTCATCCCTACAATATTTCATGAAGTTCTGTTGAAAATGAAAACTGGTAAACCTTATGGCCTTTCTGGAATTGTGACAGAGGTGTTAAAGGTTTTTCCAGCTGCATTTTGCTGACTTATTGTTGATTTGGCAAATGCAAATGCGACAGAAGGGAAAACACCTGCAGGGTGGAATGTAATCATTATCACCAGTCTTTCTGAAGCTACAGATGTATTGACCTATGAAAACTATAAAAGATTCAAGGTTGTTGAGAGAGTAGTGGAGACGATTCTCAGAGCCTGAATCAGCATTGACAAGATGCAGTTTGGATTCTGTGTTGGGAGAGAAACTATAGATGCCATCTTTATTCTAAGCAAGCTTAGGAAAAGTTTCTTGCCAAACAGAAGAACCTGTATTTAACATTAATTGGTCTTTGCACCATAAGACTTGTCAAGGCACTCCTGGGTAGAATACCATGACGTCTTGTAGCAGATGATGGAGTGAGTTGGGACTCCTGAGTGTCTAGACTGTCAAGCATGTTCAGACTATGTGTAGTGGACCAAGAAGTCATGTAAAACTCCTATAGTGAGCAACTTGATGTGAATCTTTGTTTACACCAAGTGCCGATATTGAGTCATTTACTGTTCCTCATTGTTCTGGAGGCCATGTCAGGGAGTTTGGGATTTATGACCCACTTCTAATAGTTAGTGTTTGGGTTGAAGAGATTACCAATCTTCAAAAAGCATGTCCTGTTTCCTTATTCATTAAATGATTTTGACTCAAAATGTAGTTTTCATGAAGAGAAACTAATCAATGGATACAGCCATCATCACTAGAAATGTTGTGTCCCTTTTCAAATACATAAAAAGCAGTTTGTTAATTATTATAAACAATTGGATTGGATATGACAAAATGGTCAATGGCATCAAATATCCAACTGATAATGTGACAGTGGTTGTGTGTAAAATGCTACATTAGAATCAATGACTTTGTAAAAGAATATTTTTCCGATACAAACTTTCTTCAAATAATAAAGATGATGCTCCGGGAAAACAATTTTCTTGTTCTGAAAACAGCAAGTAATAAAACAGTACATTGCTAGAGTCAGAGCTTAGTCCTGATATGTTTCAATCAGTTGTATCTCAATCAAAGCCTCCTTACTGCAAACAAAAAATCAAACAAACTGAAGAGAGATTTCATGAGAAAAGAACTGGTATTACCAAGCAAGTTTCTGTACACATGAATGTTTCAATAGAGTCATTGCATGATGATGAGAAACTCCTACTAACACTCTTAAGAAATGGAACAGAAAAGTAAATAAATAGAAGCTTTGTAGTCTTAGACCAAAATGGTGTGTTGTTGTAGGCTCTGGTACCATTTTGTTTATGTATATTTTATCAGAACATTTTGCTCATGCTAAATGCAATCGATTAAAGAAGTCATTTCATGAACTCATAGATATGATATTCTATAGTAGAGGGAACAAGATCTGTATGATTCATTGATGCCAAAGCTGGCCCAGAATGTGTAACATAAAGCAGTTTCTTTAAAATACCTTCACTCCTCCATGCAATGAAGACCAAATTGACATGGAAGAAGAAATCAAATTTCAATAGTGAACAACCATGGATTGTTTACTATTACATTATGAATCTAATAAATTATCATTAAATTTACTAAAAAAATGGATAATAAAACAGGACATTCTTTTATTGCAAAATAGCAGAGAAGATATTTGAACAAGCTCAAAGGGGAGCTTAAGGATGATGAAATCATAATATTTGGTGGAGAACTACAAATTTTAAATTTAAGTTGGAGTCCCAAATTATTAGTTGAACCAGCAGGTATGGAGGTTGTATCCTATTATATTGTACTACAAATATGGGGACCAGCTGCAAGATGTATCCCTCTCCTTTGCTTTAAATGGCTTAAATCATGGCACATGCTTTGTCCATCTTGTTACTACAATAACTATGGACTTTATCAAAAAGTAATTAATACAGAGGCTAAAAATGTTAATTACTTTAGTGGTGGATAAGAAGAACAATACAAAAACTGGAAAAACTTCATTGCTATATGCCTTCACAAACAAGAGTTTGGTATTGATTGTGAATGGAGCTTATTTGCAACTTTATATGCCAAATCACTATGTAAATGGAATTGGAGGTATTGTCAAAAGATAAACAGTACTTATTCCAACCAAATTCTTACAGCTAAAGTAGTTGATGAGCTTTGTAAAGATAAATACTACACGTAAGACCTATCTTTAATCCACATGTTGTGATGGAAGCAGTGCACACAAAAAAGATATTTCTGCCAAAACTCACATCCTATCAAGTACAAGAGCTTTCCATTAATTCACCCCTGTTTCAAACAGTGCTATTGGAGCAGAATGTATCTCTAACGATGATGATTCAAGTCTCACTTTTGAATTAATACTGTGAAGAAGTACAAAATGGGGATTGCAAGCGAACTGGACACAGTATAAGATTATATTCTTTAATTTAATTTCATGCATCCAAGTTATCCATCAAGGTCTTTTCAAGACCAACATTGGAATATATTGTGTATACGTTGGATTCTAAAGTTTTCTGCATGATAATTGCACCTGTGACTGTTACTGTGCAACAGCAAAAAAAAATGAAGAGAATGAAATTTCAAACTGTTGTAAATTTCTCCCTGTTAAATAGAATAGTACAAAAGATCTATCAGAAATTCCAGTAACAAACTTCATTACAGTTTAAAGAGCCCATTACCTAAAATGACAGAAAAAGACCATCTCAGTTTTGTAAGAAAATAATTTTTAAGCATGAAGACACTTTTTTTTATTTTGTGTTGCTTTTTCACATAAGTTTTTCTTCATCACACAATAGCAAAGTAAATGTAAATTGTAAGGTGCCCGTCCTGGAAAGCTTACTCCACGGCTCGTATGATTTCCTGCATTACTTGGATTAAATTCAGTTAAGTTGTACAAAAGAAGATGAAGAAAATGTCTAACTTTGTAACTGCATTGAAAATTTGAGGGCAGGTTATAACTTGAGGAGCTGTGGCTCAATGGTTAGTGCAACTGCATAGTAACCAAGAGTTCCAGGTTCGATTCCCCAAGCTGTCAAGGAAAATTTGGAACTTTACAAAGAAAAAAAAGCTATTGGTTGGCGTCAGGAAGGGCATACGGCAAAGAAATTCCTCACTGCCAAATCAAAAAAGTCCCTCTGAAGGGCACCGTCTGAGCCCCAATTGCTGGGGAAAGTGATGTTAAAACTTCGTCCAACACATGCTAGCATGTAAAACAGACGTCAAACCAAATTTGATGATGATGGTGATACTTTGTTGAAAACTTAGTACAATTTGGTTAGTTGAAATTGTGCTATTGTAATTCAAAACTATGTATCAATGTCACAATTGCAATTATTTCACTATTTACTAGAAGGTTTAAATGGGGCTTTGGGAGAAATAACTGGGGGTTATGGTGAATTTGACACTCAATTCAGATTATGCACACATTGACATTGTTAATTGTATAACAAGGTTTAGTATATGCCAGAAAAATCACCAGAGAATAACACAAAGCTGTTTACTTAGGTGATTCATGTGACTTAGGTGTTTCGAAATGCAATTCAAAAAGGTAGCAACAGGAAAATTGGGAATATTTTGTCAATTTTTAAAGTCCAACAAATCTAAATTGTATGGATTTCTGGTGGAAAAATTGCTAATGTACTTGAGCTGTTGATAGGTACAATCAGTAGAAAAATCAGCCTATGTTGAAATGATAGATGTCAAGGCCATGCTGGAATGATCCATATGCTATATACTTTAATAAAATAAATGACCATGGATTTATCATTTTAGAATTATGGAATGCCTGGTTTCTGTGATATATAACCATCTAGCAGGTGCCTGATGATCATAGAATACATGAAATTTCTAGTTACAAAATTAATGTAGTTATTTCTTAATTGTACCTTTATTTCAGCTCTTTTCACTAAAGGCTGAGTACTATAATATATTAACAAACACACACACACACACACATATATATATATATATATGGTACAAAATATCTGATGAAAACTTATTGAAAATACTAGTATTATTAATGTACGAGTCAACAAAAATCCATACCACTCCAAAGCTTGTCTTTTCTTTAACTTTCCCTCGCACACAGAGAAACTTAGTTCTATACCATTATTGCTCCTACCTGTAATACTGAATTTCCTATCATCAATGACTTTACATATACACCAGGGACTTCTCTCTCAACCAAGCTTTTTATTGAACCCATGCTAAGAGGATTGCAGCAAGAGTCACCTAAGATGAAAGCAGTGGAAACAACTGAAAAAATCTTTATTATAGCAAACTTACTCACTTATATTCTGTTGGGAGTTGGTGTGTATCAACATTTCAAACAAATTTATATTACCTTAAACTTAGAACATATTCACATTCAAAATTTTAAAATAACTGGAAAAAACTCTCTTCACTTATAATTATTGCCATCACACTTAAGTAATTCAGGCAATTAAAAATCAGTTACAAAATCTCAATGTCTCTTAAAACTCCAATCTAATTTTTGTATAAAATAAGCACATATTTCTCTAGATCATCAATAGGAACAGATAGGTAAATTTCCACCAGCCATGGCACTCTGCAAGTGTCCTGATCCTGAGCAATTCATCCCACCATTACCCTAATCAATGTACACACCTTCTTATCTCATTGCATACAACCTTCTGTTTTCTAAAGTCCTCCAATTTTCTGACATCCATATTAAGTAAATTCCAAAATGTTACAAAATTCCTTCCACTCAGATACTTTTCCCACCAACCTGGCTACTCATTAAACAATGCACTGCATGGTGAGCCATGCCACATGCAATGTGGTAAATCATTTGAACAGTATGATGTTGACACTTCATGAAGCCATTACTATGAAATTACATATCTTTAATGGATAATATTTCACAAAATATGCATTTTAGTTTTTCTAGCTGCATGCTCTTGTTGACACTAACAACAGTTTTAACTTATGGGCTGAGTCTTTACCTAGTGGGTATATACTGTAGGGCAGCAGCAGATTTCTTCCTCAAGGTTTACTACTGAAGCTTTTTCCAGGGTTGGGTATAGCCAAAAGGCAGCAGAGGTTTGGAATGAGAGTTTTTCTTCCCCAGATATTGTACTGTGTAGTGAGAAAAGAGAAGAAGATGAATTGTAGTTGTAGAGGTGGTTTTATGCCTTGGAGAGACGAGAAATGAAAATTAGTCAGACAAAACCAGAGTACCTAGCTTTGAACGGAAGCAAGAACAATAGAATACAGCTGGGAGGGGTGGAAATCCCTAAAGTGAGCAAATTTAAGTACCTGGGGTTAACTCTACAAGTAAATGGAAACTATGATAGAAAGTAAAGAGGTGAGTGGNTTAAACAATGCACCCCATGGTGACCCATGCCACATGCAATGTGGTAAATCCTTTGAACAGTATGATGTTGACACTTCATGAAGCCATTACTATGAAATTACATATCTTTAATGGATAATATTTCACAAAATATGCATTTTAGTTTTTCTAGCTGCATCCTCTTGTTGACACTAACCACAGTTTTAAGTTATGGGCTGAGTCTTTACCTAGTGGGTATATACTGTAGGGCAGCAGCAGATTTCTTCCTCAAGGTTTACTACTGAAGCTTTTTCCAGGGTTGGGTATAGCCACAAGGCAGCAGAGGTTTGGAATGAGAGTTTTTCTTCCCCAGATATTGTACTGTGTAGTGAGAAAAGAGAAGAAGATGAATTGTAGTTGTAGAGGTGGTTTTATGCCTTGGAGAGACGAGAAATGAAAATTAGTCAGACAAAACCAGAGTACCTAGCTTTGAACGGAAGCAAGAACAATAGAATACAGCTGGGAGGGGTGGAAATCCCTAAAGTGAGCAAATTTAAGTACCTGGGGTTAACTCTACAAGTAAATGGAAACTATGATAGAGAAGTAAAGAGGTGAGTGAGGCCTGTTGCAATAGTTGGAGAAAGGTAACAGGGGTACTTTGCGATAGGAAAGTATCACCACCAATAAATGGAAAAGTTTACAAAATAGTAGTGTACCAGCTCTATTACACGGTCTGGAAACCATTGCTACCACCCTGAAACAAGAAGGTGAGCTAGACGTAGCTGAAATGTGCATAATGCGATGGTCAACAGGTGTGACTCAACTAGACAGAATTCCTAAAGACCACATATGAGAAACATCCCAGGAGACAAGATGAGGGAGTCAAGACTTTGCTGGTATGGGCACACAGCATGGTGTGATGCTGATTATGTAGGAAGGAGGGTACTGAGTTATGAAGTCCCAGGTAGGAGGCAAAGAGGGAGGCTGAGGAAAAGGTGGATGGATGTAATTGACAGAGATAAGGAGGCTTTTGGTGCAAGGGATGCTGATGTGACCAATAGAACAGGCTGGAGATAGCTGATCTGCTGTGGTGACCCCTCATGGGATATAGCCAAAAAGAAGATGATTTCACAACATGAGCAGTTTTATTTGCGAGTTACTTTTAAAACATTGTAAACCCTTTTAAAATCTGGTACTGACTGGATAATTAGTTTTCTGTTTTTACAGGTTTTTTTACCAGTGTCGTCTCTCTGTCTACCAACCAGTGGATGGGTTCTGGACCAAAGATATGGTGTAAAAATAATGGAAAAGTAGTTTGACCACCAACCCACAATGCCAGGCAATATCACTGGCTTACAAATCCACTACAGCATAACTGTTAATATCAGTACAGCTGTCTGTGGCTTGAATTTTGGTTCCAATTTGCTAATGGCATCTGGATGGACCTTAGAAAAAACTGGCTGCCTCTATTGTGAATTTTTACTACCAGAGACAAAATATATCTTGCATCATACAATCATCATTATCATCATCATTATCTGGTGGTTATTTAAATGGTGAAGAGTTGGTTGTCCTGCGCCACAATTATTTTTCCTAATTACAATTGCACCACAAGGTCATTTCTTTCCTCTTGGTTCCCTTTGTGATGCTATTTTTGTACTTGTTGTCATCATTATAACAACAATTTTTGTGCTCCTCTCTACCACAGAACGGAAAGAGCACTTTGTTTTACGAAAAACAATTTTCGTGTTTTTGTCTATTCACTTAGGAGTTCAGGATTTGCTTTATCTGGATGAGCTTGAAGATTCACATGGCAGCTACTTTCATATTCAATGTGCTTTTTCCTCCTCTTGGTAGGTTGGTGAAAGTTCGCTGCAGCCTTCTTGTGGTAATAAATGTTGTTTCTCATGATTGGAACTCACTTTTCCAAAATATTCTAGTTGACTCATTTTTCAAAATTAAATATACCATTATGACTAAAAGGATGAAGAAAACACATCAGCTGATTAAATGTTAAAGATAATAAGTATCTCAAAATCAGAAGCAAATTTCTAACAAGAGTGTTTCTTGTAAATGTTTACTGTGAACTAACCTTGCAGATGTTCTAACCAAACTCATTATACATTTCCAAAAAAAAATAGTCATATCTATATCGAGAGAAATAACCAAGTGGCAAGTGTTAGTATGGGTTTGTGTGCTAGATGAAGACAAGTGACACAAAAAGATACAATGACAGAGGAATGCAAAGGTATCCGCGGGACGAATAGTACATATCCATATCTAGAACTCTGTTTTCTTGAAAGCAGTTTCTTCCTTGTCAGGTCAATAAGAGAAACCTCTTTTAAAAACCGAGTTTCCAATTTCGAAGTCAATAATCCTGCAAAGGATGGGGAGAATTCATGCCACAGCTGAGCCCTATCCTGCTAATATCCCGAAGGTTGATCAGCTCATCCCAATAAAGTATTTGGAACCGAATCTCTCAAAAAACCAACGAATTCCTTCCCTTCCAAAGGTCATATAAACTAATCCCAACTGCAAGCAAGCAAATAACGCATATCGATGCAAATATATATTTTATGTATCTCAAATAATACTGTTGTAGCTCTTCAAAAAAACCCTTTTTAGTTCTACATACCCATTCCATGCCAGATCACAACTGGCAATGGATTCTTTTCCACAGTCACCAGTAACTTGCTACTAGCACCGACAACAAATGCAACAAATATCAAAATCCTTTCCATGTCAGTTAAGTATGAACTCTTATCTTTATAAAATCATTCAAAGTTATAAAAAACCCTTGATATTTGTTCTTTGTCGTAGTCTGCAAGTTTCCAGTTGCTGATACCTTGGCATTGACGGATTTCTCTTGATTTTTTTGGGCTGCAAAAGCTGATTGTCATGTGATTTGTTGTTGAGGGATGATGAAAAAGGACTGGGTCTCATAAATCAGCTTTCAACTTCCCGCAAAAATATAAAAATGCGGATGAGCCAAAAAGTATGAATGTTCAACCATCAAAAAAATCATATTGTGATATAAAGTTTGTAAATTGCAGCCACTGTCGAAGCTTTTCGTTCACAGTTTGCACGTCCCCTTGAAAAACAATAGCTCTGCAGTGTAGCAAGTGCTTTGGTGTTTGTTTTCCCCACTGGTTGCTCTGTGCTACTCCGATTCTGTACATGAAGTCTGCATACCTTCCGTGGCCTGACCTCAGTCTGTTAAGCAAAACCCAGGGCGCCCGGGGTAGATCGTGCCCTGGAGGTTCAGTTGATGGCTCTGGTATGTACTGCTTCAATCTACACTAGGTGCTGTTCCACCTCTCCTGGCGCTTCTCTGCTGTCCATAGATCCGGAGAGCTGCCGTTTGTGTCACGAGCAATATCTTGCATTCTTCTGGATAGAGGACGTCTGGGTGCGAGCCTTTGTGGGGCCTGTCTGTGAGCAGTTGCTAAGGGGTGCAGTAGGTGAGATGGACTGTTGAGCGCGCTCTGGTGTAGATCTTAAGAATGATGTTTTCTCTCCTCAGATCAGGTGGCTGAATTCCTGAGAGGTGTAGATCGGATGCAGCCACTGATGATGCGCATGCTGTCACTAAGCGCAGAGTCTAGATGTTTTATATGGGAGCTACCACACCAAACAGGCGCACAGTACTCAGCAGTAGAGTAGCAGAGCGACAACGCGGATGTTCGGAGGATATCAAATGAAGCAACCCATCGATTGCTTGCAATGCAACGAAGTAGATTTGATCTGGCGCGAACTTTTTCTGTGATCTTCTGAAGATGCTCTTTGTATGTCAAAGATCGGTCAAGNTAAGAATGATGTTTTCTCTCCTCAGATCAGGTGGCTGAATTCCTGAGAGGTGTAGATCGGATGCAGCCACTGATGATGCGCATGCTGTCACTAAGCGCAGAGTCTAGATGTTTTATATGGGAGCTACCACACCAAACAGGCGCACAGTACTCAGCAGTAGAGTAGCAGAGCGACAACGCGGATGTTCGGAGGATATCAAATGAAGCAACCCATCGATTGCTTGCAATGCAACGAAGTAGATTTGATCTGGCGCGAACTTTTTCTGTGATCTTCTGAAGATGCTCTTTGTATGTCAAAGATCGGTCAAGTGTTACACCGAGGTACTTAGGATTTTTTTGGAATGGTATGGTGTTTGTGCCAACTTTAACTTTTAGACTGCGATGAGCTTGCCTGTTGCTAAATGGAACACACTTGAAACAGTTTTGGCCTTGTTGATTTTTAATCGCCAGAAATGGAAGTACTGCTGTAGTTCATTTAGATCTTCAGACAGGACCTTTTCAATGCTCTCGAATGTCTTTGCACGGTACAGCAGAGCTATGTCCTCTGCATATATGTATCTCCTACTGATGCAGGTAGGGAGGTCAGCTGTATAAATGTTAAATAGCATTGGTGTTAACACTGACCCTTGTGGTACGCCATTGATAAGTCGGTAAGGTTTCGATTTCTCATCACCAAGGTGCAATGTAAATCCACGGTTACTGATCATTTCCATGATCATTCTGACCATTTCCTTGCTAGGAATGCATTGCAGCAGCTTAAATGTTAGTCCTCGATGCCACACGGTGTCATATGCGGCCGACAGGTCCATAAGAACAGTTCCCATCTTTCCTTGGCAAGGAAAACGGATTCAATGTCCTCCGTAAGAAGGCATACCTGATCAAAGGTACTTCTTCCTGGTCGGAATCCAGCTTGTTCTGGAGGTAGTTGCTAGTCGACAATGCCTTCACATCGGTTGTAGATCAGGCGTTCCATGATCTTAAAACCGATGCAGAGGAGGCTTACCGGCCTGTAGCTTGTAGGCGTGTCTGAAGGTTTGTGAGGCTTCAAAATGGCAATGACCTTTGCTTCTCTCCAAATCTTCGGGAGTTTCTTTACTCGAAGGCAGGTGAAGAAGAAAGAGGCTAGCCATTCAATACAGTTTTCGTGGAGGTGGTTGTAGAATTCAGGGTGAAGGGAATCAGGGCCTGGACTCTTACCGAATTTCTGGGACTTTAGGACAGTTCTCAGTTCATCTACTGTAATCCCGAGAAAAAAAAGAAAAAGAAAGTGAAACCGAGAACAAAGAAATCTGTTCCTTTTGGCTATCTTTGAATGGCTTGACTTGACTTTTTTGCATAATCTTCTCAGATCCTTGCACATTTTTTCTTGACACTTTCTTTCCAATGATCTCGATCAGCATCCATCGAGCCATATTGAAATCATCTCGTATTTGGTCTATCTTTATTCTTCTTAAATTAATTCAATAACAATCCAATAACATTTCTGATGGTTTGAAAAGTCTTGAAAATTCTGAACTAGATGTACTCAGAGGAAGCCATAGATGTAAGAGCTTTATCATGTCATGAGTCGTAAGCTTCTTCCGAGCTACGTTTCGAGAGATACTTATCCCATTGTCAAGCTGACGATGGGAGAAGTATCTCTCGAGATTTGCGAGCATGCAACTTCGCTTTTGCCCATGATCTTGTTTAGCTTGTTGACTTTCCAACATGATTTCCTGATACAGACTAAGGAAAACCTTGTCTTTAACATTTCCTTTCAAACTCTCTTCCTGAGCATAATACAGTTTCATCTTTACCTCCTTTTGGATCTTTTGATCATGTTGTTGTCACTGTCGAGGCTAAGGTAACTCTTTCACATCCTGTTGATTAGCTATTGTAAGACTTTAAAATTTGGCTAGCTTGACTGGGATGGATTTTGCCATTCTCGTGGTGAAATTCCATGAGATTCAGTCTTAAGAAAATTAGCTTCTGCAACTAAATTCACAATATGGGTACAAGTTGGTATTGAAACATTTGTGTGTAGCCATAGTTACAAAGTTAGTTACACTAGTATTTCTTTGCCAGAGTTCCATCCAGACACTGATCAGATTTTGGACTGTGCCATCATAAACCCAAGGTAAGTGTAAAAAGTTATTCATGGGCTTGGTCAATCTAAATCTCATGGCCAAGATTCGAATCTGGTAATTGTTCAAAAAAAGAGTGTGCCTCTGAGCTATTTTCCTTGCTGTCCAAACTTTTTAACCTTTGTCTGTTGGAATCTAATGTTGCTACTGTTTTCAAGAATGCAGGCGACTCATCTACTCCTCGCAAATATTAACCTGTGTATCTTCTTTCTGTCATTGGCAAGGTCTTTGATTAGCTTATCAGCAATTCACTGGTAGAAGCCATGATGAACGTAGTTCTCTTTGTTGATGTTCAGTACCGATTTAACGAATCTTCTTCCACTGGTAACCTACTAAATGAGATTACGGATCGTATCTGTATGTTTATGGATACGTCTGGTGAAGGACGAGGTGTAAATCTTGACATTTTCAAGACACTTAATAAGGTATGGCTTGCTGGCTTGCTTCAAAAGCTTTCTGGTTTTAGTATTTGTTGAAGGTTTCTTTGGAAGCCTTCAGAGTTTCCTTTAAGCTTGTAAAAAGCATATCACATTAGATGGAATAACATCTGGTAAGTATTTCATCAACACTGGCGTTTGTCAACCTTCTACTCTTGGTCCACCTCTTTTACTTCTATACATCAATGACTTTTCTGGTAAGTTGCTTCAATTTATTTAAATATATGCTGATGACACTACTCTGTACTCTGGCATTGACCACGAAGCAAGTCAGCAGGAACAAGTCAAACTTGCGGAAGATTTGTAAAATCTGACCATCAGGGTGTCAGAGAATGGGAAAGAACACAGCTGGTTTCTATTAATGAGTCTAAATACAACTGATGTCATTCAATAGAAATCTTCCTCCATTATACACGGAATATCATTCCAATGTTAACCCTGGTGAGGTTGTCTCTCCTCTTGAGGAATGTTCACCAATAAATATGCTTGATTTGCCGTTTTCTCTTGATCTTACTTGGGGCTCCTGAATCCAAGCTATTGGCAAGTCTACTTTTAAAAAGGTTGGTTTTATGAATCATGTTAAAATTACTTTACACCTGAGGCCATCCTGTATCTTTATTAATCTATCATCCCCCCCCGCCCCCCTCAACAGAGTACTGTTGGAATATCTGGACAGTGCTCTGTCATCTTATCTTGATGTTCTTGATCTTGTTTCAAGACTTGTTTGTAATTTGAAAGGTGCAACTATTCCTGTTACTCTTTAAGTCTTTGTCTTATCGACTGAATATGGCTTGTCTTTGTCTTTTCTATGGATGACATGATGGAGAATGTTCTGATTAGCTTTTCTCGTTGATATCAGCTCAGTTTGTTACATCTTATGTGACTCGTTTCATTTCACGTCTTTATCCTCATGCAGCTGTTGTTCCTTGTTGTAATAAATCTTTCTAAGATTGTAGTTTTATTCCTTAAACTGCAAGGTTGTGGAACTCTTTGGAATCTGAGTGCTTTCCTACATCATATAATTAGAATGTTTCTAAGTTTAAGGTGAACTCTGATCTCTTGGCTTAACCTTGTTCTTTATTTTGTTTCTTTTTTCTTCTTTTTTCTGTTATATCTTAACAGTTTCATACGCATCTAGTGGCATTATACCTTGTATGCTTCTTAACCATTAAAAAAACAGGTTGTTGGTTTTACTTGTGTAACTTGAGTTTTATTATTAATGATTTTATTTGTGTTTTTAATAATAATGAATCGATGCAACAAGGAGGTGTTGGATCATTTGTGAGTACGTTATCAAGCAATATTTGAATATGATTTATGATTAGACAGAGTAAAATATATTCTAAAAATGCAAGACAATGTAGTAATTAAGGTGATATATTAAAATATGATGTTAAAAGAGGTTTTAATCTGTCCATGTAAAAGATTGTTTGAAATAGCAACAGGAATGGCAAGCTACCCAATCAAGGGTTAGGTAATAAATCGTTTTTTATTGCAAGAGGAAAACAGCAAGCTTTTAGACTTTTGAGAGAATAAAATCTGACTCAGTAGTTAGTACTTGACTAGGATGCCTCCTTCATGATTTGAATATTTACAAATGTAAGGTGAAGTCTTACCATTTGTCTTTTCTGGTTTTTCTGGTTTTTATCTTTTTTTCTTTACAGTTCTATATACGTAGCAGGTTTCTGGTTTTTGTGGTTCTTCACAATCAAAAAGCTTAATATTAGTAACAGTAGTAAAAAGGTAAACAAAAGACCTCACACCTACAAGAATAGACTGCAGGTTGAGCGTTGAACCTTAGACCACAAGGCAACGCTTCCTTGCAATGCCTCTGCTGTAACAATCTAGTGATAAGATATTTTATCGGAGGTTCACCCAAACAAAAAGACTTGGTAAATGAAAACTCCGGCTCTTGAGAGACCTGCTGCCTCCCTTTGGAGATGTAGCTCCTTTTTTGGTTGAATGCACTTGCTAAAAAACATGTAAATCAATGCTTTTAGTTTCAATCCATCTCCTCTTTCTTTTAAGTATTACATTATTGGTTTTTTTTAATCTTATGCTATTTTGCTACTCTTTTTTCTCAAATAACAAAATGGCATTTTAGATAAAAAATCACCGCTAAACTTCAATTAATTAATGTATATGACCCTACTTTTCTTCAGAAATATTGCCTATCGCACCCTTCTTAACTTCATTTTCAGCAGCATACATCTGCCTTGCAGCAGCAAGTAGTAATTATTAAGTAACAAACACTCCTATGAAATCCTTCAAGAACATCGAAATGAGGTAACGAAGAAGGTGTCCAGATATGGGAACAGTAATCTATGCATCCACGGATGGTAGATTTATAAAGATATAAAATGGCCTCAGGCGTAAGGTATCCTCTAGCACGATACAAAGGACCAACCTTTTTTTCACAATTACACTAACCAACAGAATCAAAGAGCCAGTAACAAAAACGAAAAACCAGCTGATTTTATTGATGAGGGTTCCGCAAAAAGAAAAGCAACCTAACAAGGATTAACGTAAGATGATTCTCTGTGAATATCGCAGGAAGATCAGGACTCAGCTTTTTATTCAAAGAGATAAGTTAAGTTTTTGCCACATTTGAAAAAGAGCCATTTTCTTCCCCATCCTCTGACAGTCTTAAGGTCAGACTTCAGTCCTCAGCAAGTTTAAGTTGTTTCTGCTAAGTTGTCTCGTGGCCAATCTCAAAGGATAAAACTGTCATCAGCATAATCGTTGATCAACTGAATCAATTTACAAGGAAGATCGTTGATTTGGATATAAAGCAGAAAGTGAGTTGAGACAAGAATAATGCCTTCAAAAACGCCACTATTAATGGAATACTTAATCAAATGTAATTCCATGCAGTGTAGCAAGCATTTTATGATTTAAGAGAATAATTAAAAAGTTTATGAAGCAAGCCAGTTTGCCACACCTACCTTAACTCTCGGAACAATCTAGAACTATAGCGCATCTTTCATCAGACGTCATCATAAACCTATAGATACATTTTGTGATTAGGTTTGGAAGGTCACTCGTTGGGTAAGATCCTCTAATTCCATACTGAATACCAACAAAAAGCTAGAATTTAAAAAAAATTAAGAATTCCACCTGTGTGTTATTGATACTTTATTCTAAAACCTTTCTAATGACAGAAAGAAGAGCTAAAGGTAGATATTTGGCAGAATCAGATGTATCACTTGGTTTCTGGAGGAGAGGCGTAACATTAGAAATCCTGCAGAAAGACAAATAACAAGATGCCGATAAGCAACAATTAACGTTGGTCACCAATGACGAACTCTAAGAAGCGCACACTTTCCAGATAACTACCAAAATTTTTAGATTTATTAAGCCCATAAATAATATTTGCTAAAAAACTTTGATTTCCGATAACAGAGTCCAAACTTTGATCAGGTTATGAAAGGAACCCTGGCAAACAAAAAATCTCGCACAGGACGGTAAAAATTAGCATAGGAAATCACTCATTTACAACCATTGCCAGACCCTTTGAAAGGTTTATTAAGTAAAAGCTAAACAGTCAAACAGAATGAGGTTTGTAATTACGGCTGGGTACAAATATTTCAATATCAACCTGAGCCCATTCTGTGATTTCAGTTGTACATCAAAGGCTGATTCACCAAAGACTGAATTGCAAAGAATTTCTATTGTTGTTAGGTGTTATTGGGTCGAATCCAACTCCTAGTGGCTTTTTGGATCAATTGTCTACAACAATTCTGGTCTTTTACAACTTCATGCCTTCCGTCAATCTTCTGCCTTGCCTGCCTTTCCATCTTCTTTCCTCTATTTTACCTAGCATGTTGGTCATTCCCAGTCCTTCTCACCCTCACCGTATAGCTGAAGTACAATAAACGCTGCCTGAAAATCATTGCTTCAGATCTTGTTTCCTGCTGAATTTGTTCGATTATAAATTTTTTGGTTATTTTCTCTGTCCATGCTACCCTCAGAAGACGTTGCCATCATAACATCTCAAACGGTCTACCTTCCTTTGCTCCGCCTTTTAAAGATCCAAATTTTAATTCCATACATTATTATGGGAAATACGGTGACTTTCACTGCTCCACCATTCGTTGATGTTGTTACTATGTCCCTATCTTTTATGATATTAATCAGTTGGCTCATTGATGCTCTTGCTAGTGTAATTTGACATTTTCCCTGCTCCTTTTCTCTCTTTGACCCAGGGAAAGTGTATTTGCTGAAAATCTATACCTCTTTATTCTCCATTTTAAATCTGTCCATATCAGCTGTTGAAATAACCTTAGTTTTCTTGATGTTCAATTCAAGGCAACACTTTAACCCCATTCTTTCACTTTTTGCAATGGCTGTTTCAATTCAGTGTCTGTCTCAACAATTTTATGTTGTGTCGTCTGCATACCATAAGTTGTTAAGTTTTGTTCCACCAACGCTCAGGCTGACTTTAATGTTGCTGGTATCTGCCTTCTTCATGATGGCTTCACTTTAAAGATTAAATAAAAAAAGATGAAAGGATACAACTTTGCTCAACTCCTTTTTCGATGACAAATCATTCTGTTATGCCGCATTCTGTTCTAATGGTTGCCTTCTGATCAAAATAGAGATTGCTTAGCAGCATAATATGATGCGTATGGATACCCATTTCCTTCATTGTATTCCATATATTTGTGTGGTCTACACAAATATATGGAATACAATATACACAGCAGTATATTTTTTCTGATATTTCGGTGAAATTTCCTTCAGTTATCTGGTATTTGCTATCTGGTTTCTTGTCTTTGTGTATTTTGTAAACCCTGCTTTTTCCACTGCCATTTTTCTTTTCTTGTACGATTTTAGTCTAAGTTTGATTATCTTCAGAAGATTGATTATCTACTAGCATGTATTATCAGCTGACACATTGCCTATTCCATGGGGTTTATTGTTGGAAATACATTTTAATTGCCCATTCAACTTCTCCCTCTGTGGTTCCAGGTTCTGACTCAAATTCATTGGACAGAATTACTCATTGACAGAGAGATCACATCTGTACAGATGCTTAGGATATTCCTTCCAACATTCTTTTACTTTTTCTGTTTCGATTTTATCTTCTCTGTTCTTTCCTCTTTGCAACCCAACAGGTAGCTACAAAAGTCTGTAATTTCCTTACTGTCCTAAAAATATCACGTGTCTTTTCTTTGATATTGTCTTTTTCAATTTGCTATTTACTAGGATAGAAATGTCCTTAACAATGATCACAATGATGCCGTGGAGCTAAATCTGTCTGGGAGCTCTATGATGGAAACTGCCAATTTTAAAAGAGAGGGTTGATCAAGCCCCACACATCATTCCAACATGAAATATTCTATCAATGGAAACTATCAACATTACAAAAGGAGTCTTTATACTTGGGTGGCCTCGGATGACCAGGACAAGAACCAATTTGACTACATAGTGGTAAAAACAAGATGAGGAAGTTTAGTTTAGGAGGTTAAAGCAAGATGAGAGACTTAAATCAGTAGTAAAATATGAACTGGACAACATTCCAAAATTCCAAGATGCAAAGAGCTTTGAATGTCTCAGTGATATAAAGTAAAGCCATTTGAAGAACTGCAAAACGTAGTGATCCAAAAGGCTAAAGAAACTATCGAAAAATAAACCAGAAAAAAGAAAGAAATGTAAATGTCATCCTCCACAGTCAGGATAACTGAAGAAAGATGAAAGGTCAGGGCAGACGGATAACAGGAAAAGTAAATAAAATAGTAGATAAAATAGTTACACTTGCTAGGTTTGTGACTTTGAAACCCGGGAAAGGTGGCAATATCTTTCTTATTCCATAAACGCCCACTGAACTAGCCCACTGTTCAGGAATATCACCGAGAAATTGACGAAGTCCATCTTAGTCAGCCTAAACAAATTTGAAAGTCTTACACCATATGGCTTGTCAACAAGAATTGAAAAATTGTCTTTACCTTCACAGTGACAGCAACATGATCAGACATTCAAATTGGAGTTTAAAATGTAACTGTACAATGCCCAGGAATAGAGCTCAAAAAGAGGTCTACAAGAAAGGGTTCTCCTGAGTCTGCATTTGGAAATCTTGTAGAAAAATTAACAAGCTGAACAAGATCATGGCCAGGAGCGAAGTTGAAAGTAACTTTTCTAAATCTGCCAGTCCTGTCAGAATGACTCAACCAGAATGACTCAACAGGATGACCATTAAGAGTCAATAAAGACAAAGATGTTAGCAATGTGATGCTTGTCTAGGGTCTCATCAATAAAGTTTGGTACTATTTTTATAAGTGAGCAAGTATTGGAAGAGGGAGATCTGTACAAGAAAAATGGGAAACAAGTGGCTTGATGAAGAGACAATCTAAAGCACAAGATAAATTTTCTTTAGACTGACCTGCTATTACCCTAACAACTGGAAGATTCCATTTAGCATAGATACCAAGACTGAAGACTGTAAGAATGAGTTATAGAGTCCAGTGAAAATCAAGGGTAAATAGCCTTTAACGTGAAGGCCTCTATTAATAACACTTTCATTAAGGCTTGTCTCACAAACTGCAAGAATATAAGGAGAGTAAGAATGAAAATTCAAAATAGGAATAGGTCTCCGAAAGCATTACCTAATCACAGACTATCGACATGTCGACTAATTGAGTCCTTTGATAATAGGGTTGGTACTAAACAGAACGACAACAGGCACAAGTTACCCTCAGAAATAAGGGTGGTGATGAGGTGACACTACCACCGGATCCGTGACTCAATGAGACAAATTTAAGAATTTCAGATGCCAACTTGGCATTCCAAGGCATGGGGAAAAAGATAGAAATATAAATGTATATAACTATGTGTATATATATATGTATATTAGACTGGTAGTTTTTAAGTTTTTATATTATGAAAAAATGTACTAAATATATATATTCTCTCTCCCACTTTTCTGGTATTTCATGAAACTGTAAATCGCCCGGCTATCATTCATTCATTTCATCTAGGATGTGATGGAGACGTTGAAACTGGATCGAGAGAATTTCGTTCTGCTTCTGCTAAAAAGCAACGCTGCTTTGTACCTGATTGGATCAGAACGGTCACTACGACAGCTTTACCCTCATCTGCCGCACGTAACATAGATCGACCACCTTCTCCACAATTGTGCGGAGAGTGTCCGAAATTCTATCAAGGTGCTAAGAACCCCACCTACTTTAGTACCCTCTCATCCGTCAGGGAAGCCAAAGTTCCCAGCAAAGATAGAAAGGATCCTTTGTAGCTAAAAGTTTCGTTTTTCTAGGCAACCAACCTTTCAGGAGTAAAGAAGATAGTTTTCTCACTGTTTGTTCATACTTTGGTGGAAATGCAAAAAGGTTTCTTTTACCATTACTTACTGTTTTTTCTGATTTGGGTGGGACTTTGTGTTGGACCATTTCCTCCACTTGCTTGTCTTTTTGTTTTCTTGTTCCATTTGTTTTTTAGAATCTTGATTTTCTTTTTTAATGTTTGATGACCATGCTATCTTCAAAATTCTCTAGCATAAGAGAGATTGTTCATTCTCTATGCATTCTTTGGCGCCCATGAGGCCTTTTCTTCCACCTCTTCATTTCTATAAAATCTTGTGGAACATGCTCTAGGGTAGAGGCAGCTGTAAAAAGTCGTTTATTTTTTCCTATTTATTGTTTCTCAAGCGTGGTTCAATCTACTATCCCAGCAAAATATTTTAGTACTGGTACAGACCCTGTGTTGATGGTTTTTTACTGCACTTTTTTTATTAAGCTCTAACTTTGAAATTGCCTGCATTCTTTCTATGTGTTCCACTTTTAATTTTATCTTTATTTCATGATCTTTGATGTTGTCATATTATAGCACCTCAAAGTATATATATATATATATATATTCATCAATTTCGATATCCCTTTTTTGTTTTATTATCACAAACGTTTTTACCCACTGAATTAATTACTTGTCCTTTCATGCTATTTATAACTTCACATTTTTTAATTTCAAATCCAATTCCAATATTCCTAACAAATTCTTTGTGAGTTGTAACGAGGCCTGGCATTTCCTTTTATTCTAAAAAAAATCCCTAAATCATCCATGTATAGTAAATGGTTGTTATTTTCATTTCTTTTAGCATAGTGCCCTTTCTTTTTTTTATTCATTGTTTCTGTTATTAGGATCAAGTACATGATGAGCTTAGTTCTTTACTTCCCTATCCTGTTTTTGATGAATGCTGTGATACATGCAAAGGAGCCAATCAATTTTAAGCACTCTGTTATCCAAGAATGGGTTATCATATTAAAAGGTATTAAATAATCGTTCCAGGCCATTGACAGATTTTTATAATTTTGCTTAACATTTTTCTGTAAAAATTTGTCTATTAATAAATGGTCGTTAGTGGTATTTGTGTTTATCTGCAACAGAGAAGTAAAAAGGCGAGTGTAGGTTGGATGGAATGGATGGAGAAAAGTGACAGGAGTGATGTGTGACAGAAAGCTAAGTGTCAAGGTGAAGGGAAAACTTACAAAACAGCAGTACGGCCAGCCATGATGTATGGACTCGAAACCATAGCAACAACCAGATAGTTGCATTGTTGAAAGGAATATTAAGCATTAACGACTAATAAACCCAATGAATATTTTAATGCCTTTACAGTGCATCACGTTGGGGTTAATAGAACAATTTAAAAGTTCTCAGTCAAGAATCAGTTCTATTTTTGTTGATGAGAAGACTTTTTTCCGCGCTTACCTGTAGCAAAGATCAGCGCTAAGGTTTTTATTGGGAGCCAGATAAAACAGGTAATGAGATCCAAAGAGTTTCGGAGGCTTACACAACCAGAAGAAAATCACACCAGGCAGAGGTTTATTGCTGTAGTTCAGGGGGTTTTAGGAAATGTGAAAGCTGACAATTACAGAGAATTAGTTGGATTCCTGATTGAAAAATATACGAGAGTGGACTGAAGGATGTCATTCAAAGTCCACATTCTCCAGTTGCACTTCAACAAGCTTAAAGAAAAGATGGGAGATTACTCTGACAAGCAAGAAGAATGCTGTCCCCAAACGGACTTAAAAAACAGGTGTCAAACGCAGTAAAATGGAATCACAATGGGAGATCTGGACCCCAATGTGTAAAATGACGCAATACACAGACGAAAGTCTCCTTGAACGATCCACTTTTAACTCATTTATTTTCTCAATACACAAACTACCTTTCAATACCTTTTGCTAATCTATCAATTTGCTTTCATCTCTTTGGTAATTGGGTAAAAATGTCGACTTCTCAGAACATAAAGCTAAATTTCCGACTGTCAAAATGTATCTTATTGATATAACAGATACTTCATGGCATATCTGTTCTATTGCTTCCATTGGTATCTGTAACAGTTGTCGCAGAATAATATATATTTAGTATTATCATTCTATACTTGTATATGTATCTTGTGTGTCTGAAACTGTAAAAAAGAAATTGAAAAATCACATTCATTTCCTTACGTTTCCTAACATAGGGAACTGGGAAATATTACTTAGAATCTAGAAACCAATATTACGTTATAAAGTTATATTTTGAATAATTTGCTCTAGTGAAAAGTCATTACTCTTTCCTCGAATTTTCTTATCTTTGGAATAATCTTTGCACTAATAATAATAATAATAATAATAATAATAATAATAATAATAATAATAATAATAAGGCTGCGACAAGGGTACCTCAAAAAGAGACTGAGGGCATGATATTGGCTGCGCAAGAGCAAGCACTGAGAACGAATGCAATCAAACACTCCATTGATAAAACAACGGATGCACCAATCTGTAGGAAATGAAAATCCGCACCCGAGAGTGTACAACACATTATTAATGGCTGTACTCCGCTAACTCAGACTGAGTATAAAGCTAGACACGACAAAGTAGCATGCAGGCTTCACTGGGAATTATGTAAAGCCAATGGATTGGAGCATGCTGACCGTTGGTATGAGCATATACCACAGACCTGTCAAGAGAATGATAACATTAAATTGCTTTGGGACATGACCTTTTTCACAGACCGCAGGCTAAAACACAACAGACCTGATATAAGTTTGTTTAACAAGAGGGAAAGAACTTGGAAGTTAATCGATATCGCCGTCCCTTTTGACACTAATATCCTCAATACTGAAAATGTTAAAATCGAAAAATATCAAGATCTGACTTTTGAGATCGAGAGATTGCACAACACACCATCAGAAGTAATGCCCATCATTGTAGGCTCTTTAGGAACAGTCAGCTCTAACTTA
>RDPX01000172.1:955465-1008259 GCA_003991215.1 Morbakka virulenta
CAAATTTCTCGCTTCCTGCAGGAAATTATAGGAAACGGCCTTGAACTACTGATTTATTAAATTTGAATTTGTTTACACAATACAACGCAACATCTTTAAAATCAATGGTTGCGTTAAAGAATAAACAAAATGAGTTCGTGATGAACCTTATTTATTATCATTCATCAAGACCTCTGTGAATTGTTCAAATAAATATTCAGTGCAACAATGTCGTAAAACGTTCTTCAGAGGAAATAAAACAACACCTTTGTATTCCAATGTTATTCTCTTGCAGCTGATTAAGAAAATTGAACATTCATTAAGCGCTGGATCCTACTTCGCGTGCTTTCTCTCTATTTCTCACATAAACAAACTACATTCTCCATGGTTGCTTTGTCTTAATCCTCTTTGAAATGTTTACTTCGATCAAAGGAAACAAATGATCCTGTGGCTACTGAAACTCTCACTTATCTGTCGTGACTGATTCATTACTTCCAATTGACGTCAATATTCGTCATCAGTAACTTGATTTTTCTGAAAATAAGGATGTAATTATATCAGTTACTTAAAATGTCGTCAATATCTTTGTTTAGATAATATCTTCGCTTTCGACCAGTGTTGTTATCCGTGGTCTTTTCCAACTGTTTGACTTTAATATTTTAAAAAGAAAGAAAAATCATTGTATTCTTGAAAAATCAACAACTTAACAGGTTCATCCGCCCCCCCTCATTTGAAATGCATGTTCAAGAATTGCAATGGGTTGATTTTGTAACAATTTTTCGAAGAACATTCCCGAATTTTAGACTGACCTTAACAAATGTTCTTTTTTCAACGACTATGAGTTAGGGGTGTGCTTACGGAGCGCAAGTGACAAGTGGCTGCTGGTACATTCAGTTATTGAAGGGACAAATAGCAACTGAAACGTGACACACCCCTTTGAAAAATAATATTATTGACATCCACCTTTGAGAGCATTTGTACTTCAGTTATTAGGAAGTATATAAGCTTAATTTTTTTCATTCAAAGCTGCACTTGAAAACGATAGAAAACATTTGGGAGTCAACTTTACTTCGTTTTTGAGATAACAGTCTTACGAAAGATTGTAACTTGAGGCTTGCAACAGAATTCATACTTATAAAACTCAACTAGGATCCTCAAAGATGAGTAAATAAAATGTAACCCTCTTCTAACAAATTAACTTAATATGGTAGAGATTAACAACGCATATTTTCCTCAAAATTATACGGCAGTTCGAAATAAAATTGCATTAACGTAAACTGGACTAGCCTTATTGCAAAATATGCTTATGAAATTTGTAGCGCAGACGTACGAATATTGAAACCCCAGGTTCCATCACCTTCCAACAATTCAAAGAAATCGAGAAAACTGTCTCTTAAATAACAAACCCTACATTAAATATTGTAGATGAAGAATAGAGCATAATTTGATAATGTATAATTTACTTATAATCGACCACAAAATGGTTTCTATTTCTTGGTATAGGATCCTTCTTAAAAGTGCAAGACTCCACATTTCTTCACGTACCTGCTTCGGACCTTCCGTTGTAACACTTCAAAGTAGATGATACCTGTAAAACGCAATCCTTAAACTTCTCTTATCCGGATTTCTTTCCCATACTTCAGTTTTGATGCCTCATGTTAGTTGATGCTAAAGAGAATTTCCCACGTATTCTGGAACAGAGTCTCTTGGATGTAAAAGCTTTTTCTGAGCTACGTTTCGAGAGAATTCTCCCATCGTCAGAAGATGAGAGAAGTAAAAGAAAAAGCTTAGACTCATGACATAATAAATCTTCTATATCAATGGCTTCCACTTCCAAATTTCTTTTTTGCCTGGTTTGGGGAGACATTTTGAAGCTGTCACTCTAAGATTGTTGTAAAATATCGCCTGAAAAAAAAGTAATTGCCAGAGGGCAATAAAAGCCCCATAAAAGCCCCTAGTTTTTTTACGCCAAATAAAACCAAAAATGAAGCATCGAGTTGGGGTCAAACACCGAATACTAACCCCTCTCCAAAAGTAGCCAACAAGACGCTAAGCGAACTGAGGTTTCTCTTAAGCAATTGCAGTAAAGAAAAAAGGAGCAAGCAGAAATGGGGCAGGGCTCGTGGGTGAAATCCTTGAATATTGATTTTGGCTTATTAGCTTTAAAGTAAGTCATCGGAGAAGGAAAGAGAAGAAATATGGAAATTGAAAGAGGAAAAGCATAAACACGAGAAAGAAACAAGATGGCAGTGTTGATTCCCTCCTCTAAACGTGACAAAAAAGGGGTTGCCAGAACCCCCTTAAAAAGAGGCAAAAGCTGCAAGTGAATACTACTCTTACCTCGGAGTTAAGAGAGGAAAGGAAAGAGATTTTTTTGAGAAGAGAAAAAAGTTGATGGCTAAAATAGGATTTAAATGAAGGAAGACCAAATGTATTTCTAAAGCAAGAGGACGAAAGAGAGTTGCAAACGTTTGATTTGCGAGGGAAGAAACAAGTACAATAGCCAGTTTTTTTTGTCAACTGATTTCAAAACAGGATTCAGATGAGCACTTGTAGCTTTGTAATACGTTCAAAAATATACTTGCAATAATATGTTCTATGACATGTTGCCTTGTACGAAAGGCATTCCCACAGCTATTCTCTTTTCATAATTCACAAAAATTCACACCTTTAATCAACTATTCCTATCGTCTCTGTTGTCGCCACAAACGTAGAACAAACAACATAAAAGTAAAAATATAGTAATTTTAATAGTACAAAAATATGCGACGCCCTCTTCTTGTTCTTTCACTCTGATATTAATAAGCTACTTCATTCTTTGTTTCTTTCATTTATTTTGCTTCCTCTTATTCTTTTTTCTTATTCGTTAGTTTTATTGTCCTGCTGGCGAGCGAAGCCAGTCAGCAGACCCATGTGGAACCATGGTTTTCAAGCCAAAATCTCTGTTCTCTCCTGCACCAGGTGGTGAATGTTCATTCAGCAATAAAAGTTGACGTACAATCTGGTTTTTCATGAAATTCAAATGAAATTTGGCATGAATCAACCTTGGCGAAAATAATTAAGATGCTATTAATTATATAATTATACTCCCAGTAGTTAATGAGTTATGAGGTAAATTACATTTTGCTAATGAAACAATATTTTCTCATTTCACTAAGAATCTCCCATGTTATATGTTTTTCACAATGGTCGAGTGGTCTGAAACGCTGATTCTGACAACGTTTTTTTTAAAATATATGTAAATATCAGTATATTTTCTTGACAATTAATACCCTGCGGAGCTCAGTGTTTTACTTGTTTTACTCCAAGTGCTAGCTGAATCAGTATTACATAAGTAGCAGAAGAAGAAGCATTGAGTATTTAGTCAGATTTAAAGAGGGAGGAAGGGGTAGTTAAATGTGGCTTGAGTATAGAAAATCAAAGAAACAGGACCTGATTTGTCAGGAGTTGAAGTGGGTGGATGAGGGTGGTACAGAAAAAAGAAGGAGCAAATGGAAATGCCAAGATAGGTAATGGAAATCAGAACCCAGTCACATTTACAAAGGGAGGAAGAGTGTGGCTAAATGTGACTTTCAAGAAGCATATGAACCAGGTTCTGTTTAGTCAGTACTTAACGTGGGTGGATGGGGGTGGTATAGAAAAAGAAAGAGAAAGAAATTAAACCAAGAGATAGACTATGGAAGCAAAGAACTCTATGTCATTTGAAGAGCTAGTAAGAGCTTAAGGGGGCAGATGAGGGTGATAGAGAAAAAGAGNGGGGGTGCCACTAAAGAGGAAAGTTCCGGAAGAAAGAAGAGGGGTGCCACTGGGACAACTCAAGGTGAATGACTCAGTGTGTCTGACTAGTTGGCATTGGAGATTAGAGAAAAGATCTATACTGAGAACTGGAGGGAATTCAGTAACTTTGATTCCAGTACAGGTAAGAAGTTAATCCACGCATTAGCACTCTAAACTAGCCATGTGTTTCCATGAGAGAGGAGAGGCATGAGGGTCCCAAGCCCCTAACAGTGAGGGAGTGCAAGTGCCTCCCTGTTCAAGAAAGAAAGAGTTGTGAGTGAGCCAACAAGACATTACCCTCCTTGCAATATCAATTTAAGTGATTATTTCAATAAACATATTAGTAGGAGGGTCGTCTAATCCTAATTCCTAGTCGCGTAAAACCTTTTTTTAGTTTTGTAAATTACATTGTACAGGAAAATTAAACAAATATTTTGCATTTTCAGTTAGTAGTTTTTTTAAAGATCCAGTTAAACTTTTTGACTTCATAAACGTAGTGGAAGTGATAGATGTAGGAACTTTATCATGCATGAAGAGTAAACTTTTCTGAGCTACGATTCGACAGATACTTCTCCCACCATCAAAATAATCTTCAAGAATGTATTACTGATTATTATGATGATGGAAGAAGCAACCTGGATGATTCTTTCTATAAAGAAGATCTTGCCAAAAAGAAAATAGTCGGTGAAGTAGCAATTGTCTACGTAACCAGGAAAAAAAATACTAGTTATACGAACAGAAATTATCAACTTACACTTTTTTATTGGCAAAAATTAACCGATTTAAGATTTTCTGAGCATACCTCTTAACAAGTCAGCAAGTTTTAATCTATGAAAAAAGAAAAAGAGTCCAATGTTTATGTGGCACAAAGGAATATTCATCTAACAAACATTATTGATTTGTTTGGCAAGTTATTGAGGGAAAAGAAGCGGCGAATAAATAAAAAAGTAGAAATTTTGATTTGGGGAATCGGGCGAGCAAATAAATTGTAACGTCACAACAAGTAGATTTTTCAAGAAAAATATATGGAATTTTTGTAACTGATTATGCGATGTTTAAAAAATCGTCTTTTACCTAAATTTAACCTTTGAATGCTGGTGTCTGAAGAATTCGGAATTCCAATGTCTAATACTTATCAGATAACATTTTAAACCTTAAACGTGTTTTTTGTTATTGAGAATAAAGTTATTGAATATCATGTGATTGATACTGTAATTAACTTTATTACTTGTGTTCCAGACAATAAAACAGCTCTTTTGTAACTCAAAAATATCATAATAATTTTTTACTTTCGTGTTATATATATGGCTTTGTAAATAAACAACCTGTCAAGCTGTAAGGAGATACTGATGCCTCCATGACCATCGTTAATGAATCATTTTGAAATACACTTTTACCAAATAGTCCTTCATGCCCAGGGACTAACTTGAATGCTACATCAGAGAGAGAAAGCTTATAATTTTTAAAAGAAAAGTTGGAAACGATTTGGGGGCCAAGTTGACGAAGCGACTGTCAGTCAAAACTTTTGTCAAAATATAATACTAAGATATTGGCTCATTTGTGCTCGATGTGAAATGTTATCCATTCGTGAAAGAATTGTTAATAAATTATAAATAAAAGTCTTTTCTTTCATACCGATTCGAGTCGGTTCGAAAATTTAATATCTCATTGCATAACGACGCTTCCTTACCACAGCTTCTAGAAGTCGTAGAATTGAGTGAAAAAGATTTGTCAATAAACTGTTTTGAAATTAATTGCCATTTCTTGAAATACTGTTGCTATTAATTCTTCTTTAGTCTTTCGAGGATTGATCTGTAGCATTTATTTCAAGTAAAGCGATAAATTTTCAATTTGAATAATTTTGATATCAGGAGATTTACTAAGCCATGGGAGGAGTTTTATACCACAAACAGGATGGAATATCCTTATGTGTCGGGCTGTATGGCATAATGCACACTGTCCTGCTGGAAGAGTTCACCCCTTCAAGACCATGGCCCACTTCTTCCGATACTTTCTGTTGATTAAAGAGACAACTATTTTTTTGCATCTGGGATAGCTTTTTTATCCATAATTCTGAAGAATTGGCCTCGATATGCCACGTTGGTCTTCTTCTTTGAAAATTTATTAAATAAGCGACACAGAGTACAAAGATAAGAAAAACAATTCTTTAGAGTCGAGTCCTTTACGACACTTTCAACTCGTTTGAAAAACATTTTTGGTAGTTCTGTCCTCTTGCGACTTGCACAAGCACCAGTTGGTTGGTAAACTTTAAATACTTTGTAGGATACTGACTTGCTGCAACCAATTTTTGTTTACAATTTCTCCGAAAAGATAGCCTTATTTATGAAATTATTTTTGATAGCTACTTCATCTTAAATGATATTTCCTTTTCTCTTATCATGTTTAAACTTTTATTACTAAGCTTCTTCCTGTTTAGATGAAAATTTTACAAATGTTTTTAGATATATTACATCGGGAAAAAATAAATAATGCAGTTCACTTTGGAACGATATGACATATTCAAACACCGTTTACTTTTATTCTTCGCGCCAAAACTATTTCCACTTTGGGGCTGTTTGTCGACTCATTTCCAAAATTTTGGTAGGACAATGCGATAGAGTGATATTTTTTTCCAGGTTTACCTGAAGTAAATGACTTACTATATCAATTTTTATATGGTTATGGTGCTAAATCTATAGTTACACCTGAGCAAGCCAAGTCCTCTCAGTACAGTTTGTTGATTCCCATCAAATATTTTTTATCTTAGAGAACAGAGTCCAGTGTTACAATTGGAAAAGCGACGTCAATCGCAAATGTTGGAACACTCTCCGACAGCATATCGACACCTTTATCGTTGATACCTCTAATTTTCTCTCCGTTAACCTTTCATCAAAGCAAGATGATAAACTTCAAAATAATTATGATTTAGGGCGGTTTGATATTTTAGAAAAAGATTGATACAGCAGGCCATCCTCTAGTTTATCAAATGCCATATCCTGCCCCTAAAGCACAACGTAATGCTGGAAATAAGCATCTCAAAGGGGATGCAAATAGAGCAATTATTAAAGCAGATAAAGTCACAGTCACTCCTTGTTCTGCTCGTGGGAAGAAAGAATGGTACAACAAAGTCTTATTTACATTTTCACAATCTGAATTCAGTTACGCGTAAGCATATTTATTCTTTGATGCATCTGATGAGACATACAACACGTCAGGAGAAGCAAAAAAGTTTAAAATGCTCGATGTAGCATCACATTAGTAGCAAGTGCTGCTTGGGTTGGAAGACATGAAGTTCTTTTACTTTTCTAGGTACAGAAAAATGGATTTGAAACTTTACTGTCACGTCTTTTGGCTTTTGTGGAAGATCAGGGTACATTCAGCACTTAGTAAAAATACTTCTTTCACTTTCAAATTGGCGATCTTTTCGGTGTACCTCTTCAACACTTTTCTATTTCTACTAAACTTTTCAAAGAACGTATCAGAAGAATCTATCTGGTTAAATGACTTTTGCTCACAAATCTTAAGCTCATAGTTACGAATATATTTTTTACGCACACAAACACCAATACTAATCTTAAAAATCCTTGATTTTATAGGCTGAGTGAAAGCCATTAATGTAGAATTTTATCGTGTTATGAGGAGTAAGCCTTTTCTGAGCTACATCTCGAGAGATTCTTCTTCCATCGTAAATAAGGCTTCCAGCATTACAGAAAAGAAACACAACAAACTTAAGACAGGTATGGCACCACTCCTCAAAACAACTCGATCCCTTGTATTGTATGCTTTCACTTCCCTCCGGTTGATAAGTGTTCTATTATATTAGACATTTTACGTCTTTTACATATATATATATATATATATATATTCGTATGAACTGATAAGGACAAAATACAATCATAAATCTAGCAGCTTGTTATGATTTAGCCAAGTTCTAAATTCGTCGTCAACTGTTCTGATATCACCTCTGATGCCAATCGTACGGCAATTCAGAACGTGTTGAGGTGTTTGCACGTCACCGCATGTGCTTGTGCAGTGGTAGCTTCTAAAAATATTATTGTTGAGACTTTTTTACGCGTTGAAGAAAAACCTTTAAACAGTAATTAGTTCTGATTGTTTGTTAAGGTTCTCTTTCATTTACTTTTACCTTGAAGGCCGTTGGTGATAATTTACTTTCCCACTATGGAATCTCTCTTTGAGCTCAATATGTCAATCACGAAGCTGAGTAGTATTGCTGAGGTTTCTCTTCATACGTTAGAATCCGTTTTTGACCAACCCTATATGTTTCATAATATCTTTATTGCATCCTTCATCTCCCGCTGTCATGTGGCCAAGATAATGGAATTTGGTGACTCATTATTATTATGATGATTGTTACATCAGTTTTTAAATACCACAAAGTACCATCTCAAATAATTAAACTTATTTCTTATCTATTTCCTGGTTATCATATCTCCATAACAATTAATGATTTTGTTACGAGCCCAGAGGTTTCCTACAGGGAAACAGCTTATCACTATTCTTCGAACACCTGCATTTATAACATCTAAAAACAAAAGATCAGATATTGCTTAGGTTAGGTGCATGACGGTTATCTGGCTCCAAACCACTGGATGCAGTTTTTACCTGACACTTTATTGTGTCATCTTTGCAAACAGACAACCAATACCTCTGCGATGTGCATTTCAATCGGGCTTCATGGGCTGTATTAATCACCGAAGTTGAAAATTGTATCGGATTGAGAGTGAAAAAAGCAAAAAGCAGATTTTATACAATGTAAACCGCATATAATGATACACAACAAACGAATTTTTCCTATGGACAAGTGTCGATCGTTGACTTATCTAGCTAAAGATTCTAACATACACCAGACTAAGCAACACGTCAAAGAAACTGTATAGAGGAGTGTTGATTTGTACCTTTGCAAAAAAAGATTTACTTCCACTTCACTCTCTTTACAACATCGAAATTTGTCAGGATTAAGTGTTTTCGAAAATAAATTAGAGCTTTATCATTTTTAACCTTAGTGAAGAGATCGATGGAAAATTCCACTGATATTACCGTAAAATGCTTCAAATTTCGATCAGTGGAAACACCTTTCACTTTTTTTTTGCCAAAAAGAAAACTTGAGCTAAACATAAAGTCAACAAAGTATAAATAGTAACAGTGCAAATTAGGTGTTAAAAGAATTCTGAAATGCTCAATTCACAATGAATCCAAGAAACTGTACGAATTAACCTCAACAAAGAACGTACGACCTGATGCAATAGGGAATNTAAGGCTTCCAGCATTACAGAAAAGAAACACAACAAACTTAAGACAGGTATGGCACCACTCCTCAAAACAACTCGATCCCTTGTATTGTATGCTTTCACTTCCCTCCGGTTGATAAGTGTTCTATTATATTAGACATTTTACGTCTTTTACATATATATATATATATATATATATTCGTATGAACTGATAAGGACAAAATACAATCATAAATCTAGCAGCTTGTTATGATTTAGCCAAGTTCTAAATTCGTCGTCAACTGTTCTGATATCACCTCTGATGCCAATCGTACGGCAATTCAGAACGTGTTGAGGTGTTTGCACGTCACCGCATGTGCTTGTGCAGTGGTAGCTTCTAAAAATATTATTGTTGAGACTTTTTTACGCGTTGAAGAAAAACCTTTAAACAGTAATTAGTTCTGATTGTTTGTTAAGGTTCTCTTTCATTTACTTTTACCTTGAAGGCCGTTGGTGATAATTTACTTTCCCACTATGGAATCTCTCTTTGAGCTCAATATGTCAATCACGAAGCTGAGTAGTATTGCTGAGGTTTCTCTTCATACGTTAGAATCCGTTTTTGACCAACCCTATATGTTTCATAATATCTTTATTGCATCCTTCATCTCCCGCTGTCATGTGGCCAAGATAATGGAATTTGGTGACTCATTATTATTATGATGATTGTTACATCAGTTTTTAAATACCACAAAGTACCATCTCAAATAATTAAACTTATTTCTTATCTATTTCCTGGTTATCATATCTCCATAACAATTAATGATTTTGTTACGAGCCCAGAGGTTTCCTACAGGGAAACAGCTTATCACTATTCTTCGAACACCTGCATTTATAACATCTAAAAACAAAAGATCAGATATTGCTTAGGTTAGGTGCATGACGGTTATCTGGCTCCAAACCACTGGATGCAGTTTTTACCTGACACTTTATTGTGTCATCTTTGCAAACAGACAACCAATACCTCTGCGATGTGCATTTCAATCGGGCTTCATGGGCTGTATTAATCACCGAAGTTGAAAATTGTATCGGATTGAGAGTGAAAAAAGCAAAAAGCAGATTTTATACAATGTAAACCGCATATAATGATACACAACAAACGAATTTTTCCTATGGACAAGTGTCGATCGTTGACTTATCTAGCTAAAGATTCTAACATACACCAGACTAAGCAACACGTCAAAGAAACTGTATAGAGGAGTGTTGATTTGTACCTTTGCAAAAAAAGATTTACTTCCACTTCACTCTCTTTACAACATCGAAATTTGTCAGGATTAAGTGTTTTCGAAAATAAATTAGAGCTTTATCATTTTTAACCTTAGTGAAGAGATCGATGGAAAATTCCACTGATATTACCGTAAAATGCTTCAAATTTCGATCAGTGGAAACACCTTTCACTTTTTTTTTGCCAAAAAGAAAACTTGAGCTAAACATAAAGTCAACAAAGTATAAATAGTAACAGTGCAAATTAGGTGTTAAAAGAATTCTGAAATGCTCAATTCACAATGAATCCAAGAAACTGTACGAATTAACCTCAACAAAGAACGTACGACCTGATGCAATAGGGAATAAAGTGACTACTGATAACAACACAGTAAACTATATAAATAAATAAAGTGCACTAATCTTATGAACGTTGAAGGAGGTAAAAACTCATAGGAAAGGTTTTGTAGGTCTGAAAGAACAATCGATCATTGTCAAGCAGATTCTTACAGTGGCGACACAAAAATCAATTCAATCATGGCAAACTTTATGAGTCTGGCTTCCGATACACATACACAACTTTTGTCGTTGCTATCTCATAATGAGAACAGAAAACAACATTAACTTGCGAAAGTGGAAACTTTACAATAGTAGTCAATGTAATCTGTGTAACAAACACCAACTAGACCTAATCAATAACTGTTACTCAGCTCTCGAACGCTACATATAGAGACATGATTCCAATTTTAAATCCCTCTGCATGAATAAATATCTAAGAGAAATGAAAAAGTTACACCGAAGTTACGCCTGTGATTCTAAGTCTGAAGGTTCCATGTTCGAATGTGATCGAGAACCTTCGGGATTCAAATTTTCCATAACGTGTTGTTTCTTGTCTTCCTACATAATATTATTATACATAAAGCCAAAGACCAAAGGTGAGTAACCTTGACTCAACTATTAGTGATAAAACAAGATTACGACGTAAGACAAGATTTGGTGGCTGGTGATTAGCTGCCCCTCATAAAATTATGCCATAAATTGAGTAGTTTCCTTTGCATGAGGGTCATTTGATATGGGTATCATGATTCTCGTGATTCTTGTAAGGTCATAGCTTTAGGTTAAGCTAAGTGATTGTTTATTTAATCACCTGTGTCTTACATTAAAATGGTGAGTAGTTTGTTGTTTTGGAATTTAACTGACAGGATCATATATATTTTCATGTATCTGGACGTAGATCAACTTCACCATCCTTTCTCTTGTCCATAAGCATTAACTTATACCCAAAATATCCAGCTGGTACCACTCTATATCCTGGAAATCTACGCCACTACCCCCTCTCGCGTCGCGCGTTGCAGTAGGTGATGTTTAGGTTCTATTTGGGTGTCACTAAGGATTTACACGGCCTGTGAGCTTCGGGAGGACTTTAACCCATCTTCCTTTTGTTCCTACTGTTGGTATTCCCCTGTTTACTCAGTCTATTTGAAAAAGATTACTATTATTTCTGTAACTGATTTCGTTCTTTTAGCCTGAAGAGGGTCGCTATCCCTGTGTCTAATCCTTAAAGCCTGGAGGGCCGGTGGCTTGAAATGAGAGGTCCTTCTCCTGTGTCAAGCTTTTAGATGATGGTTCAGCTCCACCACCACTTAACAATTAAAACCATAGCTGGGGTCTAAAGCGGTTATTGATATATTGGAATATCCCATTTTTCATGTTGGAGGGTTCTACCCATTTGATATAAGAGGAAACAGTCAGGCCCCAATTATTTTATCGAGATTTACTCCTCTAGATTCAATGTGTTCTGTTATTGGACCAAGGGGTATCGATTGGGCACGGATCCGCCCCTTGAATCGTGTACAATGATCTTGATGGCAGTCAGTAGAAACTCACCTCGTAAATAATTCTAGACAAAACAAGTCCTGAAAAACCCAAAAGATTATTTTCTTCCTCCCTTACCACTGTTGTGCTTTTTAAAACACATTTTCCTCGTTCATGCTATTCATCTGTGTCCCGTCTGGTACAAAGCAACGACTGAAAACCTTAGAGGAGAGAAAGGAAAGAGAAATCAATATTTACAAAATTACATTTGTAGCGATAATTATCACTTTTTAATGTTGGGATTTCAAATTGCCACTGTTTCCGATAAAACAGGATGTGAGAAAAACCTATCATCGTGTGCAAATGAAAAGTAATAGATATTTTAAATGAAGTCGATGTTAGTAAATATAATTAAAAATACACAGAAAATTAAAATATATTTCAAAATGCGAACAACTTGTTGTTTCCGAAGTATTTTCTAGTATTTAACCTTTTATTTAGAGGTTTCTTAATATGGATTTAAACATTCATCTCTGTTACCATAACCTGGAATAGAAAAGACAAAGGCTAAAACAAAATGAACCCATAGTAGCAAATTGATAAATATATAATATGCGTTGCGCTTTATCTAAACAACTGCCATTTGCTTTTCATGGCAACATGTTCTATCAGCTGTGCTATTGGTGTTATGTTCTTATTCAAGCATATCTTTCACTTGTGGGCACTGGTCTTTTGCCAGTTTCCTATCAATGTGCATTTCATCCCAATCACGCACTATAGCGCTTGGAAACTACAGAGTTTAGTTCACCACCAAGTTTGCTTCACCACCGAGTTTAGACCACCACCAACTATGGCACCACGTTCAGATCACCACCAGCGATTTTTTTAACCACCAAGTTTAGTTTACCATGAAGCTTACAAAATATCAAGTTTTATTGCAAGACAACAATAAAAATTATAAGACGTAATCAGGAAAGAGGAAGAGCTAATCAGAGCTGGCACTTGAAGACGACGACGAAGAAGAAGAACACAGAATGACGTCATTTTGGCACTGTGTTGTCTGACGCATTGTAACATTTATTCTCTGCAACGAAATGTGAAGAATTTCTTTGGAAGAAAAGNGAAATGTGAAGAATTTCTTTGGAAGAAAAGATCCCAATGAAAAGTGATGTCTGTCATGTCTTGTTAAGAAACGTTTAAAGAATCAGTATTGGTAAAATCTCAGCCAAACTTCTAACAGAAAACCCCAAAACAAAAACACTTTTAAATAGATCACCAATTGTAAACTCCAAACGTCTTTTTGTACATTAAGCAGTACTACATCTAGATAGAATGAAAAAACATTAAAAAAATCTTTTCATATTTTAACAGTTTCTATTTCAACTCTTGCTTAAAATTTCACTGTTTGTTTCATTTTTACCTTTTCGTTTAATTAAGTCGTATTTTCCTTTGCAATATTTTCCAATAATTTCCCCCAAGCTCTCTTTTATATTTAAATGCCTTTTAATAAAACAGTTGTTTCCATTAAATTGCATAAAACAATTTAATTGTCTGAGGGAACTGCATGAAGCAAAAAGCCAGATTACAGAGTTTACATTTTAAAATATGATTGAAAACAAAATACTTACTTTGATAGTATAACAACCAGCCCTATTTACAGTCTAAATAACTGTTTTCATTAAATTGTTGTATTTTTTTATAGTTTACACGCTGGGTTATTAATCAGTTATTATTATTAATTATTTAGACACAATGTATTACCAAAAAAGCAATTTCCTTTATATATTAGAGAGAGCTGTATAGAAAGAAAAGTAGGGAGAGATGGCATCTGAGGTAGGAGGTTGTCAACATCATAATGATTCTTGCCTTCATATCCATCTCTTTTGAGTAGTTATTAGATACTACAGATTCAATTTAGTTGAATATTTCATTCTCATCACTTCGTTCTTAACTAGGATCACATTTTCTTTTCCATAGAATATAGTCTGAGTGCTTTTTGGTGCTTAATGATCCCAAATTAGTGTTTCAAATCAATATGTAATATGCTCAGAATATTTCTAAGATGTTGCCATTTCTGATCGTTGTATTTATTGACGCAAATGATAGCAAATCAACTTGTTTTGAGTGTCATGATATAGCATGATGCTGCACCATTTGTCAAACACTTTGTTGATGATTATTCTATCTGGTCATCAATATCCCTTCATTGTGATTACATGGTAGGCCGTCGAATTGTTTTTTCAATATTTGAAATAAAGTGCTGACAATATTTCAAAATAAATACCCTTCCATAGCTGCGGAAAGCCAAGAGAAAACAGAACAAATATCACAAGCACAGGCAAACACAATGCTCTGTTTAAATGTAAAAGGATAAAGACACCCTACCTCCTTTCTTTTGAAAATCGATTTTCGTTTTTGATTAGTTGAATGGCAATTTTAATGTATGGCAATGGGGTTGGCGTGGATTTCTTACTTATTTTATTTACAAGTTAAACATCACCTTCTCATACTTATTCACTTGAAAGAGCCAATATAGGTAGTCCTTCTAAGAGGTACCAGTTTCTATATGCTAGGGGTTACAGACTGCATTATAAAAAAAATTGATTCGGTGACTGCTGGTGATCTTAAATATTCGGAGACTTATTGAGGAAAAACGATACATCATTTCCTTTCTTCTCGCAAAAAACCCTTTTTAACAATGCCAATACCCTTTGTTGTTACTTATTTATAATTTTAATCTGGTGTAACAATAATTAGTGTCAAATTCAAGACAGAGGATTTCAGTTTAATCTGACTTACTACAAGTTAATCAGTCTAAATATTGAATGGAGATTTAATTTTTAGATCTCTTCATAATATTGAAAAAGACTGTTCTACCAGAAATAACTTTAATACCTTTAAGGACGGATGACTCCACACAGAGGTCTTTCCTATTCAAATTTTACTTTTCCATTTTTTCATTAACTGTTTAACTGGTCTCTTCACATCACGCGGCAGAAAAAAGTTCAATAAGGCTAAATCGAACGTTACCTATTAACTCGTGAAAAGGGTCTTATTTATTTTGATCTTATATATGTAAAAGTAAGAAAATATTCCTCAAAAACTACAGGTCAGTAGGGGTGTATCTATAGTTTCTTAGAATGCAGACCAAATATTATGACATAAAAATATTGAAATAAATCCTCTGAAAATGTAATGACCCAAAAATAACGGCAAAGCTATCGACCAATTTGTTTTATTTTCTTAAATGTCGCAAAAAAAATCACGATCAATATGCTTCATTATTTTACATGTTCCTTTCGGTTGACAACATTCATCAATATTTGTAGTTACGTTTTCTCACGAAGCCCTTTTTTATGAAAAGACAAAAATTCTTAATGTGGTAGAAGGGAGAAAACGTTAGGCTGCATGTCAATATTGGCTTTCCATTGCTTACAGGAGCACTAAAGAGATAATTTGGTCCTTTATCAAAGATATATAGATGATGCTGTTGGAATTTATTACCCACAAAAAGCACTTTTAGTTATCAAGAGATCATTTGACTCAAGCGGGTATGTATAGGAGATGTACATTGACACTGATTAAGACACTAAAGTGACAAAGTCAAGTGAGAGATTGTGTTGAAACACGTATTTTATTTTTTGGAACAAATCTCTCGTGGCCGTTATAGGAGACCATAAAAACAACAGCTTTATTTCCACTTGATCCAGCTCAATAAGAAGCTCTTAAACTTTGTTTTTTTTCTTGATCATTGCAGATAAAATCACGTTCATTTTGGCCGAAAACTTTTTCGCTGGCACTCAGCTGCAATCAAGAAGTCGGAATGAGAAAACACAAATTGACTGGGTCTTAATCAACACGAAAAAAGGAGGAGACAAACAAAATGAGAGAATCAGCGCTCCACTTTTCTTGACTAGAAAATTTTCATAAAAAGAGCAAGGTCTCGTATTAAGTCTGAAATAGAAAATAGCCAATTCAGGTTTTAGGGATAAAAACTTGTAATACAACCTACGTAATGAGAATATTGATTAAATGAAGGGTTGTAATGAAAGAAGGTGTACATTGCCTCTAAAATTCAGTAGAAATCTAAAGATTGGTTCCTGGTAAACTCCCTTTCACATGTCCCAATAGATCCATGTGGAATTGCGGTTACAACATTAACATTATTGTTATTGGTTGACAATTAAATAGAATGTCTTTATTGTGTAATATTTTTCCTTACACTTGGGTGTGACTATTTCCAATACACTTTTCTTGGTGCCTTTCCTTGTTAATATAACTGCGAAGAAAATATATTGTCAGCAATAGTTGTTTATACCATTGTCTAAAAATTAATTGGTTGAAATGGTAGCATTATAATTGCATCCTTCAAAACTCTTTATGACTTTTCAGCAAACCAAATTGAGTGTCTTAAGGTAAAAGGAAACATTCTTTGCCAAATCGAAATTTCAAACAAATAGGACATTTTGTAGTTCCCACCACATCTCTTGTTATTGATTTTAATTTATCATTAAATATTTCTTCAGGAAACACTAAACCTATGTTTGTGAGATTACTCTGGATTAATTGTCGCAGTTTACGATGGTGATGCTTTAAATCAGCGCAATTAAAACAAAATTATTTGTTTTATCTTACCTTTGTAAAATCTATTGACGTGAGTATATCATTGCTTGGAGCAAGTGTGTCAAAATAAAAACCCCCATGGAAAAACATCCAAAATTATTTGGGGAACTTATACAGCTTCTTCCTGCGCATTACTTCAGGAATAAAATATTCTTTAGACAAGGACATAATGAAAAACTAATTTCTTTATATTGTGAATAGGTCCGGCCTAATAATGATAGTGGGAATCAGGCATTGCGATTGCCTTATTGTGATAAAATGTAAAAATGTCAGGTACAAACTTGGTGTTAGGGTTGGGCTTAATATTAGTAAATACATAATAGTGGTAAAAGTGTTGAATTTGAAGTTAACTGTCTAAATTGTTTATTCTTGAATGTATTAAATTTAAACTTATTTAACCCTAGCTCTGACTCTAAATCGAACATCAAATTTCGGCCTGATTATGGTATATCTGTGCATTTACGACAACTGGAGCTACCACTTTGTACAACTATAGATAGATTCATTTAACAATTAACAGACGTTGTGACTGCAAAGTACCGTTTGGGTACTTCATCAGTGGTTTAGGTTCACGCCTGGCTGATTAGAATAAATAATCAGAAGTTGCTTGCTTCTTCTTCATTTGATTCTAGTTCCATGGAACCTTGGAGTCAGCCGCTTGAGTTTTTTTCTGTTGTAGTTTTGATGTTGACTCTCTTCCTCTCTTGTCTCTCGGTCTCTCTTGTCTTCCTTATTCCAATATCTCCATCTCTGTCTTTGCCTATTTACACTTCGCTTTCCTCTCATACCAATTTCTGTCATTCTTCTTTCTTCACTTGGTCGACTTATATTGAGCAAGTTTCTTTTGCTGCCTTGATTATGCAATGTAGCACATTCCAACCATACTGTGGAAATTGCAACCCCTCTCTCACATAAGGCACCAAAGAGCATAGCTTTGTTGCCCTCCTAAAATTTAGCTATTTAGGCAAAGCAAATCTGGATGGTAACAAATGGCTCATGTATAACTCTACTACGTTTACTTAAACGACAATTCCTAATGAAGTTATTTAGCCATTTACCATCGTGATAACAAAAGCAGTCATTAACAAAATAAAGAATTGTAAAGGAAGATATTTCACCATCGTGACTACCAAAACAAGTGATATATCCAGAGAGGAGCAGTTGTTATTTTCATAAAATGTTAAGTTTATTAATTAATGCTCTACGTTGAATATCCCACCTAGACACATAAGGATTGGAGAAATTCAAAGGAAAAACATAGCATTATCAGATTTTATTGTAGATTTGCATTGGGGCAGTCTTCTAAGTGACAAAAAATACCATCATTTTTAAAGAACAGAGGATCAAGGCAGGTGGCCTCAATGTTTTTATGTTCACTCTTAGGTGTTACACTCCTCGAGTAGCAGCCAAGCTTTATGATTTTTAAACAATTGGTTAAACTTGATAAAATTTTGCATGATGCAAATCTAATAACGAGTAAAGCTTTTACAAAAGTGAAAATGATAGTAACACAATAAAATGGGCCAAGAATGGTGACAAATTGAAATTGTCTTTGATATGGCTGAGCTGTTTAACTGTTGGTATTTCGCTATATTTGTCCAGGCTACATGTCGCATCAGCTACCAGTCTATTTTGATTCCATTTTTATGCTGACTCGGCATTTATTCCCCTCCCCCCCTCCCCGTTTTCTTAGATATTTTTTTGTTAAATATGGTAGATTTAGCTGCGATATATATAGTTGAAAGAACCTTTTTCTTAAGGGTACGTGTGTTTGAGTACTTAATATCTATCATGACTTCAGCCTCAACATTCACAACCGCTTTAATACAAGCGAAGAAACTGTACCTAGGCAAAGAAGTCGATCTAACAAAAAAACCTAATTATTTTGTACATTTATTCGGGCATCCAGCTTAATGAGATAGAGAATAACCAGAGGCTTCTGATTATTCTTTAGCTCATCAAGGTAGAATATTTACAAAAATGAATATTTACAAATGTAAGAGCTTTATCATGTCTTGAGTCGTAAGTAACTTGAAAACACCAGTGAGCACCCAAGACGAACTCTCCGATAACACAACATACTATGCTCCTTCTTCACTACATCCACTCTAAGGAAGATTCTGTCAAAACAAAAAGAACCCAGTCCCACTTGAAGAGAAGAAAACCATAGTTTACAGACTACAATGTAAGGACTGTCCAGCCTTCTACATTGGTAAATCGAAGCGTTCATTGGGTCAAAGGGAAAAGGAACACAAGAGAGCGGTTCAAAAAGGTGACAGCGAGAATCATTAAATAGCCAAACACACACTGGTGGGCACAAGATCACACCTTTGACTGGGAAAATAAAAGGATTTTAGACAAGGAAATCAACACAATAACAAGAAAAATAAAAGAAACAATCCATTCCCTACAACACAGCAGTCACATCAACAATATATCCTACACCCTTCCAGAAATATGGCTTCCAGCACTAAAGAAAGAAACACAACAAATAAAACAAATACAACATAGGTATAGCGCCACTCGATTCCTGTCCATACGTAGGTACGCACTACCAAGGTATAAAAGCAGTCGTACCTAGTCATTTCAGTGGCCTGACGATGGGAGAAGAATCTCTTGAAACGTAGCTTAGAAAAAACTTACGATTTAAGACATGATAAAGCTCTTACATCTATGGCTTCCTCTGAGGCCATAAAATTCAGAATTTTCATGAATATTTACACTTAAACTTAGAATAAATTATATATTTTAGTCTTAATATAAAGTTTCGCTTTTAACACTTGGTGCATACTCACTTTTCTACTTTACCCTATTCAAGACATTCACCTGAAAAATTTCTTTGTTTAATGGGATTCTGCTGCAAGACTTGTATTCTTAAGTATCACTGTAGTACTTTTCTATTATTGATCAGTTCACCTTGTAAATTCTCATCTATTTTTAAACCACTAATCATTTTGAGAATAAAAAAAACAAACAAATTGAAATCATGTTTTTCTTTTTGTAATGAGCAGCCGACGTCATAGAATCAACACATGTTTACGTGCTGACGTCATTTGACCGACTTCATGAAAAAGCGCACCTTCAAAGAGATCAAAGATAAGTTTGTTACATCCTTTTGTAAACAGATTGAAAAGAGTTATGAAACAAACGTTAAAATAAAAGAACTAACAACAAACCGTGTGAGACGGGGCTTTCAGCATTTAGATGCCTTGGAACATCTTCATTCACTGAATAAAAATGAAAAAATACAGTTTGAACCAAAGAGCCTCCATGGCAAAACGGTGGACTATTCATTTTCAGATTAATCCCCTTAATTAATAGAAATACTTTTTTGGAAACATGTTGAATTTCTTGCCGTAGTATTTACTCGTACTGTATACGCAAGGATTTTTGACGTGGGAAAAAGAGAAGATCGGTTCAATTTGTTATTAAGTAGTTGAGCTCATCAATAAAAAAAATGATTTTGTTGCATTTACAAGAAATGAGAAGCATTCATTATTCACATGAAGAGTCGAACCTTTTCGATTCCACATAAAAATCAAGGTAGATTCCCTAAATAAAAATAATATATATGCACTAATGAACAAAGGTTTATGACCAGGCTCAAAATTTCACGAAAATGACAATATCATCGTATTTAAACAGGACAATTACTTCTATTTCTCATAAAATCTTCATATGGCACAGAAAATATGTCACCATGTGCAATTTTAATATCCATGATCATTCAATTGTCCAAAATTCAATATTTTGTATGCCCTCCCTTGTTTCTGATTACAGCCTCCATGCGCCTCGGTATACGGTCTATTAAACTTTGGCAATACTCCTTCAAGATTTATCTAACCCAGACGTCTTTTATTACTCTAAACAACTGAAGAACTTGGCATTTTGTTGTTCCGACACTCTATCCTTCAATACCGTCCACAAATTTTCAATTGGCTTGAAGTCAGGGCTATTTCCCGGCCACTCGAGCACTTTGACTTTGTTCACAGCCAAAAACTTGGTTGCAAGTTTGGAACGGTGGCATGCCGTTCCTTTCTGTATAAAAATATTTAATTTATGGACTTTCATGTGACGTTTGAATTTGTCTGACAACAACTCGACATACTTCGGTCTATTCACAGTGGTTCCGGGGTTCAAAGATTAGGGACCACCGACCCCATTCTTCGGCACTTGCCCCCCAAATCATCTGACGTGGGAGATATTTCATCGTCGATGTCTTATCTTTGTCATCATATCTCTTGCAAGCTGGTCTCCTGACGTGGCGCTTACACACTGAAAACTGTTGGAGGGTAGACATGTTTGAGATTAATATCTGCCCCACTGTGTGGTCGTCCAGTGGCGATGTTTGAATGCAAATGCCAGGCGCTTGGCTTTCATCGTAGATTTAAGCCTCGGTTTTCTTGCCGGTTTGTAGGAGTTCAACTGAAATTCTTTCGATAAACGTCGAGAAACTTTATTATGATTCACTTTGCATCCTTTCCGCAGCAGTTCTGCCCTGATTTTCTTCATTGAACTTGTTGGAGACCTAGTGGCCATCTTTTTCATCAAGATGTCATCGTGCTTGGTGGTGCTTCTAGGTCTTCCACTTCTCTTCCGACCCTTGTAGATTCCTAATTCTTCTTACTTGATGATCGCCTGATGCACGGCCAACTTGGTGACCGTCAATTTTTTCGCAATGCTGCGATCCGTCAACGTTTGACTGAATAGGGCTACAATTTAGGTCCTCTGAAAGGCTGTCAGGGACTTTTTTTGCCCCATTTCTGCTGTTCTCCAAATTTTAAAAAAATCGGAAAAAATCAGAACGAAGTGTTGACAGCAGGAAAGAAACAAAGGGATAACTAAAATTAAAACAGTTGATATGATGCAATCAGGACAACTGGCTAATGCAATCTGATGCATACCCGAATTTCAGCTATTTTCATTGTTTGGTCTTAAAATTTTGTTCTTGACTGTATAAAGTTTAAATTCCAACTTCACCACCAACTAAAAAACTATTTATAACTATTACTATTATCAACTAGTAAAGAACGAAAATATTTTAATTGTATAATTGTAATGTAGATCAACTTTCCTTGAACATTTTCAGTAAAAGGCTTTCAGTTTCGTTTAAAATGAAATTGACACCTTTTTTATGACTGAATCGATTAGACTAATTTCATTTTTGAATCTAGTTTATTCCATGTGTCAGCTTTACGAAACACATCTGACTTTTGGCGGTAAGCTGTCCTCATTTTCTGTGGGTCAACATTTCATTTGGTATTGCTATAAATCCTGATATGGATATCAGATTACCTGGCGAAAATGTGACCTAGATTTTCCGGTGCGTGGTAGTTTGAGGATTTATAAACCACTGTAACTATTACACGTTTCTTGATTAACAAGGCTCTAAACAGACGGCCAGCCAAGCTGCTGCAATAAAGAGGGAGGTGCAGTGTCAAATGGGTTCCTTGCAACAATTCTAACAGCTCTGTCCTGCAATTTCTGCAAAGTCAACTTGGGCGCCCCAAATATCACCAAATAGAGCAAAAATAACTCATGTCAGATTCTACAAAACTTTTAATTGATGTAGGATCATTATCATATAGTGAGTAAAAGCTCGCGACTGAAAACATGAGAAAATATCCCACATCAATGGCATTCACTGAGTCTATAAAATCAAGAATTTTAAAGACATGTTTTATTATGTTTTCGCTAGCACATGTTTGTATACTTCATACACATTTTGTTCTGCTTTCTTACTTCAGATTATAATCAATCATAAGACCACGTTATTTAGTTTCCTTTACTAAATTGATATGCTTCCCATTTAGTAGAAAATGAGGAATTGAGGTCGTAGGTGTATCAATTTCTCTCAACTGTTGTGACGAACTTATGATTATGACCTGGATTGTGTTCCCCTGAAATCATCTCACAATGCAGACAAGTTTCGCTTTGACCACGACATCTACCTCTTTTATATTTTAAGAGGAGTACAAAAGGTCTGTATCATCACCATAGAGTGTCGATTTTCCCTTCCTTTAGTGCAAAAGGAAGGTCGTTAGTAAAATTAAAAATTGGAACGGGCCAAGGCAAGACCATTGAAGTACCCCTATTTCAAATTTGGGGGGATCTGAAGTGACGCAGTTGACCTTCCACAACTGCTTGCGACTATGTGAGTATGAGGTGAACCACTGATGTTCAAGAGCATCGATTCTGTAGGTATGCATCCTTCTCAAAAGAATTTGATGGTCCACTATACCACAGGCTTTCTTAAGATCAATGAAAACTATGACAGTATATTTCCTCTTGTAAATATCTGGATACCAGTCATTAGAACAGTTCAGTAAACAGGAGACAATCGAATGCTAACTTTGAAAGCCATACTGATCTACATATAAATGGTTTAACAAAGCAAATCTTGGTCCAGAGTCTGTCTCTCACTGCATTTACTATGATTATTTTGTGCTAGACTGATCCCTATGTACATATTCAGCGTAACTTCCTTGATCTGATCGAATTCTGTTAAGCAAAACCAATAGCTTTCCCGGCAGATTATGATCAGGAGGTTCTTTAGTTATCATTGGTACAAATTCCCTGAATCTACATATGGTGTTGTCGCATTTGTTCGCCCACGCTTGTTATTCATTGGTCAAAGGGCATGTCGTTTGCCTTGCATGCAATATCAGGTATGTCGCAGAGTGTAGGTTCCTAGAAGACAATCACTGCTACGCTTGCTTGAAAACGTTTACTTTGGGGTGCATGTAGTGTGACGGAATATTAAGGCTTTATCGTTCACCTTCTTAAGAAGACCTTCTCTTCTGATATCAGCTGGATAGACTTCAGATAGAACTGGAAGAAAATAAGCTGATGTAGAGAAAATCCAGCCAACAATCAGTCACAAGGTTCTGCTAAGGGCCTAGTTCAAGCGTGGCACATGCCAACTGGTGCAGCACACAGGAGCACAGTACTCAGTGACAGTGTAGCACAGCGAGAGAATGAAAAAACCTCAAATGAAGTATCTCATCGGTTGTTCTATGGAGAAGGATAGCAATTTAGATCTTGCAACAATTTTGACTGATTTTCTCCTTAGATTATATGCTATGTCGTAGAAACTTTGGTTGAACGCCATTGGTAGTTTGAATATCTATCGGCTAACACTTCACAGCTCGTGACTCATAGACTTATGATCCGTACCCCATCTTGTCACAAAAACTATTTTTGTCACAAGATGAATACAAGATGAATTCGATTTATTTGCAGTCACGATACCATTGAAAACAAACACGTATTATCCAGCAAGTCGTTGTCGTTGTCGCAAAGAAGCGAGGTTGTATTGTCATGCTGGTACATGTAAATATCCATTTAATCACATGATAGAGGTTGCTGTCACGTTTGCATAGGTACCAGAGAAAGCAGCTTTTTGTTGCTTCCTTAAAAATTGACAGAAAATTCCGTGAACAATTATCTTTCTATCTGGTATAAACAATGTAACTGCCATGCCTTGAAGAGCAAATTTGTCAGTTCCAATAACTCATTAACGTTAAACCAAATACATGTAGTAAGACTTTGTTGTATGTTATAAGATGGTGTAGCCACAAAAGTGAGCATTTGGTGGAGGAAAATTACGAAGAAACGTCGTAACCAAATCAACTTAGTGCCAATTTGCATACTTAAAAAAAAGATCTCTATTGTTTGCATCGACCTCTTCAGCACAAAATTATAGTTTTAATTATTTTGCAGTATGATATGACGTACAACTCTGGATCTCATCACAATGACCGAAAGCAGAGAGAACTGGAGAGCCATGGTCATCGATGTCTGCGCGAACAGACCTGATATCTGAAGAGAGAGTATGATATAGTATAATTGTATAATACTAGTATAATGCAACAAGTGATGACATACTAGGGTCCCAAACTTCTATTGTCTGGTTTCGAATTTCGCATAGAAAAGCTTGAAATATCATAATTGATTACATCATGGTGAAAATATAGAACAGCTAATTTGCATATCACAGGAGATTTGTGTAGTGTTGAGTTGTCAGATTTGTCATTTGAATTAAAGACCACAGAGGCACCTTGTATTCAGGTGTGTAGTGAAAAACAAGTCTCTTTCTATTTGTTGAACCCTTAAGAGCCAAATTCGTATCTCCTTGTGTCCGAACACAACACTTTTTTGTTATCTGCCTACAGTTTCTACCAAAATTTAATAGTTAGAGATATTGTGCAAACTCGGTGCAAGCTGAATCTCTACTGAGGTAGGTAGGTGTGCAAGCAGGCAGATAGCTAGATAGGTAGTCATTAGACTTTGGGCTATGATCCAGCATCTTTGAAGCTTGAATCATGAGAGAAAATATTTGCAGAATGAACTAAGGCAATGCTGTGATTCACAGTGAAAGTGATACAGTCATGAAGAGAAGCTTGGATTCTAGGTTTTAATATCCATCCAAGCATTCATCACTGTTAACAGCACCTAGATTTATATGCTATTTATCCTTTTTTACCGTTGCAATTCTTTCATAATAGGTATTATTTTAAATAGATTCCCTCTATACCACAGCTGAACATTCTTGGCCATTCAAAGTCAAATTTTACCTCAAATATTATCTTTAAGGTATCCTGAAACCTTGAGGCTACAAGGAAATATTTTCTATTAATAAAACCGTTCTCCCACATTGATAGAACCTTCCATACTACTCCACTCCCCTCCCAAACATCTTAATATTGATCATATATATTTCTCAAAGTTTTGTAGTAATAATTTGCTCACAATCTGCCATTTATCCTTGCAATGACTCTTAATCACGTCGCCAACCTGCTGTTAACTCATACTTCTTCTTTTACTAGTACACCCCTGAAAGAAGCAATTAACTGAATTCTGTTATATTGTTGCTAGTAAAACTGAACTGTACGCTTTTTCACATTCTTGGTACAAATTAGAATGGATCCATGGAATAAAAACATAGACCACCTTCACGACAAATCAAAATGATTGTATTTTCTCATTCTTCCTCTAACCAACCATAGGTATGTTTAGGAGTTAAAGTTTCTCAATACCCGTCTTTTCAACCCTTTTCAATCGCTGTTCTATGTAGCAGTCTACCAATGCATCAGAGGCCAAAGATTAGTGAGTAACTTTCTATTCTAATACTTAGGGATCCTTCCCTATCTTCCTATCCTTCTGTATTTCTCCATTTCATTGCGTGCGCAGACGCATCTCTCTCTCTCTCTCTCTCTCTCTCTCTCTCTCTCTCTCTCTCTCTCTCTCTAACCCAAGTTATCCTTCGAATATTTCGTGCCAGAGAGTACAATGTGGAAAGCTTTGTTCCTAAAGACATTTTGTACATATCTTTGTAAATAAAGTGGAAATAGATGCATAACAGTGATCATTAGTTTTCGTGTTTAATATTTTCAAGAAAACAGATTTTTGCATTAATGAAATATTAAAATGAAAATAAAGGTATTTGCCTCTTTTAAGTACTGTCAGCCATAAATCAACCATCAGGTTCCTGAAATCCACCAACACTAACCATGACTTAATTCTTCGTGATTTACAATTCGCACCAAAATAGAAAAACATCTGTTAATTTAAATAATACTCTCGACATGTCTAACATGTAAAACTTAGTTACTTATGGCGGAAAAACAGACCTTTTAAAATTACTTTTTTTTTGTTGTACTATGTCCCTCATAAACAATGCTTTATTGTTGTTTTTCCCAGGGAAAAATAAGAGCCTGGCGTGAATCTTTTCTTAATAATCCCATATCAACAGTAAAGGTCATGCGTGTATGTCTCCGCTTGTTTTACGGGGGTTAAGGGTCACAAAAATGCCCTGTTAATTGCAGTCACGAAATAGAACATTGCTTGATCAGGTAGGTCAGTTTCAATGCTATTTTGTAAAGAAAAGTGATTTAATCACTTTTGGATAAAGCAAAACTTGAAGGTAACAAAGCGTATCTAAGCAACAGAACAAATAATTATTTTATACTTATTTCTTTTTTGCTTGTTTTTCACTGGTTTTGTCAAAGCCTCTTTTTCTCCAGACAGGCATAAAGTGTAGTAACTTTGTGTATATATACTATGCACTGTCCGCATCCAAGCCTCAATTAGATTGCAACTTTTCTGCTTGTACAGCTGCGAATACTTCTGTGCTAAACCGTTTCCACAAACTTCTATCTTGGGCAATATTTAACAGTTTTTGAAGGTCATTGGTTGATTTGAAGGATACAATATCATTAAATGTGAGAGTTTTGTTTGTAACAGCTCGATCAATGTCTTTATCAATCATTAAAGGTAGTGTTATGTACGTGGTCTACCTGGAAATTTGGATTTGGTTGATTCTGCTTTGTGTTCCATGTTTATTCCTTGTCTTTCATCACACATCATTGGGTTTAATTTAGAATGTATCAAACTAACTCTCCATCTAATTTAAGATCAAATAAAACGTCCTTTTGCGATGGCCTTTTTATCTGTCCTTCGCCAGCGTGGCTTTACAATTGAGAAATCCTATGTTTTCAGACTATTTATTAAACATAAGCTTACCATAACTCTTGTTTCTTCCCGCCTGCGAAAACATATTAATATAAGTTGTGATAATAAACCCGCCGTCAGAAAAACGCCACAAAATAAGATACTTTTATCAGTAAACATAGGTTTGGATTCAGTGACTAAATTTACGTTTGCGAGTAAAACCTTGAACCTCACAAAGGTTTTCCCATATTTTAACACCATCAACCAATATAATTGTTATGCTTTTAAGTTCTTGAGAAAAAAAAATTGTTTGGTGGTCAAATTCTATCAAAAGTCGAAGCTCTTTTGGTATTTAAGAGATAGGTCAATGTCGTCATGAATCAACAGAAGTTCATGACGTCTTGAGTGGCGTCAATGTACATGACGTCATCACAGAAATTTATGCTTTTTTTTTGGAAGGTTTCGAGTTTTTTCGTGTTGTCTCGAATTTTCTTTGGAAGTAGAATTAAGTCCAAATAGGCTAGCGAGATCCTGCAGAAATTCCCTCTGGCATTGAAAATACTTCATGACATTTCGTGATCCCAAAATGAGTGTGAGGATTATTTGTTTGCTCTGAGTTGTACTTCAGGTTTTCAAAATTGGCAACATAAGAACGGTTACTAAATTGCCTATATAGATTTTAAGTTAAAAAAATAATAATAGGAATTTAGAAATATTTAACAGACTTACTAATCAAGCCACTGCCATTTATATTGCAATTCTCGGGGGAAAACCTTGCAACTCGAGTTGTTGGTAAAACTAAGTTTACATCGGATTTGAGATAGTACAAGAATATTATTATTTGCATCAGATCCAAATTGCTTCTCACCATGCCTGGTGAAGGCGAATAATATTCGCTGGTGCTAATTGATACGAAGATTAATTAATCCAGTCAGCAGAAAGAAAATCTCGAATTTCTCAAAACCGTAAAACATGGATTACAAAAAATTTTTCAGATTTGACGGCAGTAGTACGGTAATTGAATAAAGGCGACCTCAAAAGTTTATCTTTTTAAAAGACACTTTTTATTAATGAATTTATACCAAAGTAAGCATTACAGGATTTAATACAAAACTATATCTCTTTCTGGTGACTAAAAATTTTACTCCGACTAAAAATTTATCGACAATAAATTGTACTCCGACTTGGATATCCATATATACATGGATACAGTTAGCACATAGAACAGACCTTTTACGCTAATGATGCATCATCGATCTTTTGACAAGCGAGAGTATACTTTTCTGCCTGAATTCCTCTTTGAAACAGGAGAAGCACTTAAACGAATCCTCATTACAAGATACAAACCTTTTTTAGAGTTAACCTCAAATTTTCAAAAGTTGTATCTGTAAGTAAACGCATAAACAAATAAAAACCTTAAACGCCTTTTTTGAATATGAAAAGTAGCCAGCTGGCAAGGTACCAGTTTTGATTGCTCATGGTGTTGCTCAAGCTCTAAGTGATTAAGTACCCTACTAGCAGAATTTTTCTTACGGTACCCGGTTTTCCTTCTCAGTACATTACACATGCCCTTGACACTAAAGAAAAACAGCTTTTTATTGTGGCTGAAAGACTAAAGACTGAAATGCTCAGAGTAGTACATGATAACTCTCTTANTAATTAATCCAGTCAGCAGAAAGAAAATCTCGAATTTCTCAAAACCGTAAAACATGGATTACAAAAAATTTTTCAGATTTGACGGCAGTAGTACGGTAATTGAATAAAGGCGACCTCAAAAGTTTATCTTTTTAAAAGACACTTTTTATTAATGAATTTATACCAAAGTAAGCATTACAGGATTTAATACAAAACTATATCTCTTTCTGGTGACTAAAAATTGTACTCCGACTAAAAATTTATCGACAATAAATTGTACTCCGACTTGGATATCCATATATACATGGATACAGTTAGCACATAGAACAGACCTTTTACGCTAATGATGCATCATCGATCTTTTGACAAGCGAGAGTATACTTTTCTGCCTGAATTCCTCTTTGAAACAGGAGAAGCACTTAAACGAATCCTCATTACAAGATACAAACCTTTTTTAGAGTTAACCTCAAATTTTCAAAAGTTGTATCTGTAAGTAAACGCATAAACAAATAAAAACCTTAAACGCCTTTTTTGAATATGAAAAGTAGCCAGCTGGCAAGGTACCAGTTTTGATTGCTCATGGTGTTGCTCAAGCTCTAAGTGATTAAGTACCCTACTAGCAGAATTTTTCTTACGGTACCCGGTTTTCCTTCTCAGTACATTACACATGCCCTTGACACTAAAGAAAAACAGCTTTTTATTGTGGCTGAAAGACTAAAGACTGAAATGCTCAGAGTAGTACATGATAACTCTCTTAGGCATCATGGATCAGAGAAGAAGGGAAGGGTCTTATGCCAATAGCGCTGGTGGCCTGGAATACATAGTGATGTAAAGATGTTGATCTCTAACTGCGAGTGGCGCATTTTAGCTACTCTAGTATAGTAGTTTTGAACCAAAGCTGTAAAAAATGGAGATAAGTGTGTACTCGCCTAACATCAGATGCAATGCCTGCAGTAGTTATTAAAGATGGCGGAGTCACATACTGACATCTCATCAACAAGACAACTAGAATTTGCTACTGATACTATTCTGATAATGCAATGCTACCAATTTCAATCAAAATACCCCTGGACTAAGCAAACAACAGAAGTGTTTAAATGGCCTTAGGTCCGGCACTCTTCCCAAACGATTCAGAAGCTCAAACAAAGCCTCCTTACCCAAGTGGTGTGAATTTGTCAGAGTTAAGCAAACCGACAAATGCATTGACTGATGAAGCAGGCAACTACAACTTGTCATAGACTGCCACCACTGTGTTTCGAACCCGGGCTGTTCGTTTTTCAGGTCGATGACTAATCCACTGCAATAATGACGAGTGCAATATGGAATAGCATCAAAACCCTGAGGCCCTTCGCCGCATCAGTTCTCCACAACGGTATGGTAGTGTGATTTTGTCTTTGTTTCTCTATTCCGAAACACGGTAGTGGTGGTCTGGAATGAATTGCAGTAGCCCATTTCTGATCCGATTTCTTAATCTCCACGTCAGCCTAATTGATTAAACATATTCCGCTACTTCATACTTCATTATTAAAGTGGTTCCAACTTTTCGGTTAGCTAAGTTAATGATTTAATCAAAAACCTTTCTTTCTTTATTTTTCAGCATAAATCTTTCCCTTAATTTTCTTTATCTATAAAACCAACTACATAAAACGACAAAAATTGAGACCAAATTAAGAAAACTAATTTTCACTGTTTTGGTCAATTGGCTACCTTTTCTCGGTTTAAGTAGAGTTTGAAATGACCGCTTAAAAGTTGTAAGGAAAGCAAACAAATATTTTTATATTTGTTATCATTTCAAGGATGAATTGCTTTACTCATAGTTTTCATGCATTAAAACATGCAACCCCCAAACCCCCCCAAAAAATGATGAATCTTAATAGTTTATAAATGCCATCTCCTTATAAAAAGCAAGTGCTAACATAACCTTATTTTGTATTAGGATTACAAGCAGCGATTCCACCGGAACTATCGGCGCTACTGTTTCACTAGATCAATTTTGCCATCATGGCACACCCAACTGAAAGATCAAATGAAAGTGAAAAATAAATGTCAAGGCATCTTTGACGGTCTTATAACCACTGATTACACTTAACAGACCAGAGAGTCCAAAAGAAAAATTAACCTGCAAGAAGGCATCCAAGTGCTGAAGGAAAAAGTTGGTAATATAAGAAGCTTCGTAAAGCTTCCTTACATTGCCAAAACAAAGCCAAAAGAAACAAACATTATTTCATAAAATAAATAAATTTATTGAATACCAACTTACTTACCAGAACTTGTCTTTACCTGAGGAGGGGGATCCATTTTTAAACCTTAATAAAAAAATATAAAGAACTAATTTAACCATACAGCACGTGACTGTAATGTAGTTCAGGACTTTTTCTTTCTTGATAATGGAAACGTAGGTTGATTGCTACAAATGTCATTTGGGAAATAAAGAGCTAGCTCTCCCGTGATGTTGTAAAAGATTTATATTTTTTAATTTTAAGCACAAAGCTTAATGTTGCCTAACTTAATGATCCAAGCTTTTAAATCAGCCATTTTCCATATGTCCTGACCCTTTCTTTTGCGTTCAACGTCATTTTTTCTATGTTTCTGAGCTCGTACGGTGTCCTTCAGAGAGACTGTCTTGTAGCAATGAGGAATTTCTTGTCGCCAAACAAATGCTTTTCCTTTTGGAGAGTTCCACAACTTTTGCCCCTTTGAAAAATTGAGCCCAGAATTTCTTGATTACAGTGCAGTTGCATCAGCAACTATGTGTAGTGACATCATTCACAAACTGTTGACATCCCAATGCTCTCTCCTGAGGAGCAAGCTCCTGGTAGCTCAGAAATGTGCATTTCCTGACGAATGAGTAAAATCACGAAACAGGCTTGTCAAGATGGNAAATTTATTGAATACCAACTTACTTACCAGAACTTGTCTTTACCCAGGAAGGACTTTTACCTGAGGAGGGGGATCCATTTTTAAACCTTAATAAAAAATATAAAGAACTAATTTAACCATACAGCACGTGACTGTAATGTAGTTCAGGACTTTTTCTTTCTTGATAATGGAAACGTAGGTTGTTTGCTACAAATGTCATTTGGGAAATAAAGAGCTAGCTCCCCCGTGATGTTGTAAAAGATTTATATTTTTTAATTTTAAGCACAAAGCTTAATGTTGCCTAACTTAATGATCCAAGCTTTTAAATCAGCCATTTTCCATATGTCCTGACCCTTTCTTTTGCGTTCAACGTCATTTTTTCTATGTTTCTGAGCTCGTACGGTGTCCTTCAGAGAGACTGTCTTGTAGCAATGAGGAATTTCTTGTCGCCAAACAAATGCTTTTCCTTTTGGAGAGTTCCACAACTTTTGCCCCTTTGAAAAATTGAGCCCAGAATTTCTTGATTACAGTGCAGTTGCATCAGCAACTATGTGTAGTGACATCATTCACAAACTGTTGACATCCCAATGCTCTCTCCTGAGGAGCAAGCTCCTGGTAGCTCAGAAATGTGCATTTCCTGACGAATGAGTAAAATCACGAAACAGGCTTGTCAAGATGGACAGTGTAGTTTCCAACTTATTATATCTCTTTTATGTACATATATATATATATGCGTTATACCTTAACGTATATATATCTGCGTTATGTTTTACGTACATATATACGTTAAAAATATTTATATATGTATATATACGTTATAATTTAACGTATATACATATACGTTAAAGGTGTTTGACTATAATTAAATGATTCATTAAATGATTTTTACGAGTTATTTTGCTATTTTCGAGTTTCTGAGATTTGTGTATCTGAAGCTTACTATGTGGTCTTGATAAGAACAGGTACCGGCTTGAATTCAGTGGGATGCACATATATTTTTCATTTTTCTATAATTTCAAATCCTCCCCATCTATATGCTATTATTTTCACACACATCAATTTTTTGCCTACATCTTACATATTTTTTTTCTGGAAATTTCGAGAATTTCATTTGTGAATCGCTTGCTGAAAATCAGTGTTTTTTTGTGTTTCATACTTTAATTGATATGAAACAAAATAATTGGAGTGACGCTGAAGTCGTCACTCCACTATACGGTATTATACCATGATCCATACGTACGGATTCACCAGCAAAAGATGTACTCAATTGTTATTATGTGGCCAATGGCAAGAAGAATAATTTCGCTGATCACTTCTGTTTCTTTGCTTCCTGGTGGCGCAAACATTACTTTTGCAGGTAATCTGTCCGAACTAATGACTTGAAGAAAACAAAAAATCATAATGGTGAAATAGTAATTATCTCTTGTTTACTCAGAGGCTTTTATTTTTGTTGTTGGTACCACTGAAGTTGACCATGACGTAAAAAGAAAAAGAATGCGACATCAAAATATCCCCAGCGCTTGGTGATGATGATGAGGTTGATGATGATGATGATGATGATGATGAAAATAGTCTTTAACATAAACTCAAACTGAATGTAAATTTGATTTGCCATCTCATAGCTAAACTGAATCCTTCTGCGATTGATCCTGCTTTTTGGAATTTTGTGATCTTGACAAAGAAAAGGGAACACTGATGTTCTCTGTTTGGTACCTTTTCATCAGTAAAGAGCTTTTTTTGAAAAAACAATCTCAGGTTGAAATGCCTGGGTGTTAGTTATTTTTTTAAGGTATAACTTCAATACCTTTTAAAATACCGAATCTGTTGAGGGAATATGGCTTTTTGGAAATTATCTTTTGTACGTTGGAGGTATGGAACCTGGAGCGAAAACTCGATTGGCCTTTAAACAGCTTTTTTGGATAAGATATTAACTGGTAAGCAATTTAAGTTGTAAAATCATATTTAAAACAGTGAATATCCAAGGTACTGGCCAATGGGGCGTCGCTTCAGGTTCTTTTCCCGCATGGTATGAACCCTAACTATAATTTTGATAACGATTTTAAATATATCAAATTGTTTTGTTCGATCTTCAAAAGAAAATGATCCTCGACTGGTCTGGTCACAAGTAAATATCAGAAATATTTTCTTTAAGTATAGTTTACACTCCGTCCCTACTTAAATTTTAAAAGTCATTTTTCTAAATCTTAATAAAGGTTGACATGAAAGAAAACGATTATCACCTAGCGTTATAATTAAACAATTTCAAAAAGAAATATAAAAAAAGATAATAAAGAAATTTGATAAAAAAAACCCTTGTTGGTATGAAGGACGTAACAATAGAACATTTGTGCCTGGCCACAAAAGCAAGTGAAGAGATCACGTGTCCATCTTTTTCATTAAAGGAGCACCTGTTAGACTTCAACATGTGTTTATTTCATTCTCTTGGGGATCATTAAGTAGATTGCCGGGGAATAACCAAATATCTCCTCATCTCTTGCAGAGGAAATTATCACATGCAAGGCGGAAACAGTTTTTAATGGTAAAAGGGAAAGTATACTTCGCTTGATACTTTTGTCTCTGATCAGGATACAGTGTGTAAGCACAGGACCACACAGCGATTCTATTTATGGTTCCAATACTACATCGTCTTTTGCTTTCAGGAGACTCTATGGTAAGATTGTATCCTGATACTCTGCTTGAACGTTGGGCACTTGGAAGAAAATTCCAAAACTGAATGTAATGATTGGAAGAAAATACTGTTGCGAAGAAGACGTTTGAGGAAAAAGAAGACTTCTTGCTTTAAACAACTTTCATTGATAAATTTTTTATCCCCTCCTGATACAAAATAATTTTCTCTTATTTAAGTATAAAATTACAAAGCAGATTTCTTCAAATATATAACTATATTATATATGATAATATATAATCGCAAATGAGGCTATAGTTTAGTAAGTAGGGGTCCTGGTATGTGGAACGGGAAGGTAGCTTGAGAATATAGGGAGTGAATTAATTTAATATCTAGGACGTAAATTATTCCTTTGTTTCCATCAAATAAACAAATATAATGCCATATAACGATACGAAAATGAAGTCATACATGCACGCGCAGGACTAGTTCGATAGAACTGTGATGTAAGCTGCGGGGCTGAGAAAACCAACAGTATTAAAAGTAGTTTTTTATCTGTGGTGGTACAAAATAGACCCATCATCGTATGTCGTTATTCAAAGTCCACCACCATTTCAGTTGGTGTAAATTTAACAATTTTGCAGTTTTATTTGTTGCATACCAAGGTCTTTGCTGGTTGGTTCTGAGTTTAAAGTTTTATGTTTATTGACCAAGATAGTCTCTCTGCTGAAACTGAAATTTACCATTTGAGTCACTGATATGATGGTGTTGTCCTCACAGTATAAACCTTTGGACCTTAAAGCGCGTTGAATTTGAGTCTTAATGGAGGTATTGTTCAGAAGAGAGGCGAATTGTATCTCTAGTGATACTCAGTCCTTGAATGGTTTATGCGAATACTTGCTGTAGAAACAGAAGTGAGGCAACTGGTTTAAAAACCATGGCGTATTATGATTCTAGCTATGTTGAGAGGCAGCATTCAATAATTAAGTAAAAATATATTTCGTTAAAGAGATTACCATGTTTAGGTCTGAAAGAGCCAAGAAAACAGTATTAAACAGTCCTGAGAACATTTCCAAGTTCAACCATAAATATTTTGAAGTAACTCTAAAAATGATTAGAATTCTGTAAATGTAATTCTAGCATTTTGAAATTTGTTGTTTTGTTTTACAGGGAAATAAATGACTTTAGAATATTTCTCTTTGAACCTGAAAGTGTTTTTGAGCTGCTTAATGTGGTATGACATTGGTAACTTTTCTGAATAAATTGATAAATTACACTTAAAATTTTGATAATNGCTCTAGTGAAACTCAAACCTTGAATGGTTTATGCGAATACTTGCGTTAGAAACAGAAGTGAGGCAACTGGTTTAAAAACCATGGCGTATTATGATTCTAGCTATGTTGAGAGGCAGCATTCAATAATTAAGTAAAAATATATTTCGTTAAAGAGATTACCATGTTTAGGTCTGAAAGAGCCAAGAAAACAGTATTAAACAGTCCTGAGAACATTTCCAAGTTCAACCATAAATATTTTGAAGTAACTCTAAAAATGATTAGAATTCTGTAAATGTAATTCTAGCATTTTGAAATTTGTTGTTTTGTTTTACAGGGAAATAAATGACTTTAGAATATTTCTCTTTGAACCTGAAAGTGTTTTTGAGCTGCTTAATGTGGTATGACATTGGTAACTTTTCTGAATAAATTGATAAATTACACTTAAAATTTTGATAATTGCCGGATATGAAAACTGTACTATTTCAGCGAAAAAAAAACTAAACACAGGACAACCGTATGTTTAAAGAAGAAGAATGATTGGTATGTAAGTTCTAAGCCAAGCCTTGGTTGTCTCGTAGTTGTTCGTCCGTTCCAGCTGTCTGATAAGAGACTTCCCCTCTTGCAAACGTTGTGGAAAGTTGCGCTTAAGGTGAACTTCTATTAAGAAATTCTTCAGTCATCTTTGCTTCAATAGCACTACTTTATGTAATCCTCAGCTATTTGGGGGAGAATCTGAATGTTTTAAAGAAGGAAAAAAGCAGTTTTGTTTTATGGATTAATAAGCAGTTCGTTGTCTCTGTGTGTGTAAGCTGCTGGAAGCAAAAAATTTTCCAAATCGACGACGAACCAGATTCGAAATCACATGAACGACGAGATCGATTTCTTCCATGGTACGGAAGAACAACTTGAAATGAAGGCTATTCTTTACCAACCAGACAGGATAACCTAGCTAATCAGCATCCAGGCGTCACCACGTGGAGGTTGCCTTCTTGGACGCCCAGTTCGTTGTCTATTAAGTATTTGTTGATAGAAGGCATTCAGATATTTTGTTGATGGAACCTTTGTCAGCAAATAGCGGTAATTTCTGCGTGCTTTCTCAAATCACATTGCTTGACATCATCGGAGAAAATGACAAAGTGTAGTGATCGCACAACGGATCCTGAGTAACATTGGAAACTTCTGGTGGACTGGATCTGACTCCATCGATCTCTTTACTTTGTGATCTGTTAAATGAAAAATGTAAGAGCCAAACCAATTCTCATATTGGTTTTTATCACTTTTGACGATTTTTAATTAATCACAAAAAATAATTTAGTAACGACTTTGCTGAAAGGAATCTTTGGACATAGCCTCATTTTAAGAGCCATTGCATGAAACTCATTGTTTTACTGTATTTTTGTACAGTAATTGCTTCAAAAAAACCGACGAGGAAGACCCAGGCTAAACTTTATCAAGCACATACAAAATATCACCATGCTGACGCCTGAAGAACTCAGAAGAAGAGCCCTGGATAGAAGAGGATGGAGAAGAGATGTGGTCGGGAGGTTTGACTTACAACCTCCAGGCTGAAGTAAGTAAGTAATTGCTTCAAGGCTAACAACAATGGGTTTCATTTCACTTCCTTAAGTTTATCAAATGGCTGCTTGTTTAATCTAAAAATGTGACTTTTCATTGTATGATAAATCTAAATGAACAGGGAACACAACAATATTGGCATAAAGCTTTTCATTTACATGTATAGCCATGCTGGAGATTTTGGAGAAGATAAGCACCGCCACTCGCCGGCAGTTCTGTGTCTCAAAAATGTTTCCAGAATTGAAGTGGGGGTGAAACGGTTGTTATTTTTTTTATTCCTGCAACTGAAAAGTGTTGATACGGAAATTCACTAGGTGACACAACTGACCAAATTATGATTTCAGACCGCTGTGAAAAGCGAACGAGAGGGTTTTCTAGTCAGGTTGGCTGAAGAACGTTCTTACCATACTTTGTTTCTCCTTTTAACTGGATGTCTTTTGATAGTATCTTCATCTTAGATGTATATTTGTAGTGTCTCACCTTGAAAGATATCGGAAAATTTGAGAGCAGAGTTGACATGAATTGTGTTATACAGACTGGTCTCCAGTGATAATGACAATACCATGGCAAACTTGATAGTGGTTGCAATTAAGGTAGTGTTTCCTATTTGGTGTTATTTAGATCGTGTTTCATTTCATTAATTTTTAATGAGCATTGGATCATATATCATAATCGCTTAGCAAAAGAGGGAACTTTAATATTTGAAAGAGGTTTGTTGGCATGGTGGTAAAATGTCAGACTAATCACCCAGGAGACATCCTCAACTTTTATTCTAGAAGGCGTTAATGGCTTAGTTCATGATATTTACTGATAACTTGTTAGGGTATCTTAAGTAAGTAACTTCCATGGCAGCAAAGTCTTCGTTGCTTGTATTGATATATTGTCATTCCAGAATAATTTTGCTCAATTTCATTATGTAAGTATTTAAAACGTTTTTGGTCCTTCTTGTTATAACTGAAAAAGAAGGACCAATAAAGATATCTTACCAATAATCTAAATATTAAAATATCTGGTTTTTTCCTGTTTAAAAAGCACACAAGGCATAAAGCCATATCATGTATGGAACCATGAAGAAGAAAGGAAATAAGACAGAAAAATAAGCTTAGACCTAAAAACATTCAAATCATGTAATAAAGGAAAGCACTCAGATACTAATAAGCTCTACAGTGTAGCCATATGAAAAATACTACATTTTCCAAGAAACTAGACTGGTGTTAACGAGGAAAGCTCATAATAACAGTTCTCATGGTAATGCATGTAGAGAATATAAGAACATTCACATCACGTTGATAAGACAAAGGCTAAGCATAGCAGTAATATTATTACCTATCGTCAAGAGAAGAAGAGAGAGCCCCTTTTCTGAAGTGACAAAAGTATTCTATACATGGATGGAATTGCTGGGGGCGTTAAAGAAGAGAAAAGTGGAAACATCTTGGAATTAGGAGGACCTTGTGTTAGAACGAGAAAACTTCCACCAGAATCCAGGGTAAATAGGGGATTGTCTGCATTTTACTACCAAATATTTTAGACTTGGACAGTAAAGAAGCTTTCAATAAATGTCTTGAGTCGGTTGGGAGAGAATAACTACAAACATGAGAGAAAAAGTTACGAAGACTGCAAAACATTGTAGGAAAGGAAAGAGAATTTTGATTTAAAGATAACTTGCAGAAAAAGATTTGTGCTCGTAACTTCTAAGAAGTCACAGAGTCTGTTACATAGTGCGACAATGTATCAGTCAATGGAATGTAAATAAAGGAAGCAGATTGTTTAAAACACTCGAAGAAGCTGGATCTCAGCTGACGGAACTCAAACTAACCGAAAAGTGTTGAATTGCTCATTAAATGTATAATTGGTCAGGCGAAGCAATCTGTTATGTATGTATTGTGAATACGTGGTTGGAAAATGAAGAACATTTGTTCAATTGTTACACCTGGTTCGTGCTTTAAGAGAGGTGCGAGTCATTAGCGGTAAAAACAAGAAAACACGCCGAAGCGGAAAGTTGTGTTTTGCTTACCGGCGATCGGATGACCAAAACAAATTTGCTATCAAAGACTGTTTTCAATATTAAATATGTGTTGGCTATACCTTCACAAAAGTTTAAGATTTCTTTGTATTAAATTAATATGCATTAATCATTTTTGCAACTTATGAGAAAAATACAATCCCTTTTTTAAAAACTATTTGAATCCTACTGTACTTATAAAAATGGCCATGTCTGAATATACAACTCTTCATGACTTCTTTAGTAAATATCGAGATGGATGGAGGTCATTGATTTATCTGGTTGTGCACTTTGAGAATAATGTTGAAGATCCATCAATAAAGTGTTCTTATCTTCCTTTTTGTATTTCAACTATTTGTGAAGCCACACGTTCAAATGGTTGAACGATTTGTTTTAACAATATACGCCCTATATATATATATATAGCTTTTAGTTTATCTAGTTTCTTAATGTCTCGTTCGGTGGAACAAGCATGTTGATGAATAACTGGATATTGGAATTCTTTCCAAACAGGAAGATGTGGCTGTTGATACAGTAGTATCTTCAAAAATTTAGTGCGATGAAACCTCAAATGCTTTTTTCAATAAAACCACAAATCGTTAATATACGTTGTTTGTAATGACCAGGATTCCACCATTTAGAACCAAATCAAAATTTTACAACCAGAACGCAAAACCAAACTAGTAATTAGTATTGTTCTTTTCAACCACGATAGTCATATTACATGAACACAAAAAATATACAAATTAGACCGCTTTTCAAAATCTCTGGTTTGAGAACTGTGAAAGGCCACTTGCATTAAGGCGGTCCAGCTTCGTGGGATAATACACGCAGACGCAGTAATAATAATAATAATTCTGGAACGATTCCCAGATAGAAATCCAATTGACGTTGGAAAGTAAAGAGAAACCAAAACTATAAAGCCTGATAATTCACAGTAAATATAACATATGAAATGTGAAAAAATTCATGTGGCTAAAACCCGTCAAAAATATATCGAAGATTAAAATTGTGCGCGCGTCTCTCTTTCTCTCTTCACTATGGTAAAAGGATTCGATGTGGCGACTGTCAGAAGAATTTTGTCTTGCAGTTTCGTACAGGCAACTGCATTTGTCAGCCCTCTTTATGAAGAGTATGTATTAGCAACTATTTCTTAGGCCTTAACACTTGTCCGTCAACTCTCTCCACTGGATGTTTGGCAAGGATCAGATTTAAACAAAACAAATTCAAAACCGAAAATATTTCTTAAACAGTTATTCCACAGGTGTTTTATTTGCAGTTTGAAAATTCTGAGACCCATGAAACTACGATGTAAATTTCATCTTTACAAAACACGAACACTCATTTCTTTTGGGTTGATCTCAGCACGTATTTTTCTTCAATGGTTATTACATTCCAATAGGTGTAGTATACTTTCCGCATGTTGCATCCTTAACACTATTTAGACTCGCCCCTTACCTGTGGAAGGGCACTTTTCAAAGAGGCAAATCAGCCTTCTTACATAATTACAAACTTTAAAGAAGATTAATCCCATGTGAACATAGATTATGCCAGACAAAAGGTTTGAGCACTTATATGCACAGATTTTTACCACACAAGGGGGCTAATGGTCTTAGATAGCAATCCTTTATGGCTACCATGATCTTGATCAAGTTGCCTGCTCTCTCCACTCTTGGACAAAGTAAAATGTGCCAAACAAGCATGGTACATATTTAAAGACCCGATTTTTAAACAATTGAAGCAATTCAAGGTTTGCTTGTAAAAATTTCATCCGTTGTCGGTTCTCTTTATCCTGTGGGATACAGTAAGGGATAAAGCATAGGATACAAATTAATGTAAAATAATAACTGTATCACGATGTGGTACTGTAGACCTAGCATTGAATGTACATAAGTTTTGTTGGCAACTTGACCGTTGATCGCATCGCATATAGACCCGTCAATAGTACAGGAAATAGAGCATGCGACATGCTTTTCCATTTTACCTATGAACGAGTATAGAGAGGGTGGCGGTGCAATAGGTTGCGCTTGCTGGTACATGGGAAGGGCGGGCTTAATTGCAAGAACGCTTAACATACTTTTAAGGATTTTACTTAATATGGCTCTGTTCCGGTATATCGCTCAGTGTACTATTCTCTTCCCCTCCAACATCCATCAATTCCCTGATAAAGAACCACTGAAAATATAAAGCCACATTTATCAAATTATAAAAAAAAAAAAATTGGTAAGGCCAAAAGATGCTTGAAATGCAAAGCCACGCCCCCATCCGTATTTATACGGGACCCTGAAGAGCCATTTCCGGTTTTTTGCACAGATCGATTTAGCAATAAAATAAAGAAATGTTAAGGTTGCTATTGCTGTCTTATAATAATAATTTTGCCTAATATACTTCATTATCTGGTGATTTCCAATCTGACTACAGTGGAAACAAATGTTCTACCTCATACATTGAGGAGCAGCAAATTAATGAATCAATTTCTGTTTTCAGGATGTGGTTTAAGTGTCTTGTGTAATCCAAAAGCAACCTGAGACGCATGTAATGCAAAGTGTCGCATATCAACTATATACAAATCCTATCAGCATTGCCAACATGACGCGTTTTAAAACAAATCAATTTTAATGCGTGAAAAATGCTATTATAACACCAAATAAAATAAGGGGTTAAAATAGATGATGACGAGGTCCAGTTTATTTCACTTAAACCAAAACACATTCCTTTAATTATCATACAAAATACCCAAATGGGGTTATTTTGATGATACAAAATGTGTTAGCCAAAAACCAACCTGAGTTCTCCTTTTTCTTTATACACAGTTACTTTACATCCTTACATACCTATAATACAATAGCTGATACAAACAGTACCATACAAAATTGTCTTGGCTTTTTTCCAAACCGATCCATGCCAAGCACACCAAAATACACCAAATCTATCCGAAAAGGTAGGATGGTATATACATTTAGATAAACAGACAGGATTGCAACTCTTTGTAATCTAAATGGGAATACCAATGCAAATATTATTCAAAATTCACTGTTTATTCAGTCACAAATGGCCACTGCTTTACAAATAAATGACCAAAATATGAAGAATCAAGCAGCCCAGCCGATTAATTTACTGTCAGCTGAGGATAGGGAAAATTTTTTGGGCAATAAATTATCGGATTCGCTCAGTGGATGGGATTTGCGATGGCACACCAGGCGATAATTGTCCCCAAAATTATTGTCCCAATATTGTTGTCCTGAACACTCGAAGCATAAACAAAACTCGAATTTCACGTCCCCATCTCCAACTTTTTGGTACGTCGACAATTCAAACGAAAAACAGTCTGTATTACCAGTGCTTGATCCTGGCACAAAATCCGCGGTTGAGGTATTGCAGGTAAGCCATGCATCGGTGGTATATTTAACAAACACTTTCTTATCAAATGAAATATTTTTGACTCGAACTGTCCCAACTATACTGTACTCTCTGAAAGTGATCGTTTCCAACGAAATATTGTGCGTGTCCACTCGCTGAATGAAATCCTTATTTGTTATAGGTTGTACAAAATTAACAAGTCGACTTTTACATTTATGTTCGGCTCTAGTTTGACTTTGGCATCGGTCAAAAATAGGGTAGGATTTCCTGGCCATGGTTGAATTAGTTGTGCTCGTGTCGTGCTCCAAGTCATGATCAACAAATGGCAAGACTGAGGTCAAAGCTAAGCCACACGAGTCTGCAAAATGAACTGATTTCGATTTCTTGATGCGTACTTTTTCTCCAGTCTCTCCTTTTGGTACATACATACATGATTTTAATGGTATAAGTCCAGCTTTATCTTTAATGGGCCCAAAGGAACTTTGTCTTGGTTGTTGGGGGTTGCGATTTGCTTGAGTTGACAATAAGCCGAAAAAAGACTTGTTCACCATAGCTTCAGATAATACAAGGTTATCGTCATCTTCCAAGTAAAACGGTTTTCTAAACTTTCTTCCTAAATCATTTCCTAACGATAAGATATCAATTGCCATCGTCCAGATCTTTCTTGCCCTTCAACCATACCTCCCCAACCAAGACAAGGCCAGTAAACACTGAGGAAATTCAAGCAAAAATTTTTTTCTTTCCCAGACAAATACCCATTTATGGGATATCCAATGGACCAATCAGAAACAATATTGCTTTTGTTTTCATCCACCAACGGTTGAATGTCTTTGCATCAGCTGGTCTTCAAATAAACCTTTTCTATTGGTTTAAAAAACGATCTAAGAAATACTCACGTGCTGGGATATTCCCCCTGTCTGAAAACAATACAGTTTTCCTTTTGGTGAACAAAAAGCGAGACATGAAAAAATGTCTTTTTTTCAAACAATGACAAAGGTGAAGACAGCAACTGGCGTTTTTGTTTGGCATTGCAATGCCATTCAAAAGATGCCATTGAAACACAAACAAAACAACAACAACAAAAAACAACACGAGAAAAGTGACGTCAAGTGAGACATTTTTAGAAAAAATGACGCAAGTTCATGTGAAGTCCCTTGAAGATTTCTTTCAAAAGAGATTTTCAATTTATGGCCATTCCTTTTGTTTGAGGAGCTGTCCGAGGTAGCAATGCTCTAAGTGATTTAATTTTCAATTCTGTCTCAAAACAGGTATGGCCTTTATTGACATGGCTTTTTGGGTCAACATGGACTCTACGAAGTAACAAATTTTGTCGTTAAACAACTGAACTTCTTCCATACTGGATGTCTCTCAGTGTGCATGGATGTCTGCATATTTGCATACATGAATGGGTGGATGGACGAATGTGTATTTTCTTTTTATCTCTTACCCTCTTTTACTGAAAACCACTTTGTCTGGAGAGAAACAGAGAGAGGGACAGGGGGAGGATGGAGAGACAGACAGACAAATATATATATAAGGAAGATGCACCAACCCAAATATTAGAAGTATGATAGATGATAGACGGGGAAAATAATTAAATAATAAAACTACACTGTATCAGGGAAAAAAATGATTTTGATAGACCAGCCGTTAAACTTTTGGAACCCCATTGATCGTTATCGTGCTTTCAGGGAATCCTCCTCGATTGAGTATTCCTCGAAGAAGTCGTACGATCGCAATATAAAAAAAGATCTGTTTTTTTCTTTGATAGTTATTCTCATAGGAAACCCTTGCTGAAGAGATTTTCCTGAAAGAGTTTCCCCAGAGAGGTATGGCCTGATCAAAACACGAAGAGAAACCTGTTTATGGTCGACGGCTTTATTCTCACAAAAGTGGCCTGATTTTCTTCGCCTGGAAATTTTTTTAGTTCAGTGACATTCAAAAAACAACTATACTGAACATTTGTTAACAGCAAACACTGAAGATTGACAAGGAAAAAAAAATTTCCTACGTTTTTCACTTGATCTTGACCCATCATTTTATCAAAAGAAAAGAACATAGTGAATTAAGAAAGGTATATAAAGATTCACAATTTTGGTCGAGTGTAAGAACACATTTCATGAGTGCTGAGTCTCAAAATTACATGAAAGTGAGAAAAATGAAAAGACAACAAGAAAACAAAGTGAGAATCTCAAGAATCACAACTTTTACATAAAACATTGAGCATTTTATCAAATGTGACCAATTTCATCGTAAAATATACAAGAAGGATAAGCAGAAAACTGCAACTGATACACGATGTAACGTTAGAAGTAAAAAATAATTTATTATAAGAACAATAGTAATAATAATAATATAATAATAATAATAATAATAATAATAATAATACATAACAACATGGCTTTTTGTGCCTATTCATTGTTGTTTTTGTCACCAAACAGGGCAATAACAAATATCCAGTCTGAATTCAATGCTGCAATATTAGACTTAGTACTTGTACTAGGATATCTTTCCATGTATTGTTAGCTATCAGACTAGGAGTGGGGAGTGCTGTGGTCATAAGTTGTTGTCATACAACAACAACCGCTTGAGCAATGTGCCTTTCCTCACTGGTTGTGGGGTGGNCATAAGTTGTTGTCATACAACAACAACCGCTTGAGCAATGTGCCTTTCCTCACTGGTTGTGGGGTGGCACTTGCAAGGTTGAAGTGATGTTGCCATTTTGATTTGGTTTCTATTTATCTCACTCTTATGGCTGCAGTACATGTGCCTGCATTCAACTTACCTGGCTTGTTGCTGGGCGCTGAATGCGGGTTTTTAACCCAACCACCAATAAATGGTGTGTAACCACTCGATAATAACAACAATAAGTCTCGACATTTGAAATAGCTCCGAAGAACTAGTTTCAGGCAAGTTAACATGTTTTTATGAAAAATAGAGTGAAGTTTGAAGAGTGACGCTATGTATTTAGTAAAACTTTCCAAATTAAAAAAACCCAGAAATTTCCCCCAAGGTAAATACAAATTAAATAAAAACCCACGTCAATAAAAAGCAAGTTTAATAGACAGATGCAATTTAACTTCACCACGTGTATCGAAAACAAATAAAGTAGAAAAAAAACCTTCGTCAATATCATTAATTTAATAAAATTAATTAGTATTGAAAACAAGTAGTAACATTTAAGATTGCATGTGAACAGTTGTAAAGTCGCATGCATTTTGATTAGATTTTTTACGATGTCCTATTTTGATAAAAAGAGTTCTTGTTCTGATATACCCTTTTAGTGTATTTTAACCGTTTTTATCACTTTTTCTTTGCTTTTTGTTAATTTCTTGGTTTATTTTTTTAAACGAGCTCGTTTAGAAGAATTTGTTTGCAATGAAAAAACCTTAGTGGCATCAGTCCTGCATCGTAAGTGTCGTATAAACGCTGGTGTCATTGGAGGATCCCAATAACTTATCTACATCATTCTTTCATATACTGTGATTTATATATCATGTTCTATGTATTAAAACACAGGACCCCTCGTGGTTACAATCGTCCTATTTTCTTTTGTCTTCGTCGTTTTTAATCACAACAGTTCCTTGCAATAGAGTTCAGGAAAGACCATTCAATCGAGATACATGACCATGCTATTTAAGCCTTGCATTATTTGACAATTGTTGCAGTAGTAAATCTTTAAGCGCTTTACATACCCCGGTTTATATGTTTGTCTGATTATTATTATTATTATTATTATTATCATTATTCCTTCTTCGTTTTAGAGTGTTCAGTGTAAAACATGCGAGTGAATTTCAGTAGCATCTCATTTCCATTTCTCAATTCATCTTTAATTGGCCATGTTTCACAGGCATATAAAAATATCGAGAGTACGATTGACCACATGAGTCAAATGTTGGACTTACTGTATTTTCTTATCTTGACACAAAGGTTGCAACTTGGGCATTAGTATTGTTAGATGTGCGATTCGATGCAACATTTCTGCTTTGTACCCTTTCTCAGAAACAATTACTTTAAGCTATTTAAATTGGTGTGCTGTTTCTGTTTCCACCAACTGTGATATTTCAGTTTATTGTTAATTGAGTTAGTTAAATTTAATATTTTTCATAGTTGATAGATTTTCAATAGCTTTAGTAATATCTGTACTAAAATAAAAATTCAAATAATCCCCCCCCCCCCCCAATATTAGGAGAAAAGAATGGTGTATTTCACAAGTAACCGATTGAACGACTGCTACCTTTCTTTAATTTCCAATTTAAACTTACCTTACCTGTTTGTGTACAGTTTGTATTTTGTCGTTTCAGCATTTCATTCAGAATTTAATGACGTCATAGACTGTAATATCAAATGTTCGTTTATTCAAATGTTAACATCAAACATTCGAATCCTGAATTCGAATAATTTGGCTTACGATCATCTACAATAACATCAAGCGTCAAAAAACATCAGATAGGTAAAATGATTAAGGCCACTAACCATCTGCAAAATTTCTAATTAAATGGACAATATTTTGTTTTGTTGAAGTTAAAATTATAATAATTTATAAAACTCAATTCTTACAAGCATCATATTAAATAAGAAAGCAAACCCGATTTCAGTAAGTTCAAATCATATGCGTCATTGTTCATTTAACTACACTTTTTAAATTGATTGTTTATTGTTAAAATTAGAGCTAGTTCTGTATACTTTCTATTTTGAGGAACAGCCGTCAATAACAGTCATATCTAATTTAAAAGAAAACAAACAAAATCACGTGGTCAAAAATATGAAACTGAGAAATTTATATCAGAACGTCTAATAAGTGTTTAAAATGGAAGGTTAACATTTTGCACACTTTCCCCAATGTAATCATTGGCCTGGCCAATACCTTTCAAGCGTTCTCATATACATTTTTCAGTATCATACTTTTGGCCACAAGCTTATATTTTGAAGTCAACTCAAGTATGTTGGCCTCAGTTCATCATTCTTTATACCATACACATTTCTCGAGCCATTGGTTTGATATTGTTTGCATCTTCAGTTTTTCTGTTATTTGTTCAAGGCAAGCAAGCTGGGACACTAAAACGATGAAATCAATATAGGAGCTATCGTGTTTGAACATCGAACAAAAGTACGCATATTCAACCTTACATTTACTTTTAGTTTTTGTGTTTGAGTTTTTCTTTTAATTTAACCTACCTCTAGTCTACTTAAAAATGCATCACTGATTTTTGTCCAAGAAGAATGATGCAGCTCTTTTGAATTAGAAACGTACAGGAAGTAAATTCTTCATTTTCATTTTGTTCATGGAACACGATAAACCGTGCTCTGACCTTATTTTTTTTACCTTATACTGTAATTTTATTTAGCATCATTTAAACGGTGTTCGTAACTGTTCTTTCTTTTTAAAAGCATTCCTTGAAAACGTGAGACTCACGCAGACCACCCCTGGACACAGTAAGCAAGCCGAACGCCTATTGGCGTAATAATGCCACTGTGCCAACGGCGCTTGTGTGGGGGAATTGAAACAAGTCAGTCTTTCTTCAGTTATTATGCATCTGACTGCTTAATCTTTATTTATATATATACATAAGGTAAAACACGAAAAATAAGAACTATGATTGCAACTAATAGTTCTTATTTTTCGTGTTTTACCTTATGTATATTGTTCTGCTATATTAATTGAGCACTTTTTGATACGAATACACAATATTACAAACACACACACACAGAGACATAAAAAAATATATATAAAACTCAGGTACGTAGCCAGCTACCCTGTACCAAAACTTCCTTGCTTACCACCCAAAGCGGGAAAAAACGGCCTCTTTACACAAAACAATATACATACTTCCACCTTCTGACGGCACATAATGTCAGAGGAAGGAATTTCTCTTGTGAAAATATTCTCACAGCGACGTTGACGCGGTTTGAATCTGCACCTGTCTTCTTAACCCAGACATTATAATCAGATTAGTAAAGCGATGACAAGCAACCTCCTCAAATGTATCCTAGCGCAGATCACCAAGTCTCTAACTTGGTGAAGCTTGCAAACTAAGACCTGTGATAAAATTCGAACAGAAATATATTTAGTTACAAACACCCCCTTGTTTTGCATTGGAAGGCAAAAATATGGACCAATTTCTGCTTAAGCTAAGTTTAAAGTAGGTTTTATGATGGTATTACTGGTATCAAGAGACCATTTTATGAAACTGCAGAAAACTATCCTTGTCTTTGAAAAGTGAAATGCAGATTTCATATGTTTATTATTTTCTCACACTCTGCTGACTCATGAAACCAGTGGCAACAACAACAACAGGCAGGATGGGACGTGAGTCCTGGGACGCCATTCACAAGGAACTTGTTTACCTGAGACAATAAAACCAAATATCAAACGGACTGATTTTATCAGAAACAATGAGGGATAAGACATTTCGTTGTCTTTTCTCGGAGGATGAGACGGTCCATTATATTCAAATTGACGTGCACAAAACGATGTATTCAATATCAATATATGCCTTGCAAAAAAGGAAATATTTTCTGAATCAACCTCATTTTTGAGAAAAAGACTTGGCAGATCAAAATCACTGCCAAAATGTCTTTGTTAAAGAGAATATGAAATAAGTAATGGGGGATCGTTCTTCACCTTAACAATCATTCTCTGCTAATTATTCGTAAAAATAAAGTTGACAAATATTAATGATACTATTAAGGTGATCAATATGCTATGATATTAGCCAATATATACTCAAATACGTAGATGTTGCATTGTTTTGACATAAACAACCATACATACAAATTGATATACGACATGTAAACGCCCTCCGTTATACCGTTTGGTCCGTTCCTTTGCTAATTTTCACTGTTTCTCTACAATTTCGGTCAATGCCCCAGTTCGAGGGTTATAAAATTGAAAGCTATGGCAAATTGTCATGTTGCTGAACTTCACGCCCTCAAGGCTACCAAAAAATCTGATGTAATAGTGTCTCCTGACCGTATTAATCTCTGGTTTATCGGAAGGAAAATAACTCCACTGCGATCAGACAGTGCATACATGCAACAGTCTTCGTTTTCATGACATCATTCGCCAAATACCCGCTGTTGAGGCAACAAATGGCAGTGATTATTTTTAAGTCTTGTAAACAGGGATTTGTTCACCTCCAGATATTTAGTTGGCAAATAATGTGGGAGTAGCAAGACGGTCGGTTGCGCATATTCTAGCCGATGATTATAAATGTCCATTGTCGCGTCTTTTCCGATCCCAAGTTCATCTTTCATGAGCCCCATTTTCAATACTCTTAGAACCAGCAATGAACAGGGGCGCTGGAAGCACGGAAACAGTAAGCAGTAGTGCCTATTGCTGGAAACTAGACCGTTTGTATCATGTTAATTGACCTTGCTCAGAATCCCAAAATGCAACCTCTTGGTATAATATTTTACTGTGCCGGTGAATCAGGAAACCTATGGCTTCTGTAATGTGTAAGACAGTGATTTGGAACATTACTGTCTTAAGGCAATCAATGCTGGCCTTAATATGGAATGCAAGCACTCAGAGGTTCCAGTTTGCACTGATGAGCTGTGGGACAGCAAAACACGTGTCTGTAGATCGAACTGTCGAACGATATACATATATATATATATATATATATATATATATATATATATATATATATATATATGTGTGTGTGTGTGTGTGTGTAATTAATCTAATGCTATGGAACTCGGTAAGATATTTTGAGGAATCTTTGGCTTTGGTTTTGCAAAGCCGAAACAAATTTTCCTGCTGTGCATGGACATCAGTACTAAGATTTTTTTCTCAACAATAAGGCTTCTAACACCTTCAATATAACAAATTTGAAAGCTCAGAAATTAATCTAATAAACCATCAGTCGGTGACATTTCGTGAAGGGAAAGTCATTTTAAAAATTAAAAACTCTCTTCGTGACTTAGTTCTCTTGCCTTGAAGTCTAATGACAAAAATCACTTTTGAGGAGGTAAACAGTGAAGAATTTGTTTATTGAATAAATCGCAAAGCAAATAGAAATGAAATATGTCTGAAAACATGCAAAAAACAACAGAATTTATAAAAATAACGGAGTTATTTGAGTTAGCCAGGCTCTGTGCGAGTTACAATCTGAGTCGGCAACAAGTAGCAAAATTTCCCAGGTGCAAGAATACTCGTATAATGCTCGTTTTAAGGGGCTAGATCATAAAGATTTCAAATATTTTTATAAAAGTGCCAACCTCCACAACATATTTACTGTTGTCATCACTCTTACCCTGCATACGCTTTGTTTTCACTCTTAAAAAGGATAACAAAAGTGTATGTTGTATTTTACTTTCATTCGTTGAAACGAAATGTACTCAGCAGTCTACTATTATCTCCCTTGCACATTGTATTATATTGAAAGGTTACAATAAGGGATGATTATAAAAGTTTGCGTATTAATTCATTTCTTTCTTTTTTTTTAAAGGTTCTTATTCCGTATTGTTCTAATAGTTTGTTTTTAAAGAAAAGAATCTTAAGGTAAATATATTTTTAATAGATCAGATGGTTTTTGCTAAAGATTATGGAAATGATTCTATTGTATGCCAAAGCTTTGGTGATTTCATAATCATATTTGATAATTTAGATATGAAGTGTTTCATTTTAAATTAATAACAGCTTTGGGATGTATCCTAAAATTGGAAAATGTTTATTGTTTCACCTTTAACAAATACCTTCACCTGCCCCTATTTCGTCACTTCGCAGAAGCAAAGGGAAGAAGATCAACCGTTCCATTTACTCTAAGCATGTGCTCCAGCTTTGCAGTTAGTTTTTTGCTGGTATATTTTACTTGGAATGATCTAATTGTTTCTTTGGGGTTCCCCACTCCAATATTGTATTCCGGCAGAGGGTCATTTTGTATAGATGACCAGAGCATAGTTTTTACAAGCGGACTGAACATAACCAAGCCACTCTTCTTGTTAAACATGCATCCGATATCACATCAAATGGAGTAGAGCTGATGAGCTTTGTTATCATCGACATTGCATCCAATAAGATCGTCTAAGAGCAAAGCTTAGTCTGACACAAGCATGTTGAATGTTTTATACATCCAACTCATTGCCAGCAATACGTTGTCTTATAGGAAGTAAGATGTGACACGCGGTGTTTGTTAAAGAACCTTATTAAGTCCTTGGGTTCAAATGATTTTTCGTCGGATTTTCTTTCAAAATCGAAAAGCAATTTTTGTTTTGGGTTTTCTTTAGCCAGTGACCACAAAGTGTGAAAACAGAATAATGCAACATTGCTCAGACAACCAAAATATTGAAACTCATGTTTTTTACGTGTTACATGGGTTCAATTTTTTGGTCAAAATACAAGGACGAAGAAGGACCACTGCTATGTGTTGCATAGCACGTTTCTTTGGCCAGTATTCAAAATAGAATATTAAATACATATGAATGTTTATTAGCGGCACTGTTGCCTCAGTTTTAATGTGTTTTTCCATGTTTAAACTATGCCTTACACGAATTCAAGTTTAGAATTGATTTTCCTCACAAGCAAAGAAACGTGCCAAATATTTCTCTCCAAAATGTTATACGTGAAAGAACAAGGAAGAAAAATCAAGTGTTGTCATTCATTTGCCAAACGATCGGAAAAAAATCGATGTTAATATAATTTTCACACTAATATTGCATTGAATTTAACTTAAAAGTTTGTAAGAGGTTGTTAAACGTGTAGGTCAAATTAAATTATATCTATTTAAAGTGTTAATGGGTTTTATGCCAAGTTAATTGTGACGAAATTACCTTTCAAGCAATTGCTGTAATTTGGTCTTCAATCGTTTTTCTTTCACTTTTTTCTGAGAAGTTCCATCTCTTGTGTGCCATTATTGTGTCTTGTTATATTCTGAAGAAAGTTCAGTGACTAGAATAACGATAAAAATGCTCAAAGGGATAAAGAGCTTGTCCCTTTTCAAATGATGATATTTGTAGGAAGGCGCAAGTGTAGAACGTTATGGTAAGGGTTAGGGAGATCGGACTGAGATGGTTTGCAGACACATATAGGAGAGAGAGACAGATATATATATATATATATATATATATAGAGAGAGAGAGAGAGAGAGAGGGAGAGAGAAAGAGAGAAAGAGACACACAGAGAGAGACAGATATATATATGTAGATATATATATATATAGATAGATATATAGATATATATAGAGAGAGAGAGAGAGAGAGGGAGAGAGAAAGAGAGAGAGACAGAGAGAGAGACAGATATATATATATATATATATATATATATATATATATATATATATATAGAGAGAGAGAGAGAGAGAGAGAGAGAGAGAGAGAGAGAGAGAG
>RDPX01000172.1:1008283-1026105 GCA_003991215.1 Morbakka virulenta
GAGAGAGAGACATGTATATAGATAGAGATAGATATAGATATAGATATATATATATATATAGAGAGAGAGAGAGAGAGAGAGAGGGAGAGAGAAAGAGAGAGAGAGAGAGAGAGAGAGAGATATATATATATATATATATATATATATATATATAGAGAGAGAGAGAGAGAGAGAGAGAGAGAGAGAGAGAGAGAGAGAGAGAGAGGAAGAGATTTACGACATGTAACGTATTCGGGCGAAAGTTGACGGAAGAAGCAACTGTGTTTAGTGTGTTACTGGAAGAGAAATAAGGGAAGTCGGAGGAAAAGAAATTGAATTCGGTTATCTTTGTTATTTGACTATAAAACTATTAAAATTGGTGGCAATTATAAAAAAGTGGAAAATTCACCCTCAAAATACGTCCCTTTGTAATTTGTATTGGTTTTTTTTCTGGAGTGGAGAATGGCTTGGTTTTGCTGTCTCAATATTCCAGAAGATAGTGCGACTATATAGGCGTTTGTTGAAGTATCTTTAGCTACTTTTGCCGACGGATTCGAAGACACAAACAAAAGGTCGAAAAAACGAGCAGTTTTGACAATGTAAAAAGTCAACTTGTCAACAAATTTCGAAGTGTTTAATAAAATGTTGGGAATGTAATGAAGTTATTTTTAATTCAAAACCCATTTTTATCGAAACCGTTAATACAGATTCTTTCAAATTCCTTATCAATTTAATCGTACTCTATAAGTTCTTATGTTATAAGCAAACATCCTAACTTAAGCAAGAAAGGTGAGGAAATATTGAAGCTGAAAATCCAACAGTAAATACCTGAAAAAAAATCAGAAATCTTGAGCCATGTGGCTTATAACTACTGTTAATTATTGTTTTTTGTTTCGTATCATATCGCTAAAAAAAGAATTTGTATGAATAACAATATGTTTTATTGATACGATGTAACTGACAAATAAGTAAATAAATAGCTGAACCTAATAATAAATCATTTAATGAATGTGTTTTTTTCTCAAATGGATACATTGTTTAACTCTTCAGGTTCTGAAAGCTTTTCTGTATCATATGACTCTAACGTCTTTAAATCTAAGATCAATTCTTGCACATTCTTGCAGAAACGGTAAATATATGCACTAAATCTTGGCTTCGGGCAAAAAACCCTAATGATTGGCCCTCTCAAGCTCTGCGCTTTCATTTGTAAGAAAGAGTCTTTATAAATCCCTTACAGTTGTTAATTGACTTGATACTTTTGTATGCAGCTTTTTTGTTCACCCGCTATTGCAGTATTTCTTTTAATACAATTATTATATATTATTATGAAGCTACTAAAATTAGTTGTTGACGTTAAAACATAGCAAGTTCATTTATTGAATAATTAAATGACACTTATTTTATGCAAAGTGACTTTGTTGAATAGATATCTTCATAACATGACGTACGATTGATGCTTGTCGTATCGTTTTCAGAATGGTTCTTCTGAAAGAATATAAATATATTTACTAGTGATATCTTTGAACATTACCTCTAAATCTTTAATATTCAAAAGAAGCATTTCCCTAGAAAATGCTAGTAAAAGAGGTATGCAGATCTTATTTTTGCAGAATGATGACAAGAAGAATATGTTCGAGACGTATTTTGCTTCACATTGCATCTCCTCTCCTTTGCAATTTTCTGCGTACCACTGCAGTCATCATGATCGACGTTTACTAACAACTAATTATTTCCATGATTACTGTCGTAGTCAAAATAACAGAAAGAAGACAAGAGAGAATTTGAAGCTCAATTAGACTTTCCTACTCATTTTCTTACCACTCAACCTGAGTTGTTTCTTTCTGTTCATTATACAGAAGAAATGGTCATCGTTCAACATGTCGTTAATACTTTAAGATGACTTCAATACCGATAGTTGCCAGTGACAACTGGTTCTTGAAGATGGCTTCCTAACCGTAGTTTAAAATTGACCCTTAAGCAGTTGTATGTAAATGCTCGTGTTGGTTGTGGTTTTATACATGAATTTCTCATTTCTTGGGCTCATCTAGTGCCCTAATACGGTGTTCTTTGAAAGCAGTGGGGAATCTCTCACAATGATGTGCCTCCTGACGTCCACGAATGGCTTTTAAAAGATTACAAACTTACCCTCATAGTCAGAGAATCCGGTACATCTTCGTTACACTGCATCCACATTGTCCATTTAACCGCTACCTCTCCCTGTGTAAAGACCACAATTAGTCTTTTAGACAATTCTTATTTATTCATTGATTGTTTAGCCTCACCATATTCGAACGGAAGACCAGCATCGTTTTAACACGAAAACGATTTCAAAAGGTTCATCTGCTATAAAAGTCTTTTTTCTTTGTGGCAATTGTTTGAAGGTTGACGATGGCAACGTTCTATCCTCATTTCGCTAAAATTCTTTAAAAGTATGAATAAACTCAAATTTCTTATTAACTGTAGCATTCAGAGCTCGTATAACCTTGCAATTCGTGAAATGGCGCCTCTGAATAACTGGTATGAGCAAAAGGGAATGAAATGAATGAGACTTTCCCCGTTTTTACAACAGGATAAAGTATTTTTTTAATAACCAATTTCCCCTACTACTACTAGCAAGACATTCACATGCTGAAGTGGGCCCCGAGAGCAGAATTTTTAGCCGCTTGTAAGGTGGTTTTTCGAAGAAAATAGCACGCTTAGTCCCTAAAATGCATAAAATAATTATTAACTAGCAGGAAGACCCGTCCTAAGGAACTAGCCCACAAAAGCTGCATATTCTAAGCAAGAATATAAGAAAGCACCTAAATTTCCTTTTGGGTAAGCGTCACACAAAAAGCGGTAAAATTCTCAAAGCAAACGAAAGCTAAATACCAATAGCGAATGGCCCACGTGGGATATTCATCTTGTTGTTCCCGCCGCATTTGGTGTTTATAAAGAAAATGAAAAAGCAATTGATTGGATTTCTGCTCGAATAAAGCAAAATAGCTCTGTGTTTTCCCTCGGTATGAATAGAGGTATGAATGATTCATTTTAGTTTCATGAAAAAACACAAGTTGATATCTTACAAAGTCACTTTTTGTCTTCTTTTGCCTCGTTTAGCTGGCTAAAGGGCCCAGTTGGGTCTTCCTAATCCCAACTCCTTTACCTAGAATCCTAACACTATAACTATCAGAATACCCAGGATACGTCTGTGTTTGAAGTTGTCGATTCAGTTTTATTTATCTTGAATGTTTACCTTATTACATTTATGGTCATCAAGTTATCGACGAAGAGATTGTCGGTTTTCACAGTACAGCAGCTGGCTCAGATCATTGTTTCCTGTTGCTACCACTGCACTTGTATGACTGTCTTTTATCGGTATTGAATATTCCTTGTTTATTTAATGGCTACAAATTCATTAATTATCTACATCACAGATGTTCATTTAATGCGCTTACGTATATTTCCATACCATTTTCTTGTGACATCAATTTTGAATAAGCTATATACCCATTCACGATTTGTTTACATTTAAAGAAATGCGTTTTGTATCTTTATATTAAAATGAGGAAAGTATTATATATCAGATTGAAGGAAAATAAAAATTATCAACGAATTGAAATTCAAACCTAAAAATCTTCTCTCTCTTAAGTATTCTTGCTTCTAACAATATTAATAGAATCAGTAAGAGATAAAAGAAAGCCTTAATTGAGACTCCTGTTCAATTACCTGATTATTTTAAGGATTACTTCGATAAAATGTTCATTTGCTTCTAGGTATATTGCTGTTACTGTTCTATTTTCCCCGTTTTTTTTAAACACGTGACTGTGACAGGAATCTGCTTGTGAGTGATGGCATACTAACCATTGCATCAACTCATCAGAAAAAAAACACATTTCTTCTTTTCTATCATCAAAATCTTTCAACCTGTAGCTTATATTTCATAGTACAGTACACAGGCCATACGACACGTAAATAATAGTAAAGAAGGGGTGGCCAAGTTAGAGGTATTTTTGTTTGTGACACTTGCAGGCCCATATTTAAGGTGAAAGGGCCTGAAGAAGTTTCGATTTTGGGCTTTGTACATTGGGTTAAAATATTAAAATAGCCTGAAATTCATTTAATTGAGAGTCAATGAAGAAGACTATTTCATATAAGGAATTGACATTTATCTTTAGAGATCTTTATATAAAAACGCTCCAAACACATTCTTTCTTTCATCATACTTTTCAGCAAAGTCATTTACGATTTCAATCAAATTGATTTTGTTCTACAATAATAATGTGAAGAGGGCATTAAATCGTCTGGCTTTGGCTGTCGATCGTTTCTGTGTTTTGATATTAAGGCCACTTGAAAAGGATCGTTTCCGTGTCGCACTTCTTGCTGAATTCACTCGCATGAGTTTGCAGATTCTAATGATACTCAGAATCAATAACTTTTCTTTTTTATCTCGACTTTTAAATACTTGGATAATATTATAAAGACATTGTGGTGAATCTTCGTCAAACATTTGACAGAATATTTGAAACTCCGATTCAACAGCAAAGACATCAATCTTGTCAGAGTAAAGAGATTTTACTTACTCGATACCAGCTTCGAAGAATTGATTTCGTGATCCTTGGCCTTAGAGCCCTTCCAAGTTTGAAAATTCTTCGAAACTAGGTTGATCAAACCGTTCTTTGATGACAGTTACGATGTGATCCAAAGAATCAAAGTAAACTTGGGGATACTTGTCTTCAAAAGTTGGAGGATGATGTGGTTCACTGGAGCTTTCTTGCCCATCCACATAATCGAACACGTGGGGTCGTTTCTCTTTCTCTTTAGTTTAGGTTCCTCCACTGAACAAACTCCTGATTTTTTCCCTAACATTTTAATTGCTTCGTCATATGTTTGTCCTCGGTATCTCGAAGAGAGCAGCTCCATTCGAATCAGTGCATCTTCCTGAGCTCTTGCTCAGAAAAAGCTTACTACTCAAGACATGATAAATATCCTACATCTGGATCTTTATTATTTTCCTACAATGGACTCAGTAAAAACGAAATGTTCGGGACGATGGTAGAGTTCGTTTACAATAATCTGTTTTTCGGATGATGACGATGAATCATTTTCCCTTCCACCTTCGATTCTTTGTTTTGACGCTTAGAAATAAATTCCTGTGAGTTTCGTGCCAACCATCATATTCTCTCTCACAACATTAAAAACACATCTCAAGAAGACAGTTTTTGTAAGTTTTTGTAAAACGCATGACAAAGAAGATCATGCCGAAAGAGAGTAAAGAAAGGAGGATAAAATTGGAATTGGCCCAAGGCGTGCAGACGCACCTAATTAATCAATAAAAAGATTTGTCTAGCTCTACACTTTTCCGAGATTAAGAAAATATTTATTTTTTCTTCATGTGGAGAACTGCTTTCTCTGGCAAAAAAGTGCAGGGATTAACGCACCCTCAGCCCTTATCACATTATTAATTCTTCAGCATAAGCGAAATAGAATCCAGCCCTGTGCATTGACTGCTTGATTTTCTTTTCCTGTTAAATTCTTAATTCTGTTTGAAAAATGAAATATAAAAATTAGTTAAATCTATGTTGTTGCTAAAGGCTTTTTTTAAAAACAAATGCTTTTTATTTTTCTGGGCAATATGATCATACACAATCACTAGTCATTTGATCTGGCATTTGAATTAATGATATCTAACAGACACAGTCCTTTCACAACTCAAGATAAATAATTACAGCTCAGGGAAAGAGGCACTCAGAAATGGGTGATACTCTAATTATTCATTAAAAGTAATGAAAAAGCACTAAGTATACATCAAATATTAACTCTTGGCTCATTAAGAGGTAAAGTACAAATAATAGGTCTTTAATGATTTTTAAGTCATTACAAAAAAGCTCAAAAGCTCTTGTCCTGTCATAAAATCTCAGAATTTATCATAATTGAGAATTGTTCACAAGCAAAATCCGTAACATGGCGTGGTAGTATGACATAGGTCTTTGAATGCTAAGAATTTTTATTACAAAGATTTGGGGTACTAATACATCGAACACTGCAAGATATTTTGACTTGAAAGCAGTTTTTCTTTCATCGCTACCGTCATCTTAAGGACGCATTAATCTCTTGTATTTATTGTTGTGGAATGAAATACTTTTCTTTTTTCTTTGTGACTCTTACCTTAACATCGTGTCTCACTTCAAAAAGTTTGCCACAAAATATATTGACTTGATAATCTATGGAAAGTCTTAGTAGATATGAATAAAAAAATTGATGCTATGGAAAGTTTACATAATAAGTACGTTCTGTGAAAGATGATTAAACACGGAACAAACGAATAGCCCATTGGTACCCTTTAACTCGTTTAGCCCCCCACCCCACTTACACACACACACACACACACACACACACAAACACACACACGTCTCAAATTAAGTGGAAAGTTGTTGTCCTTATTATCTTAAAACCAATTGAATCACACAATGGAAAATATGCAATAACAGTCAAATTTCGACCTTCGTCATCAAAAGATCTGAAGGTTATTGAGATAGAGAAAAGATCTCATTCTTATGGATGACATGACCATAAATACTATATAAAAAACTATCACAAAAAAATAAACAATGTCATTGGAGAAAATGGCTTTAAACAAATAATCGAAACTAAAATGCGAAATTGTGATAAAGGAAATCAAATAGAGTGCCATTTACACCAGATGTAATGCATTTTCAAGATTCTCTTAATCTTGAAATAAACGCGATGGACAATGAAGTTCACCATTCAAATTGGGAAGCAGTTTTGAAGAGCAAATCACCAAACAAAAGCTGAATTGAAATAAAGCAAATTTCAGAAGATATTCCTGATAGATATGAATGTTCCATTAAAATATATACCAGGCGAAAAAAAGCCTGCCTTGAATGTCGAAAGGATTTGCTCCAGAACTGAACGTAAACGATCCACTTGATCGTATATCTCGCAAATCAGAAAAGGAAGTAGACTGGCTAACTTAAAAGCGGGGGAGAAAATTATTTAAATGAAATTCAATAATCCAAAAAAGATATTAATCCGATCCATTAAAGGCAATATGAAAACCATCAAAGAAATCGATTCAACAAAACTAAATTCCATAAAATTTTCTATACTATTTCGAAAGAGCGATAACAAGATATTGAATGCCAAACAAAGCATTATTGATGACTTTTGTTGGGGGTTTCATCAACTACAAATCGTCTTGGGCGTCAAAGACTTTATACCTTAAGGAACTCTTTTTTAGTAGTCCTTTTTAGAGTGTAATAGAAATCTTTGAGCTATTTAAAACAAAAATGTGCTATTGGCCATGATGCAATTTCATTATCGTTCTTGAAAGACACTGTCAGTGTTATTTCTAAAGCACTGGCACATATCATTAACTTCGGATTGAGAACTGGGATGATTCCAGATAACTGCAAGATGGTTGCAAGAACAATCTTGATTACTATCGACCAATCAGTGTTTTATCACTAATTTCTAAAATCCTTGAAAAATGTGTGCATTCTCAGCTTATTGATCACTTTGACAAACACAAAATATTATCCACCAATCAATTTGGTTTTCTAAAGCACCGCTCTTTCGAGCTTGCAGCAGTGTGGTTTACTAACAAGATAAGAAAAACCATGGAACCGGACATGCTTACAGCTGCAACTTATGTGGTCATGCAGAAACCATGAAACCACTACCTAATTATAGTATCTCTAGCCTCTCTCAAGACAGAATTACCAATTATCTCTGCAGTTGATACCAATATGTTTCTTTAACCAAATCATTTCTCGAGCGGAGCCGTATGTTTGTGGTGTACCACAGGGATCGATATTTGGATCTTGTTATTTTTCTTGTATGTAGATATCACATCAGCTCTTCTTTCAGACACGACAATTGTAAAATATGCTGATGATGGGTATTATTCAAGTTTATTCAAGGACGTCGAAAACCAACGAAAAAAACTTAAATAAGGAATTAAAATCTTTGACAACGAAAACTGTTTAATTTTGAAGAAAAAACAAGGAAAAACTGAAGTAATATTTTTTAGAATCCACAAACGCCTGAGTAAGCTGAACACTCCACTGTTGTAAAAAACTGTTTAACAATTATGAAATTCTGAACAGATAAAAGGCACCAAAAAGAAAGCAATGTCAACAACCAATCTTCTGAGAAATGTTCGACCGTTGATTAATGGAAACACAGCAAGTCTAATTTTTAAGGTCATAATTTTGCCGATCTTAACCTACTCTTCAGATTCTAGTCTTGGAAATAACATTTAAGTATCAATAAAGTATCATTGTTACTAATAACATTAGTAATAATGATACTTCTTTAATAAAGGATAGCATGTGTGTACCTACCAGAGCACATGGCTGCCTGTTTTAAAAGAGGAGCTTGATGGAGAAATGAATCCCAATAATCCTCTAGATAATATGCTGTAGCAGTTTGAAAAAAGGGACTGTCAATGGAACATTTACCGCTAGGTTAAGATTTAAAGATATAAGAAAACTATTTTCTACTTTCTCCGAGCTGACGCATACGAAAAATGTAAAATAATAGAGACTGGAAAGCCTGTTTATCGTGGAAGTGTTTTGTTTACTTTTATTGCCTGGGCAATTAAACATGGAGAAGATATTAAAACAGGAAACAAATAATAACAAAATAACAATAGTATAGTTAGAATTTTTATGTCAATAAAGGCCATGCAAAAAAAATTACCGAAGTCTTTCTTACCTTTTCTACTACTTTTCCATCCATCTGAAGCTTTGAAGTCTGGAAATTGAAATTCCTCTGCGAAAAACTACCCTTTTTGGTTAATGATTGCTCCATTAATTGGTGCTTGTTGACTTCTTTGTAACGAAAACCAATCAAAGCCAGCTTTTTAAACTTCCTTATAATCAAATCTATGTATTCTTATTTTCGTCGAAGATAACTTCTTGACGCACATTTAGGAGTTTTTCTTCGTTTTTCAACCATGTAGGTATAGTGTTCTTTATGATTTGAACTATTTCAGGTGCCTCTTTATTTGACATCTCTTTCTCGATAAGATGAATTATCTCTTACTTTTGCCTCAAACTTTTATTTGTTAATGTTATTTTAACAGAGGATAGATTTTTCAAAGAAATTATATTCTCTGGATGCCGCCAAACCTTTTTGATCTCATTCCGACAAAGGAGAAAAAATTCGAATCTCTATTCAAACAAAGGAAAGGTGTTCGAATATTTTCACATGGAAGTCGCATGCTTCAAAAAATATCAACGATTCTCAAATTGTGCAGTGTAATGTTAGGAAAATTTGCACAAATAGATCGAGATAGGGACAGAAAAGTTACAACAGGACCAAAATTTTTGCTGGAGGCAGAGAGGCTCGGGACGGAAAGAGAAATTAAAGCCATGATCAGTAGAAATGTCCGAGGGGCAAGGGAATTAATTCAAGATAGGCAGAGATTTGAGAAAGAGGAGGTCCGAGGTAAAGAGAACCCACTGTACATATAGAAGAAAACTAATGGTTGCAAATTATTCATTATATCCCCAAATTGACTATTATTTATAAAAAGTGAAACCTCGGTGAGTCAACCACCCTCCGAAGAAAAATGAAGTGGTTTTAATAGTGGGGTGGTCCAATTACAGGAGTTTAGCCCGGAAGCTTTATGGACCTGAGCTCAACAGGAATGAGAATACCATGGAATGTCAGGATCTCTTGCAAGTTGTTACATGTTGATGTGAAGTAAATATGTGATCACAAATGTGTCTTTAACCACAATATAAAATTAAATATATAAACAACAGGGGCATCTTTAAGCACAGTGCTGTTTTCACTGATCAACTATGTATGTCCTAAAGTTATTAAACCTCTATCGTGATTAGAGGTAATTAGCATCAGCGAGTATACCAACGCCTTGCCGAACGTGAGTGCGTTTCAAAAGTGCAAGGATTTTTCCCATAAGTGAAGTTAAAAAGGTCGATTAGGACTGCAATATCAGTTCTGTCGTTCCGAATAGTAGGGTAGGTTACTTAACGATGTTTACCTTAATGAAAAACATCAAGAGAAAATTCTGGACCAAAAATTTCGTCCACATATCGCGGTGGTCCAGAAACTGGGGTGATCCTCAATCAGGTTTCTACTTTACTTGGGATTTTTTATTGTATTTCTAGCCTGGCACTTCTATTGAAACTGGATTTTCTCAAGAAGAGACCTCCTTACTACGACATCTTCTCGTTACACCAACCAGAAGGAATAAAAATTGAAACTGCAGGGGTCGGAAATTTCTTATCTGTTAGTTCATTCCCTTTTTCAATTGTTCATCTTATCATTCATTTAACTATTGGTACGTGACAATGGTCAATTCTTAGTAAAATCGGTCTGTCAATCTAATACTATAAAGGCTTTTTAGTCACCTAAGTAGTCTCCAAGGCTACAAATAAAACTTTGAAAGGGATAAGCAAACAAGCCTAGCCATGGTTAACGCTTCTCGGGATTGTGTGATTGGCGGTATAACGGAACAAAACCTTGACTTCCTAAATAAGGGGGGTCTCAGTAGAGATCAGTCAAGGTGGGAAACTAGAAAATCCCTAAGAATATCGAACAGGAGCAGATAGAACTGGTTAACATGGTCTCCACAGAAGACATCTAAGGAAAGAAAAGTTTTGACCCTCTCCCGCCCTCTCCATCAAACTACACTCGCTGACCCAGGCTGGGTGTGGTGTAAATTAGCAGTAGAATAAGCTGATTACGTAAGCTAACGTTCAACTACTTTATGCAGAACCCAGGGTGGGAGGGAGAGGGAGCGCACGGTGTCCTGAGAAGCTTAAGACGACGATTTTGCAGGCTTCGAAGATGACCTGATGTCAAATAGTAAAACCCCAAGGACAGCTTTTAGTTCAAAAAGGGCAGTAGTGAGCATTGCACCTTTTGAGCATCAGATAAGTATAATTTTCAAGGGTCAGAGATGGTGAATGATTGGTCATGCTTGTAGAAAACAAACGATTCCAAATCAGCTTAAACATTGCTCCGGAAAGGCAAAGGAAAACAAGAGCGTCCAAAAGAGACTGAAAAAACTGTAGAAAAAAAAGGAGATTCAGAACATCGACTAAGGCTGCGAATTGTGCTCACGAGAGAAGAGCATCAAAGTAGTTGATCAATTTTTTACGAGTGAAAATGGAGTTCAGTCAGGTTTGTCAAAAAAAAAATTCACATTCAGACAAAAACATGACTTAATTAGTTTGATTAAGAGATTTACCCTTAGCAGGAATAGAACTCACTTCGGTTCAGACGCTGTCTTGTTACTGTTTTTTTGGTACTTTTGAAATCTTTCCTTGTTGATTTTATCGTTTTTTCCCACTCTCTCTAAGAAAATATGTACAAATGGAATAGCCATCTACTCAGTACTCTTAAAGCAGAAAGAAATTGGCATTCATAATTTCAGGTTTGGAATCAGATTCGAACTGGGAATTTTTTGCTTGCTACTGCAAACGAAGATCTGCATTTGGATATCCTTATATGATAGGCATCAATATTGTTGATTGGTAATCAGAGTATGGAGGTGATTATTTTTCCAAGCCGAGGAATTAAGTATGTGCTTGTGATCTGACCTTTGACATAGCAAATAAGGCGTACTGCTAAACATAATAGAGTCGGAAGAAACATAAACACACGCTCTAATCCCACAGTTAATTTGCAATGTTTTACATAGTTGTTAGCAGATTGCAAACAACATGTAACAGATGAAAGCATGCAAGACCAATGTAGTCTGCAAGCAGTAAATCAGTTGCTTTGGCTTATAGCAAACTTATGAAAAGATGTTTCATTTTCCTTATGCAAGCGGAATTAAACCATTCTGAATTGTGGGGACTTGTTGAGTTCAATGACGGGGATGATCATATCCGACCATTTTCTGAGACTCTCATTGATGTTGACAATATTTTTGATAGCTCCCAAACATGTTGACCCCTAACTTATCATATCTTCTAGCTTTTTATTCTTTTGGAACACTTTTCTCTCAAGAGACACCAACTTTCACACAGAAAACATCATACACAAAAACTCCGTCCTAAATTTCAGGCTTCAAATATATACATGGCCACCTCAATTCCAAAAGTAAATAAATTTTCCCAAAGGGTTCAACTTACGCAGTGTATTCACAGTCTTTAAAGCTAGCTCTTTAGATGAAACCTAGAAGTGGCAACATTCACAGTCATTTTCAACCCCTCTGACAACAATTTTCAGCCCCGAGGACAGCAATATACATTCATACATTTAAATTTCCAAATTCTGACTTTTCAGGTATGCCTTTGGTGTCTGTATTTTTTCACAAAAAGAGGATTGACAAATGCAAATGTTGACAAAAAAGTGATACTAGAGATCTTGAGAGACAACAAACTGAATATGATAAAGAGCAATCAAAATTAGTGTTTTTCCCCTACTCGCTTCTAATTTACTAATTTACTTACTTGCCCGTAATTCAGTGCTAATTTTTTTATAATTAGCACTGAATTAGCACTATAAAGAGTTGTATTCTTTCCTCATATCTGTAAGGTACTTTGAGCCCCTGTTCTCAGTGTCTTCTCCAGGGATTCTAAAAATCAGTGTTGCTTGCAAATCCTCATTATTATTAATCCTTTGTAAATATGGAAATAACTCCTTTAAGTTGTTTGTAAATCATATGTTAAGACCCTCTAATTTATAAGAATAGTGGAATAGTTAATTCATTTAATATTATCAACGTATTAAAAAAGAACATTTCGAAAAATAAAATGTGCACCTTTTGAAAACAGAGATTAATTACAGTTGTTAATGCTGTCGCAGCCATCATTGAGAGGAATGAAAATCAAGTAGAGTAGATCTATGATTGCTTTTATTATTATTATTATTATTATTATTATTATTATTATTATTATTTTTAGAGACAGAGAGGGAGAGACAGAGAGAGAGAAAGAAAGAGAGAGAGAGAGAGAGAGAGAGAGAGAGAGAGAGAGAGAATAAAAGAGGCATGCGCCCCCGTATACAGTGTAATGGAGGAATAGAGAGCGATAAGAAGACAAGGAAGGATCCTTAAGTATTACAGCGAAAGNTACTCAATCATCCCATCTATAACTAATTTCGTGTATTACGATTTTTGAAGCCTTCCTTTAAACTCGTTGGATAAGAGTTCCACTGAAGAGTACTGCCTCCTCGAACATTTGAACAGAAGGCACGCCAAATAAGAGAGGTACTCAATAAAGGTTGTTGGTCAGTGGTTCCCTGAGAAACATCAAAATCGAATGTCATTTGCCTCTGCAGCATTTTCATGGAACTGAAACAGATCTGATCTAAAACTATCTCTGTTACAAAATGTCACGTGGCCTATTGCAGTTTTATGTAACTCCGAGGATTGAAGCCTTTCGTCTCTCGTCATAGTTGGTAGTTCCTTTTGTTTGTTAATCAAGTGTTTTTGAGCTGGGTTTTCTCTCATTTTGCACGTTATTTGTGTTAAATAATCAATTTCAATTGGAATAGGATTTGCGATTTAGTAAGATTTCGTTTAAAGTCGGATATAAAAATTCGTAGAGAATTTTGTTTGGATCAGAGATTGACTTGTTTTGCAAAGTGTCGTCTATCACAGAAGGCAAATGCAGGCAGAATTCAAAACTAAAGATGTGGGCCTGTCTGTATTTCGATCTGTTTGTATGTCCGTGTAAGTAAGGTGTTAATACAGGTATTTAACACGTAAACTGTATATAATGGTGTTGCTATTCTATTAATCTACAATTGATAAAGAATTAATAAAGAAACGTTCTTATTAGCATTTGTAATTTTTCATGCTGTGAGTGTGTTTCTTTGCAGGTTTAGGATATCAAACCTATTTAGCTAAACAGCTTTAATAGTTTTGTTAAAAGATAATTAGGCCTCGTGGGATCTGAGTTGTTGTTCAGTTGTTATTCTGAGAAAGGCGTAGCTTGTATGTCGGTAGGCTGTAGGTGGCTGGATTGGAGACAAAATAGTGCTTTTAATTAAGGAGTGTGTAGATGCCAACTATCATTCCACCCGCTTAAGTTTGAAGTCATCTTGATGAATATATTTTGCGGTGTTTGTGATGCGACTGATTGTGTGCTTTTAAACAAGATCTTTTGAAATGAATTTTGTTAATTTTTTTGGGTCAGTCGAAGTTGATACAAAGAAATTGACTTAGACAAGAAGTAAAAATAGTTTGTTTTGAGTTTACACTGCGTTCGAACGTATGTTGCCTCTTTTCGAACTGCTGCAGTATGGAAATATCTTTCCTAGTAGAAGGGGCAGGATAGAAGCACCCCAAAATGGCAATGAGCAAAAAAGAACAGTAAATACAGCAGCAAGTAAACAGAACTACAACAAAACTCCATGCTTCGTGCCATAAAATCAAATATTGAATCAAAGAGGGCCGATACGTCGCCTTGGCACCAGTTCTAACAGAACTGTGACCTTGATAAATTTCAAATAATACAAAATTGTATAACTTATAAAATATAAAAACATATATGGTATATAAATAAAATTAGTGAAACCATGGTCGTTTCATAAAACAGTTTTCGTTAAATATTCTTATAAATTTGAATTTCTAAAATTAATATTGAAGGTTTGAAAAGCTGCAATGTGCAAGTCATTTTTTAAGTTGCGAACTTTTTCCATGAACTTGCTTTCAATAACAAAAAACCCCTAACGAATCACGGGTGTTCTGTATCTAATTCTTCCTTACACGATTACGAAATGTTCCTGGTACTTCCGTTTGTGATATAATACGAAATCATCCAAAAGCCACTCAGACCACCCAAACCCCACCCAAATCACCCAAAAAATAATCCAAATCACCCCAAAATCACCCAAAATCACCAAGAAAAAAATCCAAATCACTCCTAAACAACCCCAAACAAACAATTTGAGTTGCAGTTTGTCCTAAAAATGTCCTAACAAATTGGCCTTTTTCTTGAGATTAATGGTTTTTAACCATTAAACTGCTTTTCAAAAGTCTTGATAAAGCTAATCTTGACGAATTAAAAATAGTATACTCTGTCATTTTGTTACTCGATTTTGAATATTTAAAGCAAGGACAGCAATTTATATCGAAAGTTTGGATGCATGTATACTTGCAGTTTTGTCACTGTGTCACGCTTCGCAGCCCGCAAATTCCACACATGCATATACCACACAGTTCAGCAAAGAAAAATGACATCTCAGAAAGGAGAGATCCCTGGTACTTGGGATTTCTCCCCGAGGGGCAACCCTTAGGTAGCAGAAGAATATAAATTTCGAAAGGCTTGTCCACTAATGCCATGTATCTAAACAAGACAAAATGTCAGTATTTTGGTGTGAAAGTTTCAGCGGATTTGTTTTATTTTTTTCTGCAGCTTGTTCTCGATCTTCGATCCCTTTTTTTAAAATTTTTCTGAAGCATTTGGCTTTAGATGCTCGAGGGTTTCTCTTAAAACGACTACTTTCTTGAAGATAAACAGAGAGTCATACTCTTCAAGACATTTTTTGAAGTAATGAATGTAGACATTTCCCGATTTCTTGCGCTGTCTTCCATTTGTGCCTGTATATTCCCGAATGCCTGAGGTACGAACAACGACAACATCCGAGTGGTTAAAAGATATCTTGCAATTTCTACATCGTGAAACTTTAACTGGGCAGTTTTTCTTGTCATTTCGGTGCACAAGCTTGTAATCTTTATAATCAATCTCTCTTGAAGGATTCAAGATATCCTTTTACATATCCTCCTCTTCTTCATCTCGTTCAGCACCAACAACTTTGGATGCAGTGTACCTGTCATTACCAATCTTCTGTGTTTTCAGTGATGTTACAGTTTTGGTTTGGCTCTGGGTTTCTTCAGGTTCTTCAGTTGGGAAGAAGTCCTCAAAAGGGTTAATAGAAAGATCTGGTTCAATGTGACCACGCCGGGACTTGGTGTTACCATTTGCTTTTTAGACCTGCATGCTTTGGTTTTTTATACAGGTCACTTGGCTTGGGGATAAACTGCATAAATGAAGCTGTTTCTTTCGCTGCTCATTCCATCGGAACCACTTGGGGGGCTCAACATAGAAATGCTCAAAGGGAGGTGCAAGCTTATAGTTACCATGTCCATAAATAGCTCGGATAACCTCTCTATTGTATGACTTTGTGCATTTTTCGAGGGCTTTGCTAATTTGACAAACTTCATGTTCAATCTTCCCTTCTTCGATTCTCTTTTTCTGCAGTTTGTGAAGGACTTCAAGCCGATTATTATAAAATGAATTTCCCAGTGTAGCTCTGTCTAGAGGTGATCTGATGACAGACTCTATAAACAAAGCAATTCGTTTCTTTTGGAACCAGTCGTGGAATTCAGGTAGCATAGTATTCCATGTTTCCTTTAAACTGGCAAATTTTGCTTCCAGGTTATCGTGATCATTTGCATCAACCAAAGCAGCTTGAAAAACTTTATGTTGTTCACTTCCATTGATGTCACCTAATATTTCCTTTTTGTGGTGGATTGTCACATTCATTTTAGAAAGTTTGGCCGCATCTCGTTCCGTGATATGCTACAAGCATTTCCGTTTCTCTGCTTCTTGGAGAATGTCACCTACCCCATTATGTAAGGCTGGGTCAAGGTCTGTCCCGATTTCTTTTACTTTGAAGATAGCTGGATGTGCTATGGCCAACGTATCGCCAAATCGTCTATAGGTGCTTGTGTCTTTACTGAAATGGGCCATATTTGGCCCAGGAAACTCTGGGTGCTTGTGGTTTTCATCAAGTAAAGAAAGGTTTGTGTAATTTGTGTCAGGGAGCCACAGTTCATCAATTATCTCAAATGTTGTATCAAACCATAATATTGAAGATCCCTTGACTCAAAACCTTTCAATGTCAACAAGTCTCTGGTGCCCATAATTAAATTGGCAGTAGTGCTCTGATAGAAGGGTCAATGACTGCATGTATTCACCTTTGCTTGATTGTACTTGTTCAACTATTCTGTCAACTTCTGATCTGCCATTGGCTGGAATTTCATTGTGTGCTGTATTTTGTGAACGTTTGACATTATAAATCTGTCTCGGATTTCTAACTTCCTCACTAACAGAATTTGTTTCTGTTGTATTATTTAAATCTTCGTAGATCTGGCTGCCTGGCTTGCCAACAGATACATCTTCTTTGATCTTTTTCATCACTTTATTATCAGTTCTGTAATATGCCGCAGCTGTAAATTTGGTAGCGTTTCCATGAAGTGGTACAAAGAACTTTTCTTCATTGCCCTCTTCTTTCTCCCAACGGTACATCGAAATGTACCATTTGAATGGGTGAAGTGGGTTATGTTTTTTGGCAGTAACCAGTATATGAAGAAACCCTGGGTTTGCCTTGCGGCGTGTTAGTGGACTTAAAACGTCCCCCTTATCTCCTAATGTCACTCTATACAGCTGCTATAAAGAGCCTGTTTTACCATAAGCACTATTGTCGTCTGGTTTACATGACTCAACTGATAAATTATTTGAATCAAGGGTACACATAAAGTTCTCTCTTACACCACTTGGTTTGGTTTTTTGTTCAAAGTCTTCTGGGTTACACAGGATGATATTCAAAAGGGTCTTACAATCTGTAAGACCCTTTTGTAACCAAATATGTAACTTTGAATCCAAAATGACGCAAGGTCCAAAATGAAAATCATGTTCCCAAAGTAATCAAGAGAAGACGACTCAGGTGGCTAGGGCATCTTCTCCGCCTGCCCACTGCAACGCCAGCCCACCAAGCACTCAATGAGCCCCCGAGACCAGTTAAAAGACAACCAGGAAGATCTAAAACAACTTGGTTAAAAAAAAAATCACAAGGAAAAAAAAATAAATTAAAAAAAAAAAAAACAAAAAAATAAAAAAAAAGAAATAAAT
>RDPX01000172.1:1042840-1059819 GCA_003991215.1 Morbakka virulenta
AGTAGGTATTTTGTTGTCAGAAGCGTCCACAAAATCCGTATAGGCTCAAGCTTTAACCTGCTATTCTCAATCAGGTGTTTTAACAAGCATCTATGTAGAAACATATCCTCGAATCTCTCATTCAATAAAGAAACGTTTTTTCGTCTTATAATTGTTGTTTACTAATCTTTCTTACAGGTTTATTAAGTGGTACGATAATCATAACTATAGTTAAACAACCGAAACCTGGCTGTCTTATAGCAGCCAATATTCGATTGGTCTTTTCTGTCAATTCAAAAAATCCAATTACCAGTAAAAAAGAGAGTTCGCTTGGCTTCAGTTGATTACATCGTTTTCATAGACATTATCTTTGAAAATGATGAAATAAACTGAAGCCAAACTTTGAAGCGTCAAGATAAAATAGAGTTGGTCTGCACTGTTATCAATCGTAGAAAAACAAGTTCTAACCAGCAGATATGGATAGTAGCAGACCTTCTTTTGATCAACGTAATGCTTCGATTGTCTTGCGTTGAACATATGAAACGACATGCCCTCTGTCAACCTCTTTGCCTTTAATTTGGTTTTCTTTGAATTAAAAATGCTCACAGTACATTGTTAGCATAAAGCAGTCATCTCGCAGAATGTCTTTTGCCCTCCTCAAATCCATTTTAACCATGACCTCTTTCTAAAACCTGCTATATACATTATGTGGCTATTAAATCGTTGACTTTCTGACTTAACATCTCACACTTCCAATCAATCAATCAATCAATCAATCAATCAATCAATCAAACTCAGCTTAAAAATGAAAGACGCCATTGGAATAAAAGTTTCTTTTATAAATTTCAAAATAACACTTAATAGAGGCGCTGTGTAGTTACACCTGCTCAGTTAACAAGGATGAACATTCTGATGACGAGATAATAGCAGCCGAACAAAAGACTTGGTTGGGAAACTATCATAGCAGTTCAATAAACTTATAAATTTGGTACAAGTTTGCTGGATAATATTCGTAGTGCTTGCACCCACCCTCAAAAGAAGAAAAAAAGGCGATTGTGGTCCAGTGATCAAATCAACAGCTTAAGGGTAAAGTGATCCCCGGTTTAACTTTCTGCCACATTCTTCGACGTACTGTATCCAAATAATTTCGAGTGATAATAATATCTTTGGGTTAGACTTTTACAATCTTATCCTGTATGCTACTAATAACTCCAAAAGTACAATTTCACATGTATACCTGACGACTACGAAACATAAAAAACCCCGCAACTGCCGATGTCAGGTACGTACTACTTAAAAAAGGAGAGCATAGGATCTTCGATATACCACACATTTCACTGTACTTTACAACACTGCATACCAAATACAACTCTTGTTCTCCAGGTCCGACTGGAACATATATAGTATTAGGAGTAAACTCCAAACAGCCAGATGTTAAGGCTATATATATATATATATCTCGACTTGCTTAAAATTTTGTGTTGAAAATCCACTGGGGCATTTGGTGTTTAGCATCTCCTTATGCCGTTAAAAGGTAGAGAGACCCCTTCTCTATTCTTCAACAATAAATCAATACCACAAGTAGCCACAATGCGAACACCACATTTGAGGAGGTCGTATTAACCGTTGGCAAGCTTGCAACAATGGCACTTGTGATAGAGGGATTTACGGTGAGAGCTGTTCAAAAAGGTGACACCAAGTATCACGAAATGGCCGAATATTGCTGGACACAAGATCACACCTTTGACTGGGAAAATAAAAGGATTACAGACAAGGAAATCACCACCACAACAAGAAAAATAAAAGAAACAATGCATTCCCTACAACACAGCAACTACATCAACAGTATATCCTACACCCTTACAAAATGTGGCTTCCAGCACTAAAGAAAAAAATACAACAAAAATAAAATAAGCATGGCGCTACTCTTCAAAACAACTCGATCCTTGTCTACACTTAGGTCCGCGCTAGCAAAGTATCTCTCGAAACATAGCTCAGAAAAAGCTTGCGACTCCTGACATGATAAAGCTCTTACATCTATGAGTTCCTTTGAGTCCATAAAGTTTAGAATTTTCAAGATACTGTTCTTGTTACTGTGATATTCATGAACAAATCATCTGCTAGTACAAAACCTTTACTCTTTAAATTATACAGGGTTAGTAAAAACGAAGTAATCTAAAACTCCTCGCATGAAAAAAGCGCAGGGATTATTGCGCAGCATATGTTCTTTTTGAGCGCTTAACGCATCAGAAGTGGCGGTAGGGTAATGGTTAGTACGTCGTTTTGGGGCAGGGCTAGCATTAGGATCAGCTTTGTCAGAAAAACCATCCCATCCTGTTTTAACGCATGCTAAACGCACGCTAACCCACGCAACCTATGTCTTAAGTTTAGTTAAAAGAATTGAAGAGTTTTTTCTTTCCATTTCTTTAGGCAATCTGTTTCATGACGTAAAATATTTTCTTCTGATATTTTTAATGTTAATGACAGTCTCATTAGTCATTTGAGAATTGTTAAGAAAGCCATACTACAGTCTCACTTCTCAACAGTCTAGCAGGATCATACCTGACCTATGGCTGCCATGTATGCAGACCAACCACCGTAGAGCTTGCCAAGCTTTCAATAACCTATCAAAGATTTCTTTGCTCCGTGATCATCAATGGTTACAAAAGAGTCAATCCACCTAAACCATATGCAGAAAAGCGTAAGACCGTTCTCTGAAGCTATATCATGAGAGGCAAAGATCTGTTTTCTTTACCTCACTCTGTCGCCATTGAATCATTCTACACAGAACATTAACACAATTGGGTAGCACGTACTATCAGGCACCATAATAGTGAAATAACAAAGAAACTAACTTCTCATCACATTAAAAAAGTATAATGTAGACGAAGACTACAGACCATCTTAAAAATGGCACAACTGAAATCGAACACTGAGAAACAACAATACCCCAAAGCTTGTTTTAGTGGAAAGTGATCACAAAGGTCACCCTTTTAAGGCAATGACTACCGATTATGTTCCATCTAAAAATGGATAAAAAGAACAACAATAATAAGAATAATAAGAATATTCATAATTTCGTCCTTGGTATAACGTTTAAATGTATCCGGTTGTGGAGTTTCGACGTGGACAAATGAGGTCACCCTTTGCCACAACTACCTCCAGGTCAGCCTTGGGAAAAGTGTAGTACTATCAGCCTACCCTGTGACCTTAAAATACGGTATTGGCTTCCTGCGAGGTTGTCTGCCTCATGGGCAGAGGGGTATTTTAGCGTTAGAGATTGAAAATGGTTTTTAAATCAAGACTGAAATGGAAAGAATATATTTATTGCAATAAATAACTGGGCCATGTCCTTGGTAAGGTAAGGTGCTGGTCTGATAAGTTGGTCAAAGAATAAACTGGAAAACCAAGAAAGAAACTGACCATGTATGGAGTGTTCCACCCTAAAAGCAATGTGAATGGAATGTATTTAACAAGGCTGGAAGGAGGGTGAGGTTTGATTGGAACTGAAGAGACTGTATGAAAAGAGAAGAACAGTCTTCAAGAAAAGTATCAAGATCTGAAAAGAGAGACAAAAAGTCTGTGGAAATTGAAGAAAGTAGAAGTGGTACCTATTGTGATAGGAGCTCTGGGATGTATGACAAAAGGAGTTGAGAAGTGGGTTGAAAAGCTTGAGATTTAGTGTACAGGAACTACAGATGGCGTCGACGGAAAAGATCATTACGGAGATAAGAAGGCATAGATGGCGCTGGATTGGGCATGAACTGAGAAAGGACCCGTCAGACGACTGTGCTATTCCCCTCGTGTGGACCCCGGAGGGTAGACGGAAACGAAACAGTCCAAAAAGAACGTGGCACAGAATGGTAGAGACAGAGCGGAAAAAAGCAGGCTGGAGAGAGAGACATAAGGTTACGGTAAGGTTTACAGTACTTAAGTAAGCCGCTAACAGTTAAGTGTTCCCTCTTATTGTAACACGTTTAGTCCGATGTTGTTGTTGTCAGGGCCAGGCAAAAAATACGACAACAAAGTAAAGAAGTTATTCAAGAAAACTAGCTATTGGTTGGGATCTGTTACAAAATTATGTGCATTCAGGGGTGTCTGCAAACAGAGCGTCTGGGATACCACTTAACTGTAAACAATCTCTGATGACGTCAGAGAAAAATAAGTGCAGATCATTTTCAAAAAAATAACAAAACATTGGTTCATCGTTGACCATACCTCGTTATCATATATTTAATATATCTTATTTATATTCTCAAATAAATATGACAATACAAATTATTTTTCATCTTTTTTTGTTATCGACAATATTAGATTAAACTTGACGTTCAATGCGTCAATTAATAATTTACCGTGGGCAGCAGACAGTGTACAACGAAATGTCATGAAAAATGTCGTTAAAGAGTTGATTTAACAGAAACTTTAATCAAGGTAAACATGATTAAATAGACGAGATTCTTTGGGGAATGTTTTTAAAAAAATGTGATTTGGAAAACCTGGGGTAGAAAGTAAAGCTCAAAGAAAAATGAAGCCCAAGAAGAAAGTATACAATATCTTTAACAGACTGGACTATTAATTATGTTTCAGTAAATACATTGATCTGGCAGATAGCAGTGTTATAAGGTGACAGGTCAAAAAACAAAGGTCGGGCTCACTCTGACAAATCGTTCATAAAGTTCTGGAAGAATCAGGTTTTGAGGCAAAGGGATTTTGTTTTTGGACCATATTGCGAACAGTCAGTCACGTGCACTTTGTGAATGTCATTTTAAGTTCCTGACCCATGACCCTTTTTGAGACGAAAATAGAACAAAAAGCCTTGTTTGCGACGTTTCATTGTGTTGGTTCCAAAAAAAGTCAAAAGGAAAATGAATGGATGTCTCGACCAAAGAATTCTAATGCACACTGGAATTCTGTTATCTTTTGAAAATTTTCCGATTTAGCAATCAGATTGAAAAGGGGATTAAAAAATTAATTCTTTTCTATATTTTAATTATCATGCTCCATCTCTATTTTTAAATTGCAAATGAAAACAATTTTATGCTGGTTTTTATCAACTCACAAATCGTAAAACACTGGTGAATTTGTTCCATGAACAAGAGTATTCTTCAAAGTACAATTTTCCTAAAGTTATTCACTGGGTCTGAAAAGGCATTATTAGTTCAAACAATAAAATTTATGTGAGAAAATAGGTATTTCCAGGCCCGGTTGCTGACGCCGAATAAGCAACAGCGATTAAAAGCCGTTGAAGCAGCAAAGGCCGTGTTTCTGAACCAGCTTACTATGGGAGTGATACCAGGTTCTCTCAAAAGAACAAGCCGTACCCTTGATCAAGTTGCACTAATGACGGAAGACATTGACACTTCTTTTGACAAGCGAATGCATTCTGGTATCGTCCTGGTCGACCTATCCGCTGCTTACGACAACGTCAGGCAAAGTGGGCTTACTCTGAAACTACCAAGAACCATCCTCAGTAAAGAGATGGTACTTGTGATTCTGGGCACGATATCCCTACGTCGGATTCATGCACATATTGGGAGGGAAAAGTCTCGTTGCAGAACACTTATTAATGGTGTCCCACAAGGCTTCGTCATTGCGCCTGCACTTTTCAATCTGTACACCTGTGACATTTTTGACATGATCAGCAAGAAGTGCATCTACGCAGACGACATCGTTCTCACGCTCAGTGATAAACAGTTTCATGCCTTCGAGAGAATCCTATCTCATGACCTTGGTAAACTGAGTCTGCTTTCACAACTGGCGTCTCAATTTAAATACATCTAAAACTGTTGCCAGCACTTTCCATATAAGCAACAGTCAAGCTGACTACGAACTCAGAGCTGCAACCTCAGGTGAAAGGATCCAGTTCAACAAAACTCTTAACTATCCCTGTGTGACTCTCGACAGTACACTTCCATACAAAAAGCACTTGCAAAACGTCGTAGAAAAAACAACCAAACCCTGTAACCTGCTAAAGAGATTTGGCAGCAATCACTGGGGTTCTGATTTTGCAACCCTCTGGACCTCAGCTTTGGGACTTTTTTATTCAGTCGCAGAGTACTGTTCTCCGGTTTGAAGTCAGAGCCACCACTGCAAGAAGCTTGACGCATCCCTCAGTGAATGTATGAGGCCAGTAAGAAGTTCAATCAAATCCACTCCTACTACCCTCCTTCTAGTTCTCTATGGCGTCTCAAGATACCCGAAGAGGCATTCTGAGCCTGTGTAAACGTACAATGAAAGACTCGTATTTATTCCATCAGCCTCCAAAGTCTCCTCTGGTCAACCTTCATCTCAAAAGCAGAATACTTCTATCTACACGAATGCAAATCTTTTAAAATAAAGTCGACGAAAACATGTCTCTTGACCTATGGATGAAATTCGTATGGAATAGCCGCTGGAGTAATTTCGAGTGCGAATATATATACTTCTATATATAGGATGAGCCTGACGATGGGAGAAGTATCTCTCGAAACGTAGCTGATAAAAAGCTTACGACTCACTACATGATAAATATCTTACATCAATGGCCTCCACTGAGTCCATAAATTCAAGAATTTTGAAGATTAACTTCATGTTGAGCCATCATATTTTGATCAAGAAATTCGGTAAAAAAATTATATAGTGTTTTCCCAGAGTGGCACATTTGCTATTACCTTTGCACAATCGGAAACGTGCTTATAAGAAACCTAATTCTAACCATGACTAAACCATTAAACTCCCCAACACAACTGAACTAAATGAAAATAATTAGGAAAAATTCTTTGTTTTAATCGTTGAATAATAAAAGTTTTCATCTACAGACTGACTGAAAGATAATAATATTCATCCCTATTGCGTACAATCATTCGAAGCTTGTTGTTTAGCAAGGGCAACAAACAGCTGTCTCCTACCTGAAAATTGTTTGTATATTTCTATTAGTTCCATCAAAAATCTGGCAACGGATCACCCCCCAACTCCCCCTGTTCTACATGACTTCACCGTGTGTTTAAAAGAAAGAAATTTCTTTTGTATCCAGAAAAGGGCCCATCTCATCCAAGCGTAGGTCCTTATTCTGTTTAGCGTGTTTTTGTTGGTAGGCATAACAATCAAGTGATGATCTTATCTTTATGCTGATGAAATATTACATGTTTTGTATTATACGTTCAAATTTTCCCCGGAAAAGCAGGAAATTTTTAGGGTATAATATAATTTTATAATTAGTCATAAAATCCGGTTCTGGCCAGGTTTCATTAACATAGATCCAGGACACTCCAATATCTTACACTTTGTGTCCATCAAATAACAAAATGATCAAGCAAACACATGTGGGCTGAGTAATGCTTGTAACCTTGACGCTGAATCGCCCCGTTTTTGCAGCATATTTAAAATTTTAATAGACTTGTCGCTATATGATAAAATGTCGTAGAATATGATAAACAATTGCGACAGTTCTAAGATCTGACGTGAATTTTGGAGCACAAAAAAATCAGTTTGAGACGAAGATGGCTCGCCGTGAGCAGCGGGACCTAAATTGCAACCACTTTTTCAATGGGGGAACACTATTTCTCGACTTTATTTTATTGAGGTAATATCCAAGTAAATGACAGGGCCAGATGACGTAAGGGCTCTATTTCTGGTAGTATGGGGTACTCGATACAAGAAAGTCATGACAGACACTAGGATGTATATTTCTTTTTCATACAAAAGACATTTGCAGCCTGTACTTTTCTGAGGTGGGGGATAGGCTATCTTCAATATGAAGCCGTAGCCTCCTTCGGCCCATCAGCTTTGGGGCCTGACTTCGGCCCGTGTTTTTCGTACGTCTAATCTGTATTGAAATAGTTATGATTTGGAAGGCTGTGTTTTTAGTTGAGACCTTATTGTTCTGAACATAAAATTTAATATGTAACAAATAAGATAACACAGAATGAACAAATCTAAAGACGGAAGCAGGTTTGACGTTGTATGTTTACTTCGATAAAAATCCTCCCCAAATGATTAACAATAATGCCGATCCATGGGGGTTTTGTGCCATAAAATATCAGAACACAATACTCTTGGTCTCGGTAATTAATGCATTTGTCATGCTTTTAAATCTCTGTTTCGATTTCCTCTTGTGTTTTCCATCTTTTCCCCTTGCATAAGATAAAAGAAAGTCGGGAAAAGAGACTCACTGCATGGAAGGTGTTGGAACGCACATGTCACAAACAGCAAACGTTGGGATAAAATAATAGCAAGGCTGATATGATCTACTGGTCACGCTGACTGGCAGATTAAGCATTTCATGCTGACTGGCAGATTAAGCATTTCATGCTGACTGGCAGATTAAGCATTTCATGCTGACTGGCAGATTAAGCATTTCATGCTGACTGGCAGATTAAGCATTTCATGCTGACTGGCAGATTAAGCATTTCATGCTGACTAGCACAGCGAAAGGAAATAGAGCAAGAACGAGGAGGAAAAGATAGAAGTACTTGGCCAACATTGCAAAATGTTTGCGGAGCAAAGAGAACGGCAGGATTGCAACTTGCAACGCACAGCACGAAATGAATGAATGAAACAATGTTTATGCCACGCCAACACAATGTAGACACATTTGTCAATATAACGTGGTGAGTTATGTCCGGGGAGCGAAAGCAAAGTAAGATCTACCTCATCAAGTATCTTTCGATCCTTGTAAATCTAGTTGATGAAGTGAAGAAAGAACCAATAAAATCAACTGATAAAACGGCAAATACCAAAGTGATTAGGCCTTGCCACTACACCAAAAGAATTGCGGGTCTTTCTCTGTAATAGGTTCAAGCACATTAGCAAAACCCTTCATAAATTTGTTCTGTAAAAATAGAAGGGACTTAATAATATACCACTTCATCCGTTCAGCGTGGCAGTAATAAACTCTGAACTTTTATCTCCACTGTTGTTGGATTCCAAATGTCAATTGACTAGTTCCTTGGACATTCCATGGCACCTTTTTCATTTTTGCATTATACTGATAACTATCGAAAAACGTTGTGTAAAGTAACATAGTACTATTTACAAATTACTTGCAATTTTGAAATGAGCTACATTTATCTATGGTACCACTGAATATATTGCTTAGGGAAAACGTCCTGCCCCATGTCCCTACAGAACAGTGATGCACTGGTCAATCCAGACTAATAAACGTATTGGGCACTGTTAGAATTTCTTGAGCTGTACGCCAAATATCGATACATCGCCAACTGCACGTAATCATATATCAATTTGGCAGAATATACAATTATGTAAACAAATGACGGCTTATGACGAATGAGCATAAGAGTCACATTGTCTTCAGGTTGTTTACAATGCTTTAAGAATACTACATAAAACACAAAACAAAGAAAGAACATCAAAGTAATTGAATTGTAATGGGCTAATCTGACACTGTTTGCCTGTACTTAGTCTTTCAATTCATAATTTTCCATGTTTTTAGAAAGATAATTATTTATAAAAAGGGATTTATGTTTTGATTTGAGGTGTAAGTTCCATGCATGGTTGCCTGCACATCTTGTATGATCTATTCATATAATCTTTGTACTATGATATGCTAATCTTTGTACTATGATATGCTATCATATAAACTGAATTGGTAGTGGTGGTTTAAGAAAAATTCATTAATACTATGTTCCCCATCCTTCAGTGTATTAAGACAGAGGTAACGAGTCTTCCAGCCACGCCTCTGCGTCATATTGTCAGCTGTGAAGAAAAAGTTCTGATCCTATCTCATTCCTGGAGTTTAAACAATGCATTTTCCCTTCCACAAAACCTCAGAAAAGCTTCTGCACGATAATAACGCGGAAGGTCCACAAAAATACTAATCTTAACTACGTCATTAAAAAGTGGCTTTTAATAAAGAGAAGAACGTGTATCGGTCGGACACTTGGAGCAAAAGCTATATACTTGCGTCGTCTCGCACGTGGGAATATTTGCAATTCTTAATCGTCATCTTTTCCTGGCACGCTTTAAAAAAACTAGTCAGATTAAATTTATTACCTTAGGTCGAAAGAGGTTTTAGTTGAGAAGGCGTGCGAGGGGTGATATCCATAAGGAATGAGGGGGGTGACATTTAAAAGGATTGAGAAGGGTGAAATCCAGAAGTATTGTGGGAGGTGATATTCAGAAGGAATTAGAAGTTTGACATTCAGAAGGATTGAGAGGGGTGACATCCATAAGGAATGAGGGGGGTGATATCCAGTAGGATTAGGAGGGGTGACAACCAGAAGGTCTGAGAGGCATGACACTCTTTAATCCAGACATATATACCCATGATGATCTTTGAAACGGTGCAACACGTCCTAGCAATCTTAAACTTTCGACTGGTCAGACCAAAAGGTAATTTTGACGGAATGATGATCATGTGATCTTCTCATAAGCCATGGCTGTTGTTATTTTGAAATGGCATTTTTGAAATTCATTGGTAGCCAACATATTAGCAGAAGACAAGACTGCTATTCATTATAATTTGCCTAGTGTAATGTTTACCAGGTTTTCATCCGAGTAAGGTGCGACGGCCGTGGTAAACTTCAGCAAATAAGGTGAACGCTTGTCAAAAAACACCACCAACAAAAACAAAACAAAAACAAAAACAGAAACAGAAACAAAAACAAAAACAGAAACAAAAACAAAAACAGAAACAAAAACAAAAACAAAAACAAAAACAAAAACAAAAACAACAAACAAAAACAAAGGCGATCATCTTTTTTTGAATTACAGTGCAATGCATTATGGATTATTCAATATTGGGCAAGTTTAACTTAAGAGGCAGATAATTGCCCAATTAATATTTGAGAACTTCCCCTACTTTTGAAAGTAGTAAAAAGAAATCATTCGATTGAGTTTTTTGTTTGAATTATATTCCCTTGAATTTTTTTGAAAAACAGCTTTTTCAATTACTTAGCTTTTGTAATGAATCCCAATCAAAAACCATTTAAAAGTTGTAGCAGCATAATTGTGACGATCCCAATTTAAAAGATAATAAAAATATAATAGGCAAATGAAGGCAGGAATCCACTGTCATTCTGAGTTTCATATTACTCAGAAGCTTTTTACAGCAATCTCTTTCTCTAAAAACAGCCCCCGTACCAAACATCCATGTCCATCTGACACACTGTTTGTCTCTCCATCTTTCCTGTACCTTTTTTTTACCTCTGTACCTCTTTCTGTTCCTCTTTCTATCCCTCTCGCTGCATATCTGTCTCTTCATACATTTCTCTCATACATAAATGAAAACCAGTCTACCGCCACAGAGTTTTAAATATATGGATTTTTTCTCTGACCTAACTTTGGCAAAGAAGCGGAAGAATAAATCGGTGCAGTAATAGGTGACATGATTACTTTCATGCAACAAAGAGAATCCATGAATATATATTGGGCATAGATAATAATTTTCTTCCAGTATTTTAAGAGTCAAAAGGCTACAGTTTCCATTCCTCTCAGATGGAAAGTGAAGTCTTTTGAGTCTCTTCTCCTTACTATATCTATATCTATATTAACAAATGGAAATGAAATATCATCAGCAACAGTGCTCTACCACATCACAACGTAGGAGCAATCATATAATCAGATATACGAGAAAGAAAAACTCTAACTTTACAGTACTCAGAGTTTCATGTCTTTCACAATCCTCAGCTGTATCCAAATAATCATATTATATATATTCAGTCATTGGTTCTCTTTATTGCATGCATGCAAGTAATCATGTCGCCCATTACTGCAGAAATTCATTCTTTCGCTTATATATATATAAATAAAATCAAACAACTGGACCAAGACGCATTAACTGTTGTTTACATCACACAGTAACCTAAACAACTCAAACATCAAATAAAGCGACACCTCAATTACATTCTATTTCTATCGATTATTAGTAGAAATTAAAGTCAATTATCATGCCAAACCAAATATCTGCATTTATATTATAAGTAAAATATTGGAAATAAATAATTCATTACGATAAAAGGCGTGCAAAAGTTCACAACTGCAGTGATATAATGGAACAGATTACTATCCGCTGTAAAGAAAAATGAAGTAACCTAGAATAACCAAGATATGCTAAACCCAGAGAAAGATTCAAAGAGACTTGCAATGAGTAAATTTCAATAATACCTCTTTTTTAACTGTCCTCAAAATTGCTCATTTTCCCAATGTTTGTGATGACTACACATAATTATCTACGCCCCTGGCATTTAAGTATTGGTAATAAGGCAAGTACACAGTTACGTTTTTTTTGCATTTAGCATGACCTAGGCCATGTTTTGAGTTCTCTGAAAACATACTAGATGCAACATCTAAATACCCTGCCCCCCCTCTCCATAAAGACAAGTCACAGACAGGGATGCCTGGTTGGAAAAACAAAAACAAATCAAATGATTTGATTTGATTATGCCACATAAAATTGTTTGTGAGCACGTTCTAATGATCCACTCAAAACAAAACCACGCCCTAATAAAATGAGGTTTAGGACGCGTTGGAAAGCTCAAATTGTGGCTGGCTTTAATCAATAAAGCTCCAAGGTATTAAGAACCAACCTGAATACCAGCTGAATACCAGGGTCTCAGGAAATAGCCTTCTTCAGTCAAGTTCGATGTGGATCAGACTTTTTACTAACTTTTCTGTTAGTAGGCTCTTTCTGAGTAAATCTTGCACAAAATGGCATGGTACCCTAAACGTTGCTCCACAAGAAAATAATTTCACAAAAATAAATATTTAAAGAAAATGGCCTCCATTTGAACTAATCATACACCGAATCTTTCATTTTACCTGTATATTATATTTTTGCTGTCGGTTTTCTAATCTTGACACTCTAATGTTGGTCAACATTCAAGCGATTTCTTTGAGCACGTCTGAGCGAAAAGAGAGTTGCTCCCTAAATGGTACTTTGTTCTAAGCATACGATCGATTGGTAACACGACGAAATCAGATTCAATATGAATAGCTCAAGATATTTACGATGAAAATTAAATACTCAGGTTCTGAGTTGGTTGTTTTAATGGAAAGAAGACAATAAAAGTACTAGTCCTGAATATGTTGACAAAGCATGACTCATAAACTATTGAGAACAAGCACGAATAGTACAGTTGTTCAAGAGAAAAACTGAATACGTTCGGGTTTTCAATTGATTGTTTTAGTGATAAGAGTCCTGGATATTGCCATAAAACTGCATCCAGTCGCGGAGTTTGGACGTAGGCGAATGAGGTTACCCTTTCCCAAAATTACCTCCTGGTCACCCTTATGCCAGGTGTCGAGTCTATCTCATGAAGATGTAGGCATCTTTAGCCTTAGTTAGCAACTCTGAAAAAAAAGGCTTCTCGAAAAACTATCTTCAGATGTAGATAAATCACTCTATCGACAATAACATGTTACTTCTTCTTCTCCTGTTGGTTTGGTTTAGAGGGTCGAAGGAATTCTTGTTTTCTAAACTAGGATGCTGAACAGCCACTTGTCTTCCCTTTCTTTTAGAAATCCTTGGTTCAGTGTGTTGGCCTCAGCTTTTAAAGAGCAGTTGTCTTTCACCAGTTGAGATTACCAGATTGAGCAGTTTCCTGATTGCTTCATTCCTGACAAAAAGCTCTTCCAATATTCTTGTTTTTTAAAACTAATCTTAAAGATAATATCTCTAGCCCTCACTGCCTCGTTTATGGTCATCTTTCTCTTATTCGCAAGAACTTGTCCTATACATAACCTCGGTTTCTTTCTCCGAGATTCTTTTCCAATTCCACATGTGGTTTATGTTTATCATACTCAATAAGTGAATTTTCACTTCACGATGAACCTAGAGTGGAATCTTACAACTTTTCATTACCTCGACTTTTTACTTCAGATGTTCGATTTTCCCACTCGTATTCCTGATAATCCGTTTCTTTGTTTTACCTCTGTCTTGTCTCCAATCCTAATCTATTCTCTACCTTTCCTGGGTCTCCTCTTGCGTCTCCAACGGTGTTGAGATTTTACGCAATGTAGTTGCTTCAGTTCATGAACATCTACGCTGATAACATTAACATATTCTCTGACTACAAGGCACCTCAACATGAACACCTTGCAAAGTATTTGTGCGTCTGACCTTCAGGCTATCAGTGAATCGGGAAAATGTGCTTAATTTCTTTCAATGCACCAAAATGCCAAAGTTGTCGTTCAATACTGAATCTGTATCCCCCTTTAACAGTTAGCATGAATTATTCTGATGTTAACCCCTGTGAGCTTGCTTCACCTCGTAAGGAATGTTCCTCAATGAGGCTGCTTGGTTTGTCATTTTCTTCAGATCTTGCTTGGGGTTCTGATAATTAATCTATAGGTAAGCCTCTTCTAAAAAGGTTGGTTCTTTGTATCGTGTGAGAGACTACCTTACACCTGAGGCCATCTTGCATCTCTATACTTTACCCTCCATCCTTGCATACAGTACTGTTGACATATCTGAACAGGTGCTCCCTTATTTCATCTGGATGTTCTTAACCGTGTTTAGCGACGTGTTCTTGAGAAGAAAAGTCCAAATCTTACTGCTTATCTTCAACCTTTGTCTCATTGTCGAAATGAGGCTTTTTAAAATCTTTTCTACAGGTAATATCATAGGAAATGCTCTGATGAGTTTTCCCTCCTCGTATTGGCTCAGGTTCTCTTAACGTCTTCTTATGCAATCGTTGACCCTCGTCGTAACCAATCTCTTTATCAATCTACTTGCATTCCTCCGAACCCTAGATTGTAAAACTATTGGGCTTCTGACCGCTTTTCTCCACCATAAGACTATAATTATTTTAAAGTCAAGTCTTATCCCTTGGCTTAAACTATTCTTTCTTTTTACAGCATACACTTAATGACATCATGTCTTGCATGGTTCTTAACCCATAAAAAGCGTCCAGTTACATTTTCTGTTATAATTTGATGTTAACTTCTTTTTTCGAAATGAACTTTAAACAAATTAACATGGCCCATAAAAAATGAACAAATGGGTTTTCTATGGTACGTTGCTTCATACAAAAAAACCACCGCAACAGATGCTTTTGAACACCGATCACCTTTTCTTGGCATACAAGCTATTTCAGTGTGACGATGCTCAACTATCAACTCTACAATCCATACACGCATTTTCAAAAGAGCACCATAAATTTTCATGAGCATTAATACAATTGTTGATTCCTGCGTATTGACGTCAAACTGCATCCGGTTGTGGAGTTTCGAGGTGGTCAAATGAGGTTACACTTTGCCACAACTACCTCTAGGTCACCCTTGGCCAAGGTGTAGTATCTGTTAGCCCTGGATAGGTGGAGCTCATTAGCTTTGGTTGGCAGTCCACCTAGGAGAAGGAAAACTTTGAATAAAAAACCTAGGCGCAGTATGATGCGCCTTGAAAAATTAGCAGCGTCCTTGGTCTGGGCAGTGGCTTTCCAAGGGCATCATTGAGGCAAGAAACAACACACCGCGACTTTGGTTCAATATGCAGATCGATGAAGCTGATAATCGTCATTGTCAACAACATGGATCAGTCATTTCTAGTTAGTTGAAAACCGCGATGGTTAGTAGGAGTTGCGACCACTAATCCTGAATCGTTTCCTTTCTAAGGCTTCGATAGCAACCGAAATATTACGAATTGAGCATAAATATCTTCTAATTACTCTTTAACAAAGTTGGTCAAATACTAAAAAGTGACTTAAAAAGAGACCTAAGTAGGGGATTCTTATGTGGAAAATGCAATCAGAACACATTTATAATCGAGTGAAATCAAATATTCCAAGAGTTCAACGGACAGCTGTAAACACGCGTGTTTCGAAATAATTGGGGATCAAAAGAGCTTTAATTTTAATCCACCTTAAAATTTTGGCAAAGATGAAGTTCCATGTTCCCAGGTACAATAATCTTATAAGAAAATGTGTACATTTAAATTATTCATACAATTATTAGCAGGGCTAAAATACCAAAAAAGTGACACAGATTTGGCTAAAATTCAACAGATAAAGAAAAAATTATGCCAAAACCCAAGATGTGGTCGGTTTTATTCTTGGGTTTGGCTAAAAATTAACTTAAAACTTTGTGTTGGATGAAAAACAACTTGTTGGTGTCCCCTTATCGTAAGCCTGTTTAATCATAGTCGATGACCATGCAACTGCCCAGTACTTTCAATTTGACATACCTGAAACACTGGCAAACCAAATATAAGCATGTGACATTAAAGGAATTGAAGCATTATTAATAATTCAATGCCAAGTGCAAAGGTATCCAATTGCACAAAAAATAGATGTAAAAAATAAACAAGCTTTTACCTCCTCTTTCTCAAAGTAACACAGTTTTACAACATTCAGTACAAAATAACGCCGTTTCCAATTTTTCATCTGAAAAAAAACAAACAGAAAATAATAACAGAATGGAGAATGATGAGAGGAAGGAAGAAAAAGAGGAAGAAAAAGAGGAAGAAAAAAACGAGGAAGAAAAAGAGGAAGAGAAAGAGGAAGAAAAAGAGGAAGAGAAGGAGGAAGAAAAAGAGGAAGAAAAAGAGGAAGAAAAAGAGGAAGAAAAAGAGGAGAAAAGAAAAAGAGTATTAGATTAATACCAATCGATTAGGTATATAAAAACTATCGTGCTATATAGCTAAGATATACTCTCTCTCTTCCACTGGCTTGAATCCCATTTAGATGGGGTCGCCGGTGCGGATTCGCATTCGCCATTCCCTCCTGTCTTGCGTGTCCTCTTCAGTCGCACCAATCTCTTTCAGATCGTCCCGGATGTTGTCACGCCAACGCCTTTTCGGTCTTCCCCGTTTCCTCTTTCCAACCACTAGACTGTCCATCCGTTTGCCAACATAACTGTCTTCCCTTCGGCACAAGTGACCCAACCAACGCAGTCTCGCTTCCCTTAACTTTTTGCCCAACTCTGTTACCCCCAACCTTGATCTAATCACCTCGTTGCTGATACAGTCCAATCTTGTCACTTCCAACGAGAATCGCAGCATCTTCATTTCTGCCACCTCCATCTTCCTTTCCTGGGTCTTCGTCATAGCCACCGCTTCCATCCCATAG
>RDPX01000172.1:1093910-1118257 GCA_003991215.1 Morbakka virulenta
TAATAATAATAATAATAATAATAATAATAAATGATGGTGTGTAACCACTCGATAATAATAATAATAATATGAGCGTGGATCTCTTGTTCTGAAGGGCTGAGTACCGAGTTCTTACTTTGTTACTTAGTCCTAAGGTCTTGGGTGAAGCCTCGCTACGGAGACCGTTTTAAGCAGAATGGGTCACCTAAACTGGGAAACCTAAACAGGCCCCAACTGCAAGGTCATGTGCTGTTGTTTTTTTATGTACATCAATGTCGCACACACTTGGGTGTGATGCATGCACCCAGTTTACCCTTATCGGGCTGGTAGTCGGATGGGTTTGCTGGGGTTTCTACCCCTGAGTCCCCCATGGGCTCGTATTGCTCCACCACTCAATAATAATAATAATAATAATAATAAATTCGCGTGGTCTTGAAGTACCAGTGGGCGTCTGGCTCGGAATAACCAGTCCCTTGGCAGTAAGGTTAAAATGCAATCTCAACAAAATGAAAACAAGAAGTAAAAAATCATACCACATCGTCCGTCGCGTTGGTCAACAAGGGACGCGTCCCCCAAGGGAGGTGAACCAGCTTGGGGTCAAAAAATGTGCGACTGGATCAGCAACCTCTATTAATGAAGACTCAGTTGGTCACCATTCACAGGGAAACCTATCGGATGGCCCATCAAAAGATAAACCACCAGCGAACAAAACAAAAGAAAAACGCATAAGATGGAGTAGAGAGGATTATAAGGAAGTGATGTGTGCTTTTTAAATGTCTTTAGAGAGACCAGAAAGTAGTCACACTGAAAACACCTTTAAGATATGGAGAAATCGAAACCCTGGAATTAGAATTAATTTTGACGGGAAAAGATTAGCAAATGTCAGGCGAGATATTAAGAACAAGAAGAGATTGATAGATTTTGAACTGCAGGAAATTAAAGATATGGTAAGACGTGAAGTTGCAGAGAGGGATGCTAGAGAGGTTGATTGTAGGGATGGAATGGTTGACAGCTTGGGAATTGTTGAAGGAGAAGGTCAAACTGGAGTGCTGGATGACATTCCAGTTGATTAAAGGTCTGATGAGGACGGTGAAAATAGCGAAGGAAACCATCATGTAAAATATGACACTGTCACCCGAAATGGAAACATGTCCCTCCCTAAGGTAAACCAGATAACTGACTGTAGTGAGAAAAGGGCTCAAGTTGAGAGAGGGGATATTGATGAAGATGAATTGGATGATTTTAAAAATGAATTTCTTGACAATGTAGGAAAAATTGAAAGTATTAAAATGAATGAACGTGAAAGTCTACAAAAATTGAAAATTAAAAATGTCCCATTCTGTTATAAAGGAAGCTAGAGAATTTGCAATGGAATTAGATTTGGATGTGGAAATTCAGTTTAATTAAGAAATGAAGAACATCGAAAATGCTAGGAAACTAAAAGGAGTAGCAAAACAAAAGGAAAAGAAGGCTGTCGACAATGCCTGGAGGTCAAAGCCGTTCCATGATCAATATGCACTGCGAACCAGGAAAGCTGGTGAACACATGGTTGACACCCATCAGTGGTTGCGTTGTCCTGGTTTGAAGGCGGAAACAAAAGGGTTTATTGTTGCTGCTCAATATCAAAGCTTTTTTACAAGAAATTACGAGACAAATATTGTTCACAACGGTGCAGATCTTAAGTCCTAGTTCTGAAACAAAAGTACTGAAACCCCTGACTATCTCATTTCAGGATAGATCATTCTTGCCCCAAACGAACACATCAACCACCACGATCGTGTTGGGTAATACATACACTGGAAAGTTTGCAAGCACTACGATATCGAAACATCTGATAAGTTGTATGAACTGAAACCATTAACAGTTATTGATAGACCAAAAGTGACTATCCTATGGGATTTTCCAATAAGAACCGACTGAACAATACAGGCTAACAGACTAAATTATTGTTATTAAGGATAAATTGAAAAAAATGTGTCAAATGATTAATATGAGTGAACGAGCCGACTGTAATGTGTTCAGCCAAGGAATAAGAAAATCTTGGTAAATACGAAGACCTTGAAATATAAGTGACTAGAATGTGGTAAATGAAAATTAAGACCATCCCAGTTATTAATGGTGCACTTGGGATAATCAAGAAGGGGGCACAGGAAAACGTCAATGGAATCCCGGGAAAATTATTACTTAATAAATGCAGAAGATTGTTCTTAATAGTATAACCCATATTCCTAAAAAAAACCTTTCCATTTGATAATGAACTGTTTTGTTCAAACAATGAAAGTAATTCATTTTTACGAGAACATAACTTTATAGACACCACAAAAGACATACAAAAACGGCTTTGTGCCTTCGGTTATTCGTAATAACCCAGTGTTACGGTTTTTAAAACAAAGGATGAAACCGGAAGGAAATAATAATAATAATAAAAAATAATAATAACAATAATAAAAATCATAAAAATAATTAATCCTGGGTATTGACATTAAATTGCATCCGGTTGTGAAGTTTTGACATGAGCGAGGTTACCCTTTCTTACAACTACCTCCAACCAAACGCAGTTGTAAATTTCAGGTTGACGTCTGGCTAGATATAGCTGTCTCATGGTCAGGANAGAACATAACTTTATAGACACCACAAAAGACATACAAAAACGGCTTTGTGCCTTCGGTTATTCGTAATAACCCAGTGTTACGGTTTTTAAAACAAAGGATGAAACCGGAAGGAAATAATAATAATAATAAAAAATAATAATAACAATAATAAAAATCATAAAAATAATTAATCCTGGGTATTGACATTAAATTGCATCCGGTTGTGAAGTTTTGACATGAGCGAGGTTACCCTTTCTTACAACTACCTCCAACCAAACGCAGTTGTAAATTTCAGGTTGACGTCTGGCTAGATATAGCTGTCTCATGGTCAGGATTGGATCTTAAGGTTTGGTCGGTAGCAATCCAAGAGATAGTCTCAATAAGAACACTGGTGGTTGTGCAACCTAAACTCCACTAATCCGACCGGAACTGTAAGTGAAGGCCGCTCGGGCGGCAGGTGTTCCCCGGCACTGCAGCGGGGACCCCGTCGTTATCCTGTGAGTGCTAGAATAAAGTGGAGTAACGAGATGAACAAGGCAGTCATGGAATGCTTTTAAAGAAGTAAACCGTTTGATTAAAATGGGAAACCTATTAGAGATTATAGGTAAGTAGTGTTTAGAGAATGGTGGGATAGGATATGGTCGAGCTAACGGAGCAACGTGTATGTAATCAAGCAAGAGCCATAAGAACGAATGGATGGGTGTCTGTAATTTACCGAGTCTCTACTGGAGGACAGCAGCTACTTTATCGTCTTACCAGTTCTTGCATTCCTCCTGTATCAACTGTGGGAATTCCGGGTTTCTTATATTTCGAGATCTTACACAGAAAAAAGGTGTCACACTCACCCACATTAGTCTTAATACAATTAAATATTAGTATTATCAGCAAAATATTATCAGTAAAATATCACCTGCAGATAGAAAGAAAGGTGACTAACAAACCAGATTTGAATGAATGAAGTCTTTCTTGCCAAGTAAAAGGAAGTACGAAAGAGATGGCAAACACTATGTCATGGTAGGGGCTGAGAATGGGACACGTGGGGAAAGATGTAGCTGTCCTTCCTAGGACATGTAATCAGAAAGGAAAGACTGGAGGACTTGGTTCTTACAGGCAGGATATGTTGAAGAAGAGGCATAGGACGTAGACGGATAACATTTATGAAAAGCATATCAATTTGGACCGGGAAAAGTGAAATAGAGATGCTGAGGATAGCAAAGGACAGGTCTCTGTGGAGAAGCATGACCACCGACGTTCTGGAAGGTCATGGCACCTGAGGAGGAAGAGGAGGGGAAAGATGTGAAACCTTTCTTGTAGCAGCTTTACGATATCTATGCTTCACTTATTTATTGGATAAGATAAAAAAATAGAGAGAGAAACGTGTCATATTTGTGAAATCAGCTGGAGGAGGATCTGAATTCTGTCAGTGCCTCGTTATTTAAACACCTTAAAACAGATACAATCAATAACTGTACTTGAAGTTAAATTTTTAATGTCTTACAGCTGCTTTATTGAGTGAAGTTATCCAATTCTGCATGTCTGTTCCAGTTTCAGCAGCAAGATAATATTTCTTTCCAGTTGTGCATATTTCTAATTTAAAGACAGATAAAAATGTGATCAGGGTTGGCTTACTTTCGTTAAACAAATAATGGCAGTTACCTCTTACATCCAAACGAACGAACGAACGAACGAACGAACGAAAGGGCTACCAAAACCACAAGAGCTGTAACAAATCATATCCCTCGCTATCACTCCCCATACAAATGCTTAATCTGTAATCCCTCTCCCCTCTCCTGCAAAAACAAAACCCAACCCCAACAGGTCATGTGGTCTACGCTTTTCAGAGTATATGTTGTTGTAATACGAATGAGTCACAAGGTCTTATCTGTCACAAAATATACTGTAAATAATCTTACATTAAATGGAAAACAAGAGAACAATTGCTTTACGAATCTGTGGCTTGCGAGGTTTATTGTTTTTGGGTTTATTTGTTTAAATTGTCATTATTAGGGCCAGTAAAAAAAACACTAAACATATATCACATCTGCAATTCCTCTTTACCCATTTTCTTTTCTCTTCTCTTCAACATTCTTTTCAACCTCCCCCTTTACCTTCTTTTCTACCATCCATCTATTTTACCTTGTCTTCTAAATTCTCTACTTTCTCCTTTATCTTCTCCTTTACCTTCTTCTCCGTTTTCTCCATTAACTTTCCCCTCACCATTTCTCTATTTTCTCCTCTGCTTTCTCCTATCTTCTCTTTTACCTTCTCCACTGAACTTCTCCTCTACTTTCTCCGACATCCTACATATTCGTCTTTACCTTTTCCGCTAACATTTCCTCTACCAACTCGCCCATCTTCTTCTCTTCATTCTTCTTTACGTTCTCCTCTACCTTCTCTATCTTTTCCCCAACCTCCTTCCTTATCAGCCTCTCTATCTTCTCTATCTCGTCGATTTTCTTCTTTACCTTCTCTTTTACATTCTCTTTTACCTTCATCTTTATCTTCTTCGCAAGTCTCTCCTCTATCACCTCTTGCATCTTCCCTTCTTTCTCCTTCTTTACCCTTTCCCTTCTATTTCCCCCTCCATCTTCTCGTTTACTTCCCCTTGGCAGCTTCTTCTCCCTATCTTAACTTGCAGGCACANCTCCTTTACCTTCTTCTCCGTTTTCTCCATTAACTTTCCCCTCACCATTTCTCTATTTTCTCCTCTGCTTTCTCCTATCTTCTCTTTTACCTTCTCCACTGAACTTCTCCTCTACTTTCTCCGACATCCTACATATTCGTCTTTACCTTTTCCGCTAACATTTCCTCTACCAACTCGCCCATCTTCTTCTCTTCATTCTTCTTTACGTTCTCCTCTACCTTCTCTATCTTTTCCCCAACCTCCTTCCTTATCAGCCTCTCTATCTTCTCTATCTCGTCGATTTTCTTCTTTACCTTCTCTTTTACATTCTCTTTTACCTTCATCTTTATCTTCTTCGCAAGTCTCTCCTTTATCACCTCTTGCATCTTCCCTTCTATCCCCTTCTCTACCCTTTCCCTTTCTATTTCCCCCTCCATCTTCTCGTTTACTTACCCTTGAAGCTTCTTCTCTCTATCTTAAATTGCAGGCACAAAAATCATTTGGAAAATTTTGTTCCACTTCGTCACTATTTCTAGGAACATCAATATACTGGGAACGATTTTGTTCTATCCAAGCAACAAAATATCTGTTCAATTTGACTGGCAATCATTACCTATCAGAATTGACCAAATTATTTCTATGAAATCGAAATGTTCTGCAAGATTGCTTCTTTGTCACAAGCTATTATTTCAACATAGCAGTACCAATTAAATTATTATTTTGATTTTTACGAAGAAACGCATGATCTAAGCCTCACCAACAGGAGCCAACATCTGCATTATTAAACAATACAATCCAGGCCTCAATATTACTTCAGATATTAGCAAACCTATCATTCGACAGTGCGTATTCTGAAATTATTGTTGTACAATAAAAGGCTGGATAATATTTCTTTCATAATTCACGACTCAATAAATTTGAATTTCTTATTATATCTCACATTTTCAAATTGACTTTCTTATTGCTTATATCAGCTTTGTCTGACTAGTGGTGTTCAAGCTGCATAATAAGCTGACAAATGGTCCAGATTCTTACGTAAAATATAGACAGAGGTGGTTGAAGGATTAAACAAAGTAAGATGGGGCAAAATTCCAATTGGCGGTTAAAAACATATTCAATATTTGGTATCGATTAGAATTAGTTCTCACTGCTTTAAGTTGCTTGCTAGCAGGCTACAGTTCAGAAAGCTATATCCTTTCATGCCAACACCAGGCTGTGGAAATATTATATTTTAGCAACTGTTTAAAAAGTACTTTTGTATGGTTCAAATCTTTGGGCTTCATATATGCTTTTTTTTTATTGGTTAAAAACTATACCAGGCATAATGCTACTAGTTGTGTGGAATTGTAAATGATATGACAGAAAACAAGGTTAAACCTAGAGATTAAAGTTTACCTTAAAAACATTCAGATCATATAATTGGATCATATGATCTAGGTAAGTTCACCAAACCCAAAGAATTTCACAATCTATCAGTCCGAAGAACAAATTACAACGACGAACAGCAACTTTATGGGGGTGAAGAAGTTGAGAAAACGAGTCATACGAGATGCAATATATTGAGCTGGTAACAATAAGGAAAGCTTATTCAAATAATTCCCATGATAATACCTATAGAAAAGAGTAAGACAAGTCACATTTCGTCAGTGTGACAAAGGTTGAAGAGTAGCAGCAAGAATTGGACCTATCAAATTAGAAACACCTTTCTGAACACAATCAAGAACGTCATGATAAGATGACGAAGCACCTGCCCAGATATGCCAGCAGTACTCCATGCAAAGGTGAATGGTAGATTTAGAGAGACAGAGGATGGCTTCAGATGTAAGGTAATTTCTGGCATGACAAAAAGAAGTAACTTTTTCAGAAGCAGACTTGTCAATTAATTGAATATCTCTCTGGTGTGCTGTGACGTCATTGTTGTGACTCAGCACTTCTCACACTTCCGACCACTAAGACTTTCCATGTCTCTCTATCCTGTGCCATATCTTGAGCATCTTCCATAGTTAAATTTATTTCTGCAAGTTCCTGTTGTGATTGATTGTTTTTAACCAAGTTGCTTTAGATCTTCCTGATGGTCTTTTAATTGGTCTCAGGGACTCATTGAGTGCTTGCCTGGCTGGCGTTGTAGTGGGCAGGCGAAGAACATGTCCTAGCCTCCTAAGTCGTTTTTTCTTGATTACACTGCTCCAATCTTCACATGATGTGAGCTCATACAGCTCTTTATTACTGATGTTTCTGGACCATCTAATGTTCATGAGCCTACAAAGTAGTTGCCTTTGGAATACATCTATTTTATGGTTTTCCTTGCTTGTCAGTGTCCACCAATTCACTATTGTACAAAAAAAATGCTTGCTATGAGAGCATTGAATGTTCTGATCTTTAATTTCAGGCTTATGTTGCTTTTGAATAGATGGTTTAATTCATTGTAAGCATCGATGGATAATCCCTTTCTGCGCTTTATGTCTTCCGTTGTATCCAGTAAGCTACCCGGGTATCTGCATTTCTTCCAGTCTGTGTTGCTGTTCTCTCTGTTTACTGTTTATTTCTCTGTTTTGCCTACATTTACATTTAGATTTCTCTGTTTAATTTTCCCTGGCATGGTCTCAATATTGTTTACAATTTGTTCAGAATTTGATGCCCAACCAATATCATCTGCATACTACTGGTCTGTATTTAGATATATGTCTTGTGGTGTTGCGTAGTTATGTCTTTATGCACTTTATGCACTTGTTGTTTTGGTAAGGGCGTATGAATGTTCTTCTTCCAGTTTTGTCCTATCTGATCTCAGCGCCTGTGCTAGGTAGTGGGTGAATAGAACTGGTGACATGCAATCTCCTTGGGAAACTCCAATATTCGTTTTGAATTCTGTACTGTAGTTTGCTTTACAGCTAATCTGTAATTGTATTTCTTTGATCATTAAACTGATGACATGTAGCTCTCCACGATCAAGGGTATCCGTGAGATCTTCTATCAGGGTCTTTCTACAAACTGTATCGAATGCCTTGGACATGTGTAACATAAGCAGATGAGCTGTGTAGTCTTTCGATGTTATGGCTTTTTCTGTCAGGCATCTGAAAGTGAATACATGCTCTGTTGTATATTTTCCTGTTTGATATGCTGCCTGAGTGATGGGTATTTCCTGTCGTAGCTTCTTTGATGTCCGGCGAATCATGCAGATAACTAGTATTTTCCAAAGTGTTGAAGCTAAAATAATTGGTCTTAAATTTCTGGTCCTTGGGATTTGCCTGGTTTAGGGAGAGGTATCAAAATTCCCTTATCTATCTCCTCTCGATGTTGGCCTGTCTCTGCTATGTTATTTAGTAGTGTTTTGATGCCCGATGTTAATTCTTCTTGACCATGCTTTATAAGCTCACTATTAATGTTATCTGTACCTAGACTTTTATTGTTTTTTAGCATGTTGATAGCCTTCCTAATTTCATCATCATCAAAAGGTGGTTTCATTGGGGCTGGTCTGATGTTTATCTCCTCCTCTCCTTCTTTATAGAAAATTCTCTGAAAATATTCTCGTATGATTTCCATTTGTTCTTTACTAGTTGTACCCTTGCCTTCTTTCCCATTTACCATGATGTTTTTCTTTGGTGCAGATAATTTCAGTTTGTCAATAGCTTTGAACATTCTTCTCAAGTCATCTTTACTGCCCTTGATGTCTCTTATCAGATTTTCCACTTTTCCTCCTCTTGTTTTTTCAATTCTTGCTTAATTTCCTTCATGATTTTCTTTCTTTCTTTTGCTAGTTCTTTCCTCTTTATGTTGTCTGATGTTGCATTTAGTTTCATTCTAATATCTTTCTGTTTTTTCGACAACATATCTACACTGTCTATATTGTGTCGTTGGTTTGCTTTCTTGTATCCCAATACTTCCTGTGCTGCTTCCGTGCATGGTTCCTTAATATTCTTCCATATTTCATCACTATGTTCCTTTTTTTCTTTCAGCCTTTTACAGACTGTTTTTTTATAATGGTCCTTTATCACATCATTTTGCAGATGTTCTGGATTGATGATTTTGTTGGTGTTAGTTTTCTTCAGTTTAATTTGAATTTCGTGAGAACGAGTCTGTGATCTGTGTTGGTCTTAATCCCACTGAAAGCTCTTGAGTCATTTGTTAGCATTCTGTTATTCTTCCTGACTATGATATAATATATCTGGTTTCTGTAGGGATTTCTTCTACCTCCCTTAATTCCTGGACCTTCCCATGGTGTTATATGTGCCATTTTGTGTTGGTACATTGTATTGGTAAGTATGAGATTGTTTTGGGCACATGTATCTATTAGCACTCCACCATTTTCATTTAGTAATCCCTTGCCAAATTTTCCCACTATATCTGAATATGTGTCCTCTCCTGAGCCAGTCTTGGCATTGAAGCCCCTGCCAATAACTAGGATAGAATAGCTTTTAACATTACTGATGGTTCCATTCAGACTATTATAAAAATCATCTTTTTGCTTTGGATCTTTCTTACTCTGAGCAAGAGTTGGTGCATAAGCACAAATAACTACTGGTTCTTTTCCATTTACATTTGTTTTCATTGTGCAGATTCTATCACTAATTCTATTGTAGCTTGGTTGAAAGTGATTTGTTACAATAATTCCAACACCGTGATGTGCATTGTTTTCTGTTCCTGTGTAGTAAAAGTCATATGAGTTACCTTTATTGTCTTTGAGAGTCTTGCATCCTGTACCTTTCAAATGACTTTCCTCAACCGTTGGAACGCAACATTCCGTATCATTTACAAGATCTTTATTGCTGATATTTCTACGTTATTCCACTTACATTTAGTGTTCCTATATTCAGATTCTTTTTATCCTTCATTTTATACATTTGTTTATCATGTTATTGGTCGTTAGTGTGAGAATATAGACTAAAAGGATCGCCTCGCGGCAATCCCTGTGGTTACGTCAAACCAGAACCGCCTTTTTGAATTTTTTTAACCTTATTCAATGAAAGATTGAATATAAGAACCCTAAAACAAAATCTGGAGAAACAACAAACAAGCATCCCCACGGATGAACAATCCTCAAGAGGAGAATCAGGGTAAAGATATGAACGATATGTCATGAATATTGGTGGGACACAAGGGCTCAGATTTCTATTGAATGACATTTGCGTTTGAGCCGTATTGAAAGAAGTCAGCCATTTTCTTCCCCATTCTCTGACACCCTTCTTGTTCTATCTTTTTGAGTCATCGAGACACATCAGTTGTGTGTGTGTGTGTGTGTGTGTGTGTGTGTGTGACTTACAGCCATTTCCAACGAGTTATTAAGATATGACACATAGTCGTAATCAGTTTTTCAAACGATGTGGGGCAAAATTGCAATGGAAGGTCTTTGAAGGGCTAACATTCCGCCTTCGTGTAAAAATAGGAAACCATGCCTTTGTTGCGGGTCAGACGATGACTCTTTTTCAGCTTATAACTACTACTCTCCGATCCACGTAAAATTCACGAGTTTTTTTTTTGAAAAACTTCACAGCATATAACAATATTGGTAAATTTATCTAAAAATTACATTCATGGCGAAAATTTTTACAGAAGGTCACCAGTTTTTTAAGATCATTTATCGAAGATTTATCCAATACTGCCGACATGTCCAACAAACAAGGCAAACACATTTTTGTAACAAGAGGGAGTAAAAACTAACAGAGCGGAAACAAAAATGATGCGAAACAGCGAAACAACTAAAAGAACATCATGAACAGTTGAGATTGAGAGAGTTAAGAATAAAATTAAACCATGGCCAACAATCTGAGACAAAAAGTGGAGTTTCAAAAAATTTTTATCTGCAAAACAGTAAGAGAGATGACCCCTATACAGAATACGCAGCGGCTATTGATAGCACACTACAAAAACACCTTACAGTTAAAGTGGATGGTTTACCTTCAAAAGAAGAAAGCTAAATTGTCATAAACAAGATCAAAAAGATATGGCAACTTATATGGCTTCCTCTGCAAGACAACTGCAGTAAAAATGCCTTGAGCGGAATGTCCCGTTATATCAAGTATTTGTAGATGTAATCAAGGCCTTTGATACGGTCAATTGTGATACCCTCAGGAACGTTGTTGGTAAACATGGATGCCATACATCAGTTAATCTTTAACGAGTTATGCCGAATTAAGAAAGCTCGAGTTATATTGAAACGAGTTCTGCTTGTTTATGATTTGAAACTGGTCATCGCTTTCGAACGTCTGAAAAGGTATTTAATCTTAGAAGATTCAATGCTCGCTCAAAAGTTTTGATACGTAACTTACTTTACCCAGATTATCTCAATTTTGTTTCGCATAGTAAAAATGACAGCTAGTTGATCGATTATTATAAGGCTGCTCTGCTTTTGGGTTCACTATCAATCTAAAGAAAACAAAAACATGGTTTACACCTGCACCTGGTTCACCGTAATCGAGTCAAACATTTACGTAAATGATACTAAGTTTGTTGTTTACATACTTTTGTTTACATTGGTAGTACCTTGTCAACAAATGGCTTCCTAGATGCTTAAATCCACTATCGTATTCAAAATGTTTCTGTTGTCTGAGAAGCTAGAAAAGCGACTCGGATTAGAAAGAGCTGTGACATCATGAACCAAAGTGGGAGTGTAACAAACCTGTGTCTTGACTAGTTTACTTCCAGAAGTATGCACATTTTACCGTCTCCATGTGAAGTGGCTTGAACATTTTCATCAGAAATGATAATAAGGATCCTTTATGTTAAATCGCCAATATGACTCCAGATACTGGTGTTATTTAAAGAGCTAGTTGCTGGAGTAAAAAGGTGTTTTTCTGAGGTTCAAGTCTACGGGTAGAATTTCAAGTTGCAAACGTTATGTGGCAAGACAAAAGTGATGCATGCTTACGATCTTGATTACGCAAATGACGCTAGCTTTCCGACACATGCTGAACCTGGCATGGAACACACCGTGAATCATATTTTGCAGATTCATGTATTGTCTTTGGCTAGAAAATCAGACTATCAAAAACTAAGGTCATCTTTACACCAAGCCGTTAAGAGTCAAACCTAGCATTATACCACTCCGGTTTCGAAGAAATGCGTCGATCACACTTAATACTTGAGCTCCGCAATGGGTATATTAAAGACCGCAAGGGAAACAAACTTACTTGGATTTGCAGACAATTCCTTCTTTCAATGTCAGGGTATTTCAACAACAACAAGTCTCACGAAGAGTAACCAATAACCTTTCTCCGACATACCATGTGTTGTATGCAATAAATTATGCAACCCAATTCCTGGTCTCAAAAGACACATTTTAGTCCAATCAAATTATGTCCAACAACCTAACTAGAGCACTCCAATCGATAAAATGCCTCTTATCTACAACATATGCTTGAAAGTATGCAAGTCCGCATTGGAGTCATCTGTGATCGCACGAAAGAACAATAAGTACCAATGGCAATAAGAGATCAACGAAAATGGCAATCAGCTGTAAAGATGTATCATCGCTATTACCATCTTTTTAACAATATGTCTACGTACGTACCTACTGGATGCTGATTAGCCAGGTTTTCCTGACTGGTTGGTAACGAATAGCCTTCGTTTCAAGCTGTTCTTCCGTATTATGGAAGAAATCGATCTCGTCGTTTCATGTGATTTCGAATCTGGTTTGTCGTCGATTTGGAAAATTTTTTTTTTTTGCTTCCAGCAGCTTACACACACACGTACGTACGTACGTACGTACGTACCTACCTACGTATTTCAAAAAAGNGTTTTCCTGACTGGTTGGTAACGAATAGCCTTCGTTTCAAGCTGTTCTTCCGTATTATGGAAGAAATCGATCTCGTCGTTTCATGTGATTTCGAATCTGGTTCGTCGTCGATTTGGAAAATTTTTTTTTTGCTTCCAGCAGCTTACACACACACGTACGTACGTACGTACGTACGTACGTACGTACCTACCTACCTACCTACCTACGTATTTCAAAAAAGTGACAGACGTGTTCAAGTGAAAATATAACGGAACTAAACAAGGCCCTTAATCAGTGTACATTCGATGAGTGTTTTACAAACAATAAAATATCAGAAAAATTAAAGTCTACAACTTTACGCATCATTAACATAATCATCAACGGTAAAGAAATGTATATGGTTTCTGCTGTACTTTTATTTAATTTGTAATCATGCTTCCAATAGGATTTATATTCAAAAGTCCTCTTAAGTCTCTTTTTGCCTCTTCAGTAACCTAATTAGATCATCTGTTTAAAAATTTCTATTATGGAAGAAAAACTAAAATAAAGAAAAGGAAAAAGAAGAGTGAAAGAGATGAAATGAAATAATTAAAAAATACACAAATGAACAAAAAAAGAACCTTGCATTGTATATAATCAAAACAGAAATCTACCGGGAAAAATTAAAGCGACTGACCTCTCACCAGTGTGGAATTAAGAGCACCATACAGGCTTGATAATATCAATGATGACCTGTTTCTATATTCACAAAATGTAACCACATAGATATACATATATACCGAGTTAGTTTGCTATAAAATAATGAGTCATTTTCTGGATAAGAGGGTTGTATGCACTTTGTGGCTCATATACACTGTATATTATGGTCTTACACGCCTCGTGGCGTATATTGACTAAGTTAGTTTGCTATGAAATAATATCACTCCTTTTCTCGATAAGTGGGTTTCAATATACCTGCGTCGAGAACAGCACTAAGGACTAAGTAAGTTTCCTGGATAAAAAAACAACTTTTATAACGAATGATGATCACAACAGTACAAGAAAAACTACAAGTTACTCACCAAAACAGTTTTTTCTCTGTTTTTGAGAACTGGCTGCCACCTTCAAGAAAAAGAAAGAACAAGAAACATCAGATTACTACTGTCACCCATACTCTACACCGATTTGTAAATATGTGACTGCAGATTACCCAATGACAACTTAATAATACATAAAGGCATATACGTGTCTCTTATTAGTAAACACACAACACTGTTATTGGCTGGAAGTAATCATCATCATCAATTTGTTTTACATCATATCTCCAATTTAACTGAGTTAGATCTCCCCAATGATTCTCTTCCATTTGGCCCTATCCATGGCCCATTCTTCAGATATTTTAAGCTCTCTTATGTCCTCCTTTATGCATTCCTTCCATGTCTTTGGGGTCTTCCACACGGGTTTCTTGTTATTGACTGGAAGTGTTTTTTGTAAAGCCCAGGTATTCAAACTGAAACTGCCCCCATCCTAACACAGGCTTTTCTGCTTATAGTATGGACAGTCAGCTTCTCTTGCTGATAATTCATCTTGAAGACGTGCAGATCCACTTCACCACGCACATAAGCAGCAGATCTTAAAGATCTTTGATTTCTGCACTGAGAATATTTGCAGACGTCATGAAAGTAGGCTCTATAAACCTCATTAAATTGTTTCATGGATACCCCTACTGATTGGTATTGTCACAAGATGTCTAAGCAGGTCTTAGCCGAGCTTGTCTTGCTCTCAAACATTACCTTACATCTACATACACATTTATCAGTGAATTGGCCTATTGACAATAAAAAAGTTTGCGTTTTAAAGAAAGGCAGCTTGACAATGTAATTCCACCATTCAACAGTAGAATAGTAATGTTCTCATTAGTTTTTACCTTTTTATCATAACAATCTTCATGGACATTACAAAAAAGTGTTGAGTGAGCCAAACAATCAACTTGGATTATGAGAAGATCTGGTACATGTTCACTCTTAAGGTAGCAAACTCATATTTTTTAGCTTCAATAAATTGTTCTAGATAAATACATTAATTTAATGTTAGTGACATTTGCATGCATAGACCCATTAATTATTAATACATTAAACCTTTTGTATCACCCATCAGAACTGGATGAATACCTCTCATGATGTAAATTTTGTTGTAGTTCCTGGTTTGTACACAATGGACACAATTTTGAAAAAGTCATTCAATTATTTGTGAAATTTTATCAATGTTTTTAGAATCTAGTGCCCAGCTCCAGTTTCTAATACAAGGTCTTATCCATCTTTTCCCCCTTCTTTTTCATCTTCTTTGTTTTCTTTTTCAAGTGTCTCCTGTTTTTGCTGGGTAGCAGCTGACCAATGATTTCCAATTTGTTCTATCCTGTCCATCCTCCCAATTTGCTTTCACTGCCTCCATATCCTCTTTGATGTTGTCATTCAAGTGTCTCTTTAATCAGCCTCTTTTCTTTTTACCCAGCATTTCTATGTCCATTACTCTCTTCGTCACATGTTCAGCTTCTCATCTTTCCACTTTTCTATATAACCTCAGTCGTACCTGTTTACATTTCTCTTTAATAATCCTCACTCCTAAACATTCTTAAATTTTGGCATTTCTGATCTTGTCTTTTAATATGTGGCTCCTGTACTTTACTCACAAAGAACTTGAACTCCTCTCCTTGTGGTAAACTCTTGGAACTGTCTGACTCTCTTTGGCTCCACACCATAAAGTATAGGCATTTAGTCTTTCAGCCAGATATTCCTGTGCTTCTAGTCTCCAATGTAAACCTCTACTGTTACAGATTGTTTTCCACATCCTCCTTGCTCCTAGCTCTCACTACACAAAAACACATCACTGGCAAAAATGATTTGACATGGTCCCTCTGTGTAGGCATTCTTTGTGAGACATTCCATGTTAACTGCAAAAAGCTCTCAATGCAGAGCCTTTGCTCACTCTGAACTTGTCCTGCTGCTCATTGTAGCCTTAGTTTTGTAGTGACTTTCAAACTTGTTAAACTTGTCTCTTTGACACTTTATTCAGTTCTCATGCAATTCTTCCTTAATCTTAACCACCATCATTAAATCATTGACAAGCAGTAGCTTGTCAATTGCTGGCATTTCTTTCTTAAACCCTCACCTATTGTACAATCAACTATAATGGAAGTGTGATTTGTTCCTGTGCAGTTCTCAGCCATTCTAGTGTTCTCATAGGTTGTAATGAGTTGCATTATCATATTTTCTGACACCAGTAAACTAATTCCCTTGCCATGTGATCTTATGATTTTTCAGATCAAAAATGGCCTGAATCTGTTTTTTTTTAGCTTTAGACTTTAGCTGCACCTACTTGATCATGAAAGCAAATTATATAGTACATTTCCTAAGCTAAACCCAAATTTTGTCTCATCTGTGGGTATTATTTCCCATGGGCACTAATCCAGTATAAGCTACATAATCTTTAGCACATGCTATGCCAGCTTGGCAGATGGTAAATCTTTGTTTCACCCATGGGGTACTTATCAAGCTCTATATTATTTTGTGGTCTACATTGCTGGCCTTATAATATTTTATTGAAAGTATTACTGCAGAACAATTCTCTCAAAAAATGGTAAAGTTAAATATATAACTTCTGAAGATCAGTAAAGTGTGCAAATCCAGAATAAATAGTGCTTTATATGTTTTTATTTACAAGCACACAAATATGACAAAAATGAAAGTATTTCTATGATCATTATTGGAAGTAAGCTTCAATCCAAAAACTATATGAGTTAAAACCCTCTGATATTTCATTTCATTTCAAAGTGGAATTTATACTGAACTACTGGTATAGTGCAAAACAAAACACATGGAGATACTTGTACTAAAATGTGATCTTGTTTAAGTTGTAACTTAAAGAAATATATACCATTGGAAATTATCTGTGATAAAACAAACTGATGGTATTTTTCCATATCATTCAAACATATAAATTGCAAATTACTTGCAAAGAGACCATAAAATTAATAAAGTAATTAAAGATGTGATTATAATCTACTTCTTCCTCTTTTGGCATTTCTCAACAGGGTTTGTCACAGCAAATAAACTTTTTCCATCTGCATCAGTCCTGTGCATCTTCCTAGGTCAACCCAATCTTCATTATGTCATCTCGCACACAGTCTTTCCATCTTCTCCATGGCCTTCCCTGTTTTCTCCTGTCAGGTAACTCCATGTTCAGCACTTGTATGGCAATGTGCTCCTCCTCCCTCCTTTAAGTCTATACCACCTGAACCATGTCTCACTCAACTTTTCTGGGATGCCACAACCCCTAATGGTACCCATGATCCTTTCATTTCTGACAATGTCCTTTCTTGTAACTCCAAGTAACCTTCAAGCCCATGAGGTACCATTGGTGACCTTTTGTTTGATAAGTTACTTTAAGATAATGTGAAAGATCTTTGAGGGATAACTTGATACAATATCCACTTTGGGAATAACACAGAAGCACTGATGGCACACCAGCTGCCACAGAAGAAGTGCAGCCTTCTTTAAGAAAAAGATATCCAATGTATCTCCTGTTGTCTGTGTTGTATACACAAACCATGTTGTACCCAAGTAACTTAGTGGTGACCTGCTGTGATCCCCTAAAGGTCTAATTTAGGTAATTCAATAAAATTAAAGCAAACCATCTCAATTTTCAACTGTTTGAAATATTAACATGTCAGCACCTCTGGTTTCTTATCCAAAATAATGATGAAAAGCATTACCTGTCATCTGCACATTGATCTGACCCAATATTTGGAATAACAGCAAAGCAAACATTCAGAACAGTAAAATATCAAAATTATATTAATAAAATAAACCTCAGCAAAATCAATCTTACATTTGTAATATACTTTATCTCTATACTTCCAAATAATAAACCCTTTTCCTGAAAATGAAAGAAAAATGAAGGAAAACAAATAAAAAATAAAGAAAAAGTAACAAACTAACTAACAAACAAACTAACCAATTACAATTTGTAGGGTCCCTTTTAACCACATCATTTTCTGCTAATGATATCACCAATCCAAAAGCTAAAATTCAAGTTGTTTTTTTTTTATACTTCCTTCTATTTCTGTTTTATGCTCTTTTAACCAGGCTTTTTTCACCCTGGTTCTTTCTTTTTGCCTCTCTATGCTTTTCGTACAAGAAAGTACAATGTAAATAAGGCATCATAACTTCAAGTATGTATAAGAACGTATAATGTTGAGAATAAATCTCTAACTTCTTTTAAATTACACTCATAAATTTAATGATGCTTACGAAGAAACACGATGGAGAGAAAAATCTGTAAGAATGATAGAAGAAAAAAATGCAACATACAAGCTGTTTTGGATTGTTAATGGAAAAGGCACTGGTGGAGTAGATGTCTTTGTGGCAGAGAAATGGATAGACAAAGTGATTGATGTCAAACACGTAAGTGACTGAATTATGCTGATTAAACTGATGATAGGTGAGACAATCTTCACAGCAATATCAGTGTATGCACCACAATGTGGCTTGAGTGAAGAAGTCAAGGATAAATTCTATGACAGTCTCATTGCAGTCACTGGTAAGCTGGCAGAGAAAGAAGTTGTTGCTATTGCAGGTGATCTAAATGGCCATGCTGGAAGAACAGCATCTGGGTTTGTGGGAGTCCATTGAGAAATGGATATGGTGATCAAAATAAGGAGGGTGAAAGAATTCTAGAGTTTGGACTTGCCATGGACATGTTGGTGGCAAATACTATTTTCAAGAAAAGGAATATCCATCTGGTAACCTATGAGTCTGGGGCAGCTATGACTCAAGTGGACTACATTTTGGTAAAGATGAAAGACAGGAAGTATTTGCAAGATGTAAAAGTGATACCTGATGAAGAATTTGTGACCCATCATAAGCCAGTAATTTGTGACTTCAGGATTAAGAAAGTATAGAAAGTGAAAAGAAAGTATAGAAAGTGAAAAGAAAGTATATCCCAAGGAGAAAGGTGTGGCGACTAAATGATGGAGAAGTAAAGCAGGTCTTTGAAGATCAAGTGAATGCAATTGTGGGTGCTAGTCCAGGAAAAGACCTAGAAAGTGTGGGTGAGCAAAGGGAGAAGATCAAGGATACACTTTTGAAAGCCACAGACCAAGCCTGTGGCTTTCAAAAGAGAGAAAATAAAAGGCTGTGGAGTCAATGGAAAAAGGAGGTAGTGAACAAAGAAAGGTATCTGGAGACGAGCGAGCAATCTACAAAGCAAAGATGGATGCTGAGAAAAGAAGATTTCCAGACATAATGGGTAGAGATGACCAGAAGAATGAAGTATTCATAAGCAGATGGATATCATTGGAGAAAAGTGCATCAGGAATGCTGATGGAGAACTTGCAACAAGTGAACTTGAAAAGAGGAATGCCTGGAAGTGCTACCATGCATTTGGAGGGTGAGGAAATTGAAGTTGTCCAGACGTTTTGCTACCTTGGTGACACCCTTGGAGCTGAAGGAGGAGCTGGTGCAATTGTAACAGCAAGGGTTAACAGTGATAGAGTAAGTTCAGGGAGCTGATGCCATTGTCAAGCAGCAGAGCTCTGCCATTACCTACTAAATGTAGAGTCTATCAGGCATGTGTACATAGCACAATGATGTATGTCAGTGAAACTTGGCCAGTGAAAGCTGAAGATGAACTCTGCATTAGAATTACCACCTAAATTGTAACTCAGTAGTTGTCCAAGAGTGATGGCTGCCTACTACTACAAAGTACAAGCTGTACAGTAACAGATAAACAATAAAGAAAATAAACTGACATTCAAAATTACCAACCACTTACTCTTGGCTATCTTACCACATTCTAAGTGACAAACACAAATTTTAATAGGGGAAACTAAAGATCAGAACTTATTTTAAAATGGTGACACAAAAGCAAATTCCTCTTCTGCAACTTTATACCTAATGACTAATAGCATGAGACCTCTTTTCTGGATCAAACAGCCAAACACCTATTTACCCAACTTTAAAGTAAATCATTCTTTAGTAATTTCAAAATGTATCCACATGAGATTTTCTTTCTTTCTTCCTTTCTCAGAATATTAACACATTGTAATATGTTACCACCTGTAATTTTTATTATTTTTGATAAGCTGCCTACTTTATTTGTTTATAAAAGCTTGTACAGTATTTGCAGCATTATTGCCTGATGATCAAAATATTGTGCAACTATTATTTGCAATCACAGTTCTTATTTTTCATGTTTTACCTTATGTATATACCACCAATACCACCATATATATATATATATATATATATATATGTGTGTGTGTGTGTCTATGTATGTGTCCATGTGTGTGTTTTGAAGACTGGAATTTTTCTAAATAACTTGTTAATACAAAAAGTATGGGTGTTGTTGGTAATAATGAGCAAGAAAAGATGACTGTATTTATCAAAACCAGATTTATGGTTCAACAATCATGAGTTATCTAAATTCAAAGAGCAAACTATACAGTAAGAAGCACTAAACATGTATATAGCACTAGAAACAAAGAATGCTAATTTCTGTCCTGGTGAATTTCTTGTCACATTGTGAATGCTGTTTACACAAATAGTCTCAGGCTTGAGGAAAGCTAGAAAATCTATTCAGAAAGTGTGTTTATTGTCTGAAAATACTTTCTTGAGGAACATTATTAGTACCAGCTTTAATCAAGATATAGCAAAATTGCAATTTGTAGGAGTGGATTTCATGTGCACAAACAAAGAAGGCAGCATGAAAAGAAAAACTAAAACTCATTTTCTTTAATCAAAAAAGTCATGTAACACCTTCAAACACCAAAAAGGCTGAAACCGGTCTTATGGCAATTTGTATTTCATCTGGTAGGTTCTTGTACTTTCAAAAACATTAATTTTTTAGTATTTATTTTTAATGAGGTTTTTTCCCAGCCTTTGATGCTTTTATCACTATCATTCTCTTTTATTAATACAATTTCTGAAATGTATCCTAAAAAGTTACACTCGTACAACGTAAATGTTAACTGTATTCCAGTGTTTGTATAAGTCGTGCATTGATACCACCTTTTGCATAAATTACAATACNCCTCTTTTGGCATTTCTCAACAGGGTTTGTCACAGCAAATAAACTTTTTCCATCTGCATCAGTCCTGTGCACCTTTCTAGGTCAACCCAATCTTCATTATGTCATCTCGCACACAGTCTTTCCATCTTCTCCATGGCCTTCCCTGTTTTCTCCTGTCAGGTAACTCCATGTTCAGCACTTGTATGGCAATGTGCTCCTCCTCCCTCCTTTAAGTCTATACCACCTGAACCATGTCTCACTCAACTTTTCTGGGATGCCACAACCCCTAATGGTACCCATGATCCTTTCATTTCTGACAATGTCCTTTCTTGTAACTCCAAGTAACCTTCAAGCCCATGAGGTACCATTGGTGACCTTTTGTTTGATAAGTTACTTTAAGATAATGTGAAAGATCTTTGAGGGATAACTTGATACAATATCCACTTTGGAAATAACACTGAAGCACTGATGGCACACCAGCTGCCACAGAGGAAATGCAGCCTTCTTTAAGAAAAAGATATCCAATGTATCTCCTGTTTTCTGTGTTGTATACACAAATCATGTAGTAGCCAAGAAACTTAGTGGTGACCTGCTGTGATCCCCTAAAGGTCTAATTTAGGTAATTCAATAAAATTAAAGCAAACCATCTCAATTTTCAACTGTTTGAAATGTTAGCATGTCAGCACTTCTGGTTTCTTATCCAAAATAATGATGAAAAGCATTACCTGTCATCTGCACATTGATAAATTTTAATTTCATCACTTCACCCCTTCACATTGTCTTACTTTGGTATATATATATATATATATATATATATATATATATATATATATATATATACCCAATATTTGGAATAACAGCAAAGCAAACACTCAGAACAGTAAAATATCAAAATTATATTAATAAAATAAACCTCAGCAAAATCAATCTTACATTTGTAATATACTTTATCTCTATACTTCCAAATAATAAACCCTTTTCCTGAAAATGAAAGAAAAATGAAGGAAAACAAATAAAAAATAAACAAAAAGTAACAAACTAACTAACAAACAAACAAACTAACCAATTACAATTTGTAGGGTCCCTTTTAACCACATCATTTTCTGCTAATGATATCACCAATTCAAAAGCTAAAATTCAAGTTATTTTTTTATACTTCCTTCTATTTCTGTTTTGTGCTCTTTTAACCAGGCTTTTTTCACCCTGGTTCTTTCTTTTTGCCTCTCTATGCCTTTCATACAAGAAAGTACAATGTAAATAAGGCATCATAACTTCAAGTATGTATAAGAACGTATAATGTTGAGAATAAATCTCTAACTTCTTTTAAATTACACTCATAAATTTAATGATGCTTACGAAGAAACACGATGGAGAGGGAAATCTGTAAGAATGATAGAAGAAAAAAATGCAACATACAAGCTGTTTTGGATTGTTAATGGAAAAGGCACTGGTGGAGTAGGTATCTTTGTGGCAGAGAAATGGATGGACAAGGTGATTGATGTCAAATGCGCAAGTGATTGAATTATGCTGATTAAACTGATGATAGATGAGACAATCTTCACAGCAATATCAGTGTATGCACCACAATGTGGCTTGAGTAAAGAAGTCAAGGATGAATTCTATGACAGTTTCATTGCAGTCACTGGTAAGCTGGCAGAGAAAGAAGTTGTTGCTATTGCAGGTGATCTAAATGGCCATTCTGGAAGAACAGCATCTGGGTTTGTGGGAGTCCATGGAGAAAATGGATAAGGTGACCTAAATAAGGAGGGTGAAAGAATTCTAGAGTTTGGACTTGCCATGGACATGTTGGTGGCAAATACTATTTTTAAGAAAAGGAATAGCCATCTGGTAACCTATAAGTCTGGCACAGCTATGACTCAAGTGGACTACATTTTGGTAAAGATAGAAGACAGGAAGTATTTGCAAGATGTAAAAGTGATACCTGGTGAAGAATTTGTGACCCAGCATAAAGCAGTAATTTGTGACTTCAGGATTAAGAAAGTATAGAAAGTGAAAAGAAAGTATATCCCAAGGAGAAAGGTGTGGCAACTAAATGATAGCCAAGTGAAGCGTCTTTGAAGATTGAGTGAATGCAATTGTGGGTGCTAGTCAAGGAAAAGACCTAGGAAGTGTGTCGAGCAAAGGGAGAAGATCAAGGATACACTTTTGAAAGCCACAGACTTGGTCTGTAGCTTTTAAAAGAGAGAAGAGAAGGCTGTGGAGTCAATGGAAAAAGGGGGTAGTGAACAAAGAAAGGTATCTGGAGGCCAAGAAAGCAGCTAGCCAAGCAATCTACAAAACAAAGATCGATGCTGAGAAAAGAAGGTTTCCAGAAATAATGGGTAGAGATGACCAAAAGAATGAAGTATTCATAAGCAGATGGTCAAGACTAATCAGGATATCATTGGAGAAAAGTGCATCAGGAATGATGATGGAGAACTTGCAACAAGTGAACTTGAAAAGAGGAATGCCTGCAAGTGCTACCATGCATTTGGAGGGGAAGGAAATTGAAGTTGTCCAGAAGTTTTGCTACCTTGGCGACACCCTTGGAGCTGGAGGAGGAGCTGATGCCATTGTCAAGCACCGGAGCTCTGCCATTACCTACCAAAGGAAGAGTCTATCAGGCATGTGTACGTAGCACAATGATGTATGGCAGTGAAATCTGAAGATGAACTCTGCATTAGAATTACCACCTAAAGTGTAACTCAGTAGTTGTCTGAGTGTGATGGCTGCCTACTACTACAAACTACAAGCTGTACAGTAACAGATAAACAATAAAGAAAATAAACTGACATTCAAAATTACCAACCACTTACTCTTGACTATCTTACCATATGCCAAGTGACAAACACAAATTTTAATAGGGGAAACTAAAGATCAGAACTTATTTTGAAATGGTGACACAAAAACAAATTCCTCCTCCACGACTTCATACCTAAGGACCAATAGCATGGGACCTCTTTTCTGCATCAAACAGCCAAACACCTATTTACCCAATTTGAAAGTAAATCATTCTTTAGTAATTTCAAAACGTGTTGACATGGGATTTTCTTTCTTTCTTCCTTTCTCAGAATATTAATGCATTGTAATATGTTACCACCTGTAATTTCTATTTTTGATGAGGTGCCTACTTTATTTGTTTATAAAAGCTTGTATAGAATTTGCAGCATTATTGCCTGATGATCAAAATATCGTGAAACAATTAGTTGCTATAACAGTTCTTATTTTTCGTGTTTTACCTTATGTATATACCACCATATATATATATATATATATATATATATATATATATATATATATATATATGTGTGTGTGTGTGTGTGTGTGTGTGTGTGTGTGTGTGTGAGTGTGTTTTGAAGTTGTACTTTTTCTAAATAATTTGTTAATACAAAATGTATGG